>CM076574.1:1102438550-1102567846 GCA_034641835.2 Pinus albicaulis
TGCAAAAAATAAATTATGTATCTTTTATCCTAGGTAAAAAAATTTCTCAACAAGGATTTCAAGGCTCTTTTAGTCATGTGTCTGAGTCTTTTATGCAACAAATATGTTGTATTCTCCTTCTTTGCAAAAAAAACATTATCTATTTTTTGTGGCTTTTATTTTTGTATGTAGGGAGTGCCTATTTTCTACCCCTTTGCAACAACGAGTGAACTGTTTAGAAATTTTCAACGTCTCTTTCCGAACACTATATAGCAACCTTCATCATCTAACTTCCTATCTAAAAAAAAATCATTCCATGCTCTATTACATGCTTGAAAATTTGAAGCAATAAACTACAATAATCTTCTATCTTTATTATAATACTATCCTACTTAAATATTATAAATAATTTTATTACCCAAGAAAACCTTGCCCACATTACTAGATTTATAAGACAAAAAAAATGTCTCTCCTAGGGTAGCATGGTAGTGTTGGTCGCTTTAATTGTTTTAACAATTCAAGTGCCACATAAATTGTCAACCCAGGAATGTCTATTTATTCCAAAGACAATCACACACTATATATGCTCAATTCCAAAAGCAAAGAAGGGTTGTAGTATTAATTACACAAATTATATTAATCACACTGCTTACACCTTACTTTTAACAAAGTTGAAGCCTACTTGTGTTACAGCAGAAACAATCCTCTGTTGCAGACCTTCATTAAAAGAATCCTAGGAAAGATAATGACAGGAAATCACTCTGCAGAAAAGAAGATCAATCAACCATAACAGAGAACAGGACCCTATTCCTCCAAGCAGGAATCTTCAGCACCTGTTTCCTGTTATCATTCACACTGCTAAAGAGAAAGATCAATCATCGGAGAACAGGACCCTATTCCTCCAAGCAGGAATCTTCAACACCTGTTTCCTGTTATCAGTCACACTGCTAAAGAGAAAGATCAATCATCGGAGAACAGGACCCTATTCCTCCAAATGGGAATCTTCAGCACCTGTTTCCTGATGTCAAACTGTCACGCATTCATTCTGCAAACAAATGACTAGAAATAAAATAACTCACAGCTTCTTCAGAATGAACAGTACAGAATAATGCAGTAAATAAGGAAAACAGAGTTTTAGTAAGAAACACAAAACTGCATAAATAATCTTCAGCAAACAGTGTTTAATTAAGGTGTGAAATCATAAAGAAGTTAACAACCTACAGGAGCAATCGGGTGAATCTTGTGATGAATGCGGGCCCTTTCCTTCTCACAAGATTCCCCAGAGGAAAGAATTTAAATTGAAGCGCTCAAAAGAAACCTTTATTCATCTGTCAAAAGAAATGATACATTACAATGGAGCCTTGCTCCTGTCCGCTCGAAAAAAAATGTATCTCCCGCAGTCTCTAACTCCCCTTCTAATGATGATGTCTCCTCTTTTTAAAGAGGAGACATCTATTACAGTTACATCAGAGAAATCCTATTTTTATCCAAATCTGATCTTTTATTTTAAAACAGGGTCTTTCTATTCTTCCATAGCAAAATACTGTTACAATAGATACAAAAATACTAGCTTCAGAACAATCCGTGTAACAAATTTCCTTGCTTGTCTTCGTCTTGTTGCCATCATTCTTGAAATACACTTTCGAAATCACAGATCACGAGTAGTTTTCAGTAATGGGATTTAGGTACCGTTAAGTATTCATTAGCAATTATTTGTTTAAGCAGGTGTTGTTTCAACAACGGGGTCATTGCATTGCCAAACTTATGTTCCTTATCATATATTATCTGCGATATCTCAGTGACTGTATATCTTCGATTAATGATTAAATATAAAAGTAATGTGGAATTATATGCAAAACAAATTAAACATAGAGTAAAGAGAAGAACTTTGTATACCTTTGGGAAAAATGGATAGGAATGATAATGTAAACTTTAGATATGGACTAAAAAGAGTAAAGAGATGGCAAAAATATGTAGTCAAAATGGTACATTATGAGGTCCTAACATCCCCCCCAACTGAAAGGGTTGCATGTCCTCAGGCAACTTTTAGTCTGAATCGGAGTCTGAATATTGACTCTTTGCATGCAAGTTACTCAAGAAATAACTATGGAAGGTGGTATCTGTCGAAGGTCTAAATCCTTGATTACTTTGAAATTTCTCCCATGCTTCTGCCTCATCCCTATTAGCCAACCTGTAATGAGCCTGATATCGTTCTGATGGCATCCATAAAATGGGAAAGTGAAAATGATAGCCTATCCAATTCTCAACACACTGTTGAACACATCTGATGTAGTTTGGTATTCTGTATAGTGCAATTTCAAGATTACTAGGGCTAAAGGGGTGATACTCTTGTCTTTCCTTGGAGGACTGTTGCCAGAACATGGTGTTTGCCTTCAGAGCAGCCGTCTCGTTGACCCTGATTGACTGATAACATTCTTGGAGTACAGAGACTTGCAATTGTTGTATGTATCTAGTCATTCTTGGCTTCTGCAAAAACTTATGGTACTCTGCTACAAAAATGGCCGGATTTCGAGGCTCTGGCCTTATCCAAAGAAGGCGATTATCCTCATTGTGCCTAGTTGCAAGGAAGGCAGTATGCCAAGTGATTTGATTTGCAAGAAAAGAAACAAACGCCCTAATCTGTATATCACCAACAATAGGATTAATATTGAGTTCTCTATTTTCAGGCATTGCCTCATTATGAAGATACAGCTCGCATAACAAATGTTGATCACTTGTGGAAGCCTCAGAAAATGTTTTAACAAATTGTTCAACTGTGAGCAGCTCATAAGGTCTTCCATCCTTAATTGCTTTCAACTGGAAATAAACAAGACGCTCTGAAAGAAACAGAGAATAGTTCACAGATGGTTTCCTGGTGGCTAGTAATTTTTTCACTGATTGAAACATCAGGATTAATTTATTTTTTAATTCTGTATTCTCTTTCCTGGAATCTTTAAGCTGCTGGAGTGTCTGTTCCCAATTTTCCCAATTGGAGTACATTTGATTTTTCCAGGCTAGTTTATGCTGTTGTAAAATTTTATCTTGATCCACAGCATACTGCTTCTTCAACATGTTCATTACTTCCAATTCTTTCCATGGTGGAGTTTGTGTTCTAGCATTATAGGTAATGGGCTGAGGCATAGTCTGTGTAGTAGAATCAGTGAATGTCGGGCAGGATACCTGTACCTTAGTTTCCTTCTCCAAATTTTTGGAGGGTCGTACTGGTTCTTGTGTGACAGTAGGGTCTTCCTTCTTTAAAGACTTTGAGGGCCCTACTGGTTCTTGTGTGACAGTGGGGTTTTCCTTCTCTACTGGAGATGATATGGATGCACCAGACATTGGTACTTCAACTATCTTGTATCCTGCATTTTGATAAATGTTTCCACTCTGATAACACATGTACTCTTTATAAGGATCATTCTCTGAGTGTTTTTCTTGCATCGATGTTGTATGAGACAAAGTATAAAGATTCAATTCTTTAGCAAAAGATTCCCTTGCCATTATCAATTCTTTCTTGCAGGCTTCTAATTCTGACTTCAGAAATTCATTTTCTTCTAAAAGAGAGGCCATGGTGACTGGAGCATGTGCTTTTGCTGAAGTTAACTGTTGTTCCTCCATTGTAGCTGCTTCTTGTGTTTCAGCTACAGTCGGTTTCCTTAAAATATCATGTTGGATGTTTAATTTTTGCATGTCAGCAGCTGGTTCTTATGTTTCAGCTGCTGCGTGAGTAGCTAGTTCTTATGGAGCAGCTACTGGTTGTGTAGAAGATGATGTCATATTACCTTGGGCAACTGGTTCTTGTGGAGCAGTGCCGTAGAATGAGAGAGGTAATGATTCCGGGATTTGAAAAGGTGGTGATGACTGGAATTGTAAAAATATGGTTGCGGGGTTAGGGGAAATGGAAGTTGTTTTCATTTTTCTCCTAGGTAGAAAAACAGGGAAAGCAGTGGTTTTCTTTTTCTTTCTATGGGGAGATTCTTCCCTAGGAGAGGGGCTGTCGGAAGAGGTGACTGTTTTTGATGCAGCCCTCGTTTGCCTTTTTGATACGGAGGTGGTTGTAGTCTGCCTCTTCCTTTTATGAATAGGAGGAGATGATGGTATTTCAGTCAGAGAGTCATCACTAGGGATGTAAACAGTGGGCTAGGATGAATCTGCTAAATGGAATGGTTTTGAAGATGGGTGAATTGGATTGACTAGTTCTGAGGATGGGATTGATGGAGGATCCGGGATATTCTCCAATTACTGTTCATAAGAACTTTTAGAGATTTCGTGGGGATTTTTAGCTTCTTGGGGAATTTGGGCTTCATGGTGAATTTTGGGGGCTTGGTCAAGCAATAGGGGTAGGTTATTTAGAGGGGGGTTTTGCTGAGAAAAACCCCTCTCAATTAATAACTAACAGAGGTGATGATGAGTAAGGGAAAGTAATGTAAATTTTACCTTTCTACAATAATATGACATATTCTTAATACATCCAAGCAGATAATAAGGAATGTTGAGTAGTCTACCATGCCGCAAGTGGCTCATTAAAAAAAATTCATGTTGATAAACTACCTGATATCACCCCTCGTAGGTTAAATAATGCTTGAAAAATTCGGCTACCTTGGCCCACGGAGGAGGTAGTGACTGCAGTCCTATGTCACGGCCTTTGATCTCAACACGTTCTTCTGGAAGAAGGAAGTCCTGTTGCGCATTTAGGATGATGTTTTTTCTACTAAACCACCGAGTTCCTGTGACTGGAAAACTCGATACTTGGGCAATATCATTCTCTATAACTGAAATTCTGACCCCTTGGATTGTGGAGTGGTCCTGCTAGAGGTTCTGTGTGAACTCCAAGACTTGTTGAGGGTCAAATTCTCTCAGTTTTTCAAAATATGTGACCCATCCTGCCTGCTGGAAAATTTGGTAAGCCTCCGGAAATAATTGAAGAAGAGCCGTTGAGCCGGGCTCATGCCTGATAACCGAACCTCCCATGGTTACTAACTTAAGTCAAATATAGAAACAGAGAGTAGAATCACAGGCTCGATCAGAATAATTGTTACGACTGAGGATATGGAATATCAATGACGGCCGACATAATGGATATGAAGAGTGACGGTGGATTGTATGGTGTAGAATGATGATTTTAATTTTTGAAATCCCCCCCCCCTACGTGTGATGT
Organism: Pinus albicaulis; assembly: GCA_034641835.2. Taxonomy (NCBI): domain Eukaryota; kingdom Viridiplantae; phylum Streptophyta; class Pinopsida; order Pinales; family Pinaceae; genus Pinus; species Pinus albicaulis. The sequence goes on from CM076574.1 coordinate 1,102,443,688, forward strand.
AATGATGTTTAAATGTGCGGGTATTGTAATCATAATGGGAAAGATCCTCTCTTTAAACTATTATTTAACTGTATTACATAAAAAATCTGCATACCTTATATTTTACCTTTGTTTTTGTAATTCGAAGTATAGAGTGCTTGTTCATAGTGGCTTAATACTGATGGAAGAATCTTTAGATTTCTCTAAAATGTAGAAACAGGAGCATATTAGAGTCTGCTCAATACTGGATAATATTCACCCAAGGGATCTGAAGAATAAAAGTGGGGTACTAGAAAACTTGTGTAGCAGGGAAAAAAATGGTGTTTCAGCAATGGAAAGATGGATGTCATGATGCTGAAAGTGGTGTTTCAGCAAGGGAAAAATGGATGACATGATGCTAAAAATGGTGTTTCAGCAAGGGAAAAATAAGGAAGATGTTGCTAAAAAGTAAAGATTTAGCACTGGGGAGATTGGGGAAGTACTTGCTGAGGAATGATATTTCAGCAGTAAGGAATAGGGAAGGTACTAGCTGAAGAATGGTGTTTCAGCAGTGGGTAGAAAAAGTGGGAAAAATGATATGAAAGAGGGAAAGGGAGAATGAGGGAGTAGATGATGAAATGTTATTGGGAAATGTGGAAATGAATCAGATGAGGGAAGCAAAGCTTCTTCAGATTGAAACTTATATCTTCTTGTGATGACATTGTCCTCCTTGGTGAATTCTTCCTTAATCTGCAACATACCATTGTAACATGCCAACCCTTGACAGGGATTATTAGTTGTAAATCTAATCTAATACTAAAAATATAGTGCAGAAAATAATTAAATGCTGTGAGGAGTAGAAGACTCCCCTAGAAAAAGATAATGTGTATCAGTCATGCAAGCGGCCTTAAAATCTTATTTAGAAACAGGGTGCTGGTACAAGTGAAGCCTATGACCATTTACTAGTAGAGGTGTTTTAGAATCATCAATTGTTAAAAGTCTTACTGTTCCATTAGGAAAAACAACATCTACTTCATAAGGTCCCAACCATCGTGTACATAGCTTACCTTGAAAGTTTTCAAACCGAGAGTCGTACAATAAAGCCCAATTACCTCTTTGGAACTGCTTGTGCTTAATTTTTCCGTCATGCCACTTTGTTCTTTGTTGTTGAATCATGGTTGTCTGGTGAATGGCATCTAATCTCTTTTCATCTAGTTCAAGAAGTTGTTGTAACCTGGCTGTCTGCACATTAGTCAAATCAAGGTTAACAACTAAAGCAGTTCTCAAAGTTTTAATTTCAAATTCCACAGGAAAAACAACACTTTTACCATAAACCAATTCATAGGGAGAAAATCCTGTAGTATTTCTAGAGGTAGTTCTATAAGTCCATAGTGCTTCAGGGAGCCTTTGAGACCAATCCTTCTGGTTATCCTTCACTGTTTTAGTTAGAATGGCTTCTATTACTTTATTTGTGCTTTCCACCTGCCCATTGGCTTGGGGATGGTATGGTGTAGTCATTCTATCATGAATATGATATTTCTGAAGGGTAGATTTAAAACCATGAGAATTGAAGGGAGGTCCTCCATCTGTAACTAGCTCTCTAGGAATTCCAAATCTAATAAAGATTTCTTCATATAAGAAAGCTAGGACAGCTTCTTCATTGGCTCTAAGAAGTGCTTTGGCCTCTACCCATTTAATCATATAGTCTGTAGAGACTAATATATAAGTTCTTTGATTGGATGAAGGATTGATGGGTCCTATGAAATCTAAGGCCCATCTTTCGAATGGTTCAAGTACTACCTGGGCATTTAATGGAATTTGATCTCTATGATTGGGTTGACCCATTCTCTGACAGCTATCACAAGCCTGCACATATTTCTTTGCATCCTTAAACAGTGAGGGCCAATAGTAACCCATTCTCAAAAAAATTTGTGTTGTTCTTTTATCAGAAAAATGCCCTCCACAAGGGCCATCATGACAAGATTTTAGTATATCATACACCTCATCCTCTCTAATGCATCTTCAAATTTCATGATCAAGTCCCGTGTGAAAAAGACACCCACTTATCCAGCTATGCCTAGCACTTTGTTGAACAATTCTCCTCTTTTCTCTATGTGACAGGTGTGATGGAAACTTTCCTGCAACCAAATAATTGGCAATATCTGCATACCAAGGAGGGTGAGCAGATACTGCAAATAGATACTCATCAGGAAAGGAATCATCTACTGGAATATTATTATCAGTTTTTAACCGTGAAAGGAAATCAACCACAACATTTTATTTACCTGGTTGATCTACAATTGTAATATCAAACTCCTGCAGTAACAATAACCATCTGGTAACTCGAGCATTAGTGACAGATTTATTCATTAAATACTTGATAGCCGAGTGATCAGTATGGACAAGGGTAGAGTAACCAGTGATATAATGTCAAAATTTGTTAATGGCATAAATTAATACTAGGAATTCCTTTTCAGTAACTGTATAATTAAGCTCAGCAGGGGTCATATTCTTACTGCTAAAATAGATAGCATAAGGAAGATGGTTTTCTTCTTGTCCCAAGACAGCTCCTATTGCAGTATCTGAAACATCAGAATATATATGAAAGGGAAGTGCCCAATCAGGTCCTCTCAAAATAGGAGCTATAGATAACTGATGCTTGAGTGCTACAAAGGCTTCTTGAAAAAGATTAGTCCACTTAAATTCATCATTTTTCAAAAGAAACACAAATAATGGAGAAGCTATCCTAGAAAAATCTTTAATGAATCTTCTGTAATATCTAGCATGTCTAAGAAAACTTCTTACATCAGTTTGTGTTTTAGGAACAGGAAGAATTTGAATGACCTGTATTTTGGATGGGTATACCTGTATTCCTTGGGATGAGATAAAATGTCCAAGCACTATTCCTTCACTCATCATCATATGAAATTTTTCAGTACTTAAGGAGAGGTGAGCTTGTATACAACATTTAAGCACCTTCTCAAGATTCTATAATGCATCTTCAAAAGACACACCATAAGGAGTAAAATCATCCATAAATATTTCCATAGAGTCATTCAACATATCAGAAAATATTCCTATAACAGCCCTTTGAAAATTAGCTGGTGCATTACATAGTCCAAATGGAAGAACTCTATAGGAAAAATTTCCCCAAGGACTAGTAAAAGTGGTCTTGTCTTCATCTTGGGGTGCAATCCTGATTTGGTTATACCCACTGAATCCATCTAAAAAGGAAAAGAATTTCTTCCCTGACAAACTGTCCAACACCTGATCAATAAATGGTAAAGGAAAGTGGTCCTTTTGAGTGGCTTTATATAAAGCCCTATAATCTACACACACCCTCCATTTCCCATTTTTCTTAGGGACCATTACCAATGGGAAACCCATTCACTGTTAGATATAGGGTATATAAATCCTGCATTAAGCAATTTTTGAAGTTCCTCTTTCACAATTTATTTTAAATTAGGGTTCATTCGTCTTTGGGGTTGACAGACTGGTCGACACCCTTCCTTAATAAAAATCTGGTGAGTACATAATTCAGGAGTGATTCCCTTCATATCCGTGTAATCCCATGCGAATGCTTCCTTATTTTCAAGTAATAACTTCATTAACTGCTGTGTTTCAGTAATTGTTAGATCAGAATTTACGTTCAGTGTTTTGCCAGGTTCGATTTCCACTATTATGCTTTTAGAGGAGATGGAGGTTGATGTTTGAGGTAAATCTTCATATTCAATCTTGTCATGGGTATTTGTTTCAAAGAGTGTAATGAATTGATTGTGAGTTTCAGCAACCACAGAGGAAGGTTCACAAATAAAATTATTAATTACTTCGTCCTCTGTGCTATCTTTAAAACTCAAAGCTTGTCCGATAGTCAAAATAGGCTGAACAACATTATCATCATAATCCATCCATACAAAACTCTCATTGATAATCATGGGTGTAGCATGAGGATAAAGAGTAAGCTATTTGGTTTCATATCCATTGGAAATTGTCATTGAACCATATCTACAGCTGATAAAGGCATCGGTTGTAGCAAGCCAAGGCCCTCCTAGAATTAGAGGGTGTCCCCCCAACTTTGTTTTAGTTTGCAACACCAAAAAGTCAGTTGGATAATTCCAGGATTCAACCGAGATGACTAAGTCCTCAACAACTCCTTCTGGTTTAATTGTAGAGCAGTCAACTAGCTCTAGGATGGTTGGTGTGTCTCTAATTGTGTTCTTAAGCTGTAGCAATTGTGAAGTTTCCAGAGTCATGATATTTATTGCAGCACCTAAATCTACCAGAACTTGAGGGATTATTTTTTTACCAATTTGAACTGTCATAGTAGGATGGTCGGGGTCACCATATTTCACAGGAGGAGTTTTTCTGGACATCAATGTAGATAGATCACCCATAACATCAACTGTAAGGTGATCCTTAGTTTTCCTACCAGGTTTCTTAACAGAAATATCCCTCATGGTTCTGGCATAGATTGGTACATCTCTTAGTGCCTGTAAAAGTGGAATTTTAACATACAAATTTTGAAATTCCCCTAAAAGATTAAAAGCAAGTGTTTCAGGTGTTTTAGTTAAAACTAAACGCTCGAGGAATGGTGGCTCTGTTATTTCAGTATCCTTGTTAGAGGGTGGTTGTGCTTCTTTGTGTGAATTATGTTTCTCAGTTTCTTCTTTATCAGAATCCAAAGAAGTAACATCATCAATAATAGGTTCAACTATTTTCCCGGATCTTAAATGGATGTCATTGCATTGTGCAGGGAAAACATGAAGTGTAGGCTGGTTTTGAATGTCAATAACTTGCACAGCTTTATTATTGGGGTTAGGATTTGGTTGTACAGGCAGCTGGGGTCTCATTTGATTATTTGGTGGAGCACTTGATGGCAGAGGAAGTGGTTGTTGAAATTGAGGAAATTGATTTGGATACAGGAGTTGTTGACTCCTCCAATTTGAATTCCATGGATTAAAAGAAGATGGCTGTTGTGGGGGCCAAGGAGTCCACATTGCAGGATCTACAAAGGGAGGGTTTGTTTGTTGCATGGGTGGGTAATTCATCTGATTAAAGGGTGGGTATTGCATTTGGTTAAAGGGAGGGTAATTTGTCTGACTGAAAGAAGGATAATTATTCCAATGATTAGAAGATGTAAATGGCATGCTAGAATTCATACCTTGTCCTTTTGGTTGCCATTGTCTTCTTTGTGTTAGCAGATAAACTGCTTCAGCTTCTTCTTCCGTTGGCTGCAGTGCTGCCTTTATTCCCAGTAGAGAAGGACATTGTTGTGTTTCATGATCTTTCTCACAAAGGGCGTAGATTGGTATCTTGTCTAATGGACATTCCCTTAGTGGATGTTTATCTCTGCATTTGGGGAAAAAGACAGCCAGAGCTGCTTCTGCTTCAGCCTACTTCTTTTTAAACTGCAAGGTGTAAATTTGTGAAGCAAAAGAACTTGACATTTCAGTTTTAAATTCTTCAAGTAAATTACCTATTTTAGCTCTTGTTGCTCCCCCACTGGCTGATTTCTGAACTCTTGAATAAGCGAGATCTTTGTTACTTGCTCTGTTCCTTGCAACTCCTCTTGAACATCTTTTACAGAGTTCAAAAATCTCATCATATGATTCTTTAGATATATCTCCTTTACCAAGCATGTTTAGCATGTCTAAACAATCGTCCCTTAATCCTCTAAGTAATATTGTTTTACGAATTTCTTTACTTACATTTGGATGATCAGATCTCTGCAGATTATACTGCAGTCTTTCCACATAATCCTCCAAATTCTCGTCCGCCTTTTGTGCCATGTTGAATAATTCCTCCCTCTTTTCTCCTGTCCGACAATAATCTTGATATTTAAGCAGAAATTTATGTTTCATCTATTCCCATGTTGTGATTACCTGGCTTCCAAGGCTCATGAACCATCTTAATGCATTTCCCTTTAATGTTGTTGGAAACAGTTTCAACTTCTGAGCAGTAGTAACATAATCATAATTTCTGCATAATATATCAAATTCAAAAATAAATTCATCCAGATATTCAGAGGATAAACCATGGAAGTTGGGTAAAGCTGACAATGGAATATTCTTCATAGGAGTTGTTCCTCTAGGGAGATCACTAATAGGGAATCCCAAGGTAGAGAGAGAATTTTCATCCCTTCCTTCTCCTTCAGGATCTACTCGTCCTCCACCAAAGAATTCTTCGTTGTTTCCTTCCATTGGTTGATCTCCTACTGCACTTTCTCGATCCTCAAAATCTTCTACTGGCTCCTCAATGTTTTCCACTGGTCGTCCAATATCTTCTGTTAATTCCTCAACATTCTCTGCTGATTCCTTAGCACATTCTTCTGATTCTTCAGCACTGGCTACTGGTTCTTTAATATCTGTTACTCGTTCCTCTACGTTTTCAGGGCTCACAACTTCTTTTGTTTTATAGTCTGATTGAGGGGAGTGTTGAGGCTTTGGTCTTAGAGAGCTTAATCTCTATGAAGATTCAGCCTTTGATACAATTTCATCAATAAAAGTCTTTCTTCCTCCCCTTCCTTTGCCCTTGCCACCCGTAGGGTTATTTTTCTTTTGGGTTTCGCGTTCTCTCATACAATCTGCACATCTAGAAAGAAAACATCAATTCTTTTGAAATCTATAATTTCCTTCCCCGGCAACGGCGCCAAAATGTTGGTCGCTTTAATTGTTTTAACAATTCAAGTGCCACATAAATTTTCAACCCGGGAAGGTCTGTTATTCCAAAGACAATCACACACTATATATGCTCAATTCCAAAAGCAAAGAAGAGTTGTAGTATTAATTACACAAATTATATTAATCACACTGCTCACACCTTACTTTTAACAAAGTTGAAGCCTACTTGTGTTATAGTAGAAACAATCCTCTGTTGCAGACTTTCATTAAAAGAATCCTAGGAAAGATAATGAAAGAACATCACTCTGCAGAAAAGAAGATCAATCAACCATAACGGAGAACAGGACCCTATTCCTCCAAGAAGGATTCTTCATCACCTGTTTCTTGTTATCAGTCACACTGCCAAAGAGAGAGATCAATCATCGGAGAACAAGACCCTATTCCTCCAAACGAGAATCTTCAGCACCTGTTTCCTGATATCAAACGGTCACACATTCAAGGAGAGAGATCAATCATTGGAGAACAGGACCCTATTTCTCCAAACGGGAATCTTCAGCACCTGTTTCCTAATATAAAACTGTCACACATTCATTCTGCAAAAAAATGAATAGAAATGAAATAACTTACAGCTTCTTCAGAGTGAATAGTACAGAATAATGCAGTAATTAAGGAAAACAGAGTTTTAGTAAGAAACACAAAACTACATAAATAATCTTCAGCAATTAGTGTTTAACTAAGGTGCGAAATCATAAATAAGTTAACAGACTACAGGAGCAATCGGGTGAATCTTGTGATGAAGGCGGGCCCTTTCCTTCTCACAAGATTCCCCAGAGGAAAGAATTTAAATTGAAGCGCTCAAAAGAAACCTTTATTCATCTGTCAAAAGAAATGATACATTACAATGGAGCCTTGCTCCTTTCCTCTCAACAATGTATCTCCCACAGTCTCTAACTCCCCCCTTCTAATGATGATGTCTCCTCTTTTTAAAGAGGAGACATCTATTACAGTTACATTAGAGAAATCCTGTTTTTATCCAAATTTGATCTTTTATTTTAAAACAAGGTCTTTCTATTCTTCCATAGCAAAATATTGTTACAATAGATACAAAAATAGTGGCTTCAAAATAATCCATGTAACAACTTTCCTTGCTTGTCTTCATCTTGTTGCCATCATTCTTGAAATACACTTTTGAAATCGCAAATCATGAGCAGTAACGGGATTTACGTGCCCGTTGACTATTTCAGCAACGGGGTCGACTGTTTCAGCAACGGGGTCGACTGTTTCAGCAACACGTTCCTTATCATGGATTATCTGCGATATCTCAGCGACTGTATATCTTCGATTAATGATTAAATATAAAATTAATGTGGAATTATATGCAAAACAAATTAAACATAGAGTAAAGAGAAAAACTTTGTATACCTTTGGGAAAAATGGATAGGAATGATAATGTAAACTTTAGATATGGACTAAAAAGAGTAAAGAGGTGGCAAAAATATGTAGTCAAAATGGTACATTATGAGGTCCTAACAGTAGCCTTCGTCAAGTATGAGAAATGAATGGATAAAAATTGTTATAGGTTGATTTATATTATTAATGAGATGTTGTAAGACCTGACAAAGCCACTATCCTCATTCAGAGTTTTTGTTTCTTGAAAATGTTGGACTGTTGAATCTAATCTTCACCATTTCTATATAGGGCTTGCAAATTGTTGTTCCTCGCTCAACACTTACCCTCAGACCATCATTTACCTTTGTGATTAGTCTTGAACCATAGACCTTTACATAGGTCTCCAAAAAACATATGAATAATTTATAAGGTACGGGGAAAGTGTTATCCTAGCAAATTCAAATTTAGCGAAATTGGCACTAAATCTAATTTGGGAATTTTCCACCAGAGTGATTTTCTCTAATTTTGCACTGCATCTGACCCTGGAAAATATTGATGTGTTTCTCATTCTTAATTTTTATGATCTACAAATTTAATTCCCTCTATCTTTGGCTTCAACATTTCTACCAGTATATTGAATAAAATGAAGGGAGTTTATGGAAACAGATCTCAATGCCCCACTGACTGAATATGGAGATGAAGTTCAGAATCTCTTCATTTTTAAGGAGCTTTCAACCTCCATTGAGTATACATGTGTTGCGATTTGATATTCATCATGCATGGATCCATATTTATAGATCCATCAATGGTTATAATCAATTTCAAGTCTATATGACTACAATTTTTACCATGCCTTTCGTACCCATACATTTTAACTTCTATTTGTTTAGATGGCCCTTTAATTGATTATTTCTATTCATTTTATGTGTAGAAGTGCATGAGTGTTATTTTTTGCATTTGATTCCAAAATCCATCTCCACTAAACATATCACATCAAATAAATGGTTTGGAGGCATTCAAGAGGGATTATAAAACATGTTTCCAAGCTATGGATAAATATAGATGAAATTTTCAATTATTGAATTTAAGGAAAAAATTATGAGTTTGACCAAACACGTGGCGCAACTTATACAACCTACTTGTTGAAATAATTATTTTGGCTTTGACAACCATATAAATTTCTCCACTATTAGATTCTGCAAGGATACTTGGAGGATGATTTGAGTATACCATGTTGAAAATATTTTCATTGATGGAAAAGGAGAACAATGGAGCACCACCTAAGCTATCATTAAGGCAAAGAAGCAGAGAAGAAGCAGCAATAAATCAAAGGAGAAGATCAGGAAACAATGCACAAAGAAGCAGAGGTAGAGGCAGCAAAGCAGCAAAGGCAGTGGAGAGGCAGCAAAGGCAAAAAAGGCAGCAAAGGCAACATAGGCAGCAGAGGCAGCAAAGAAGAAGAGGTAACAGAGGTAGCGAAGTCAACAGAGAAGAAGAAAAGGCATGCAACAAGTGAAATAATCCTAGGTCAGAGTGAATAGCGAATGGAAGAACAATCTTAGGAGATATCAGTGCACTTAGAAACTAAATAAAGATCAGGGAGGAACAATGTGGAGGAAATGGAGTTGAAGAGCAAAGAAAGTATAAAGCTCAGGAGAGAATCACATTGAAAAATACAGAACAAGCTCGGGAGGAGTAGCGTGGAGGAACTGTTATTTCTTTTTTGAATTACTCAATTTTGTATTAGTTCTTCTATAAGGGATGGATTTTGAGTTTTGGAGATTTAATGACATTCTATTCTGAATTGTGTGCTCATTTTGAAGGTGCAATGACATTGGAAGTTGTTTAAATATCTTTATGGTTGTGGAATTTTTTACTATTATTTTTGTTTGTGAAAAAAATCTACTGCTAGGGTTTTGGGTTTTATTAACCAATGGACTTCTTCCTTTGCATAGCACCATTTATGCTTCTAAGTAAACCACAACAATTGTTTTATATGGTTCTTTTGTTTTCTTTTTGTTTACTTGTTGCTAATGACACAAAAATTATCATTTTCAAAAAGTACTATTCTTAATCTAGAATATAATAAGTTATTCTTGTCTTTCTTAGTACTCAAAAACTTTAATAAAATTCTTGGTTTCATTGATTCCCTTACAATGAAAGTATAAAGTAATTTTAAATCTATTAGTTCTATTACTCCAAATGGAGGGTTTAGGTTATCTTAGAGATACTACATTGGCAACACACCTATGTAACTACCCAAATTCTAAATATATACAAACATGTGTGAAATGTTAGAACAACTATTCAATCCTCCTATATTTCTCATCATGTGGTGGAGAGAGAAAATGAAAATGAAGGCTGAGCTTTGGATTTGTTATGATGTCATTTAGTACATCTAGTGTAAATTGGTGATGTAGAAAAGGGCTAATGGTGGTTTACCATATTTAACTTCCACAAAATATAAGGGGGGCTCATCGTGGTTTACCATATTTAACTTCCACAAAATGTAAGGAGAAATTAATTAATAGCAATTGAGGTTCTATTGAACTTAGCTTTCCATATTTCCGTTGGACAGGATGCAATGGAGAATTTCCTTGATAATAGTAGAGGTTAGGCCTAAATTTCCACATGTTATAAACATGTAGTTAAAATTATTTTAATTATATTAATATTAATTTTAATATTATCATATTAATTGTAAATTAATATTATACTTAATAATAATTATTAATGAAATTAAATAGTAATTATAATAAAATGGAACAATAATTACTACAAGATACATTTATTGTGGTCAATGCTCAAATGAGAATGTTGTCCTCCACTTGCTAGCAATAAAATATTTAATTTAAATTTATTATATTAATATTAAATTTATTTTTATTTTTTTAATATTGAATTATTAATATTGTTAATAATTATTATTATTTGTTGTCATGGAATAAAATAATTATAAATTTGTAAAATAAAATAGAACAATAACCACTATAATGTGGATTTACTATGTTCAAATATTCATATGAAAGTGTTACTATTTTCTAGCTATCAAGAAATTAATATATTTCTTTTGATTATATTAATATTAAATTTAACATTATTTGTATTAGCATTAAATTATTAATAGTAATAGTAATAATTTTTTTTTGTAAGTTTGGTAGTACCTCCCTATTCATTTATTAGATCAAAATAGTAGGTTACAATCATAATATATTAGATGGCGTCAACCTGCCCGTAGGAAACTGTTGTGAAACTAGCTCCAAAAATAGAAGAGAAGAGAGATCAACGCCTTAGAAATAGCCACTTTGAGGGGGAAACCTCCAATACATTACATAAATGAACAATTCTTGGATGATACAAATGACCAAAACCTCCTTCTATATATAGGAGTCCATGGGGCCACAATATAATCCTAGCCGACCTAACAATAATAATTTAAGGGCACAATAATAACAATATGGGGATTACAGAGGTACAAAAATAATAGTAAGGGGGCTACACTAAGAATAATAAGTGGATACACTAGTATTATAGGGACCTAACATGCCCCTCTCCTTCAAACAAGTTTTTCCCTCAACGCTTGATTATTTTATGATGCTTCTGTATAAAATTCTCAACCTCCTGTTAGAAAATTAAATACTAAAGAGCAATGCAACACATAAAATATGCGGAAAATACAAGCACAGTAAACACGTAAAAAACCAGAGAGACACATATATACGTGGTTCACCCAGTTTGGGCTACGTCCACCCCGAACAGCCAGTCCTTCCTTTCTATTATCCAGGAAAAATGAAGAGACAAAACCTACAGCAGATCCGCTGTAATATCCTCTGTTCTCTCTCACAGTCTCCCTATCTGTTTCCCACTTAGAGAATACACATACCATGCGCAGCCGCAATACAATACCCTCATAAAAATGAGGGGTTGCCTTCTAGGGAAAAAAAGCCCTAAACTAAACATAACTTCTACAGTCAGATCATCTTCTTAATGAACGGCACAGATTGATTAGAAATTAATATACTTTTACAAGGCAATTTTACATCTATTTTTGGCTTCAGGGGCGCTGCCCCCGAAACCCCTGCCGGGGGACCACTTGCCCCCAGACCCCGCGGGGGGGACAAGAGCCCCCCACACCCCCCCCGCATGCAAGGGTGTACAATTTTCCTAGGGTATACATCCAGCTAAAACAAGGATCTCTTAATCAGGAAGAAAATCAGGCTCCACACCCAACATCCTCCATTGTGGAAAATTCAATAGGTAAGTTTTTCCACTTGTTGAGATACTCTGAAATTGATCGATTTGGTAGTTTTTGAGTTCGTTTTTCTGTGACTGCTTTAGAAATTCTTTCACTATGATGCACATCTTCCTGTTGTTTCATTCGATTCTACACCAAATTTAGGTTGTCCTTTGAGAGTTGGAGAACTTGTTGTTGATGCTCGATGTGATCTTCCACTATTTTATCATCCATATTAGCTTTCATTTGATACTCTAAACCATCCAACTTAGCCTCCATTTTTGCTTTTAAATGATCTATGTCATCTTTGATTTCTCTTTGTAAGATCGAAATTTGTTGCACCTGGTACCATAATTTTGATATATCTTACTGCAATTCTTCCTCTTCATACGTCATAACATAGATTTCTGAAAGCTTAATGGGTATTGAAATATTTTTAGGAGGCATTTTATAACCCAGTACAAATATCTATTTTACAGTATTCCCTTGGAATAAATTCAAACTGATTCTTCAAACAAGACTTATGCAATTCAAAAACAAAATACACACCTTTTTTTCTCCTTTGCGGAGCTCGATATTGAAACTGAATTATCTCTGTGATTTAGGATATTAAATATCTGAAGTTCATCCTTGTAGTAGCTCTCTAAATCTTCTTTTGAATGCCACAAGTCTAACATGGTTTGGATTCTTGAAGGTGATGTTATGCCCAATCGCCCACAATGACCTAATTATGGACTGGTTTAGTAGAGCGAACTTCTATGACGTGCCATGTGTCACTGTTTCCTCTGGCTCTGAAATTGATATAATGAACACTACAGTTCGTGTAATTGAAGCCACTCTTTATAGAATACAAATCCGATGCTCAGAGAGAGAGAGCTATGAAGATTTTCCAATGATCACCTCTTTGAGATGAAATACAGGAGCCTCAAATATCCCTAACTTCCATAGATCCTACCTCCCAAAATAATGCGAATCAATATCTAAAATTTTTCCACAATGTTCCTCCGGATTTCGGCTTCGCTTTGTGAAAATTTCATCTTCTTAACCCTCGTATAAGAAACGTTATAGAAAAAATTTCGCGATATTCTGTTTAGGTTAAATTCAGAAGTGTGAAAAGCACCCTAACTTCCATAGGCCATATATCCGTAAATATTGTGAACCAAGCTCTGAAATTTTGCAATGTTGTTCCTCAGGATTTCAGCTTCGTGCTCTAAAATTTTTATCTTATGAACCTTCATAGAAACAAGGTTATAGTGAAAATTCCGTGATGACCTTTTTGGAGTAGTGAAACCCTACAACCCAAAGCTCTAATACCAAATGTTGTGAAACCAGCTCCAAAAATAGAAGAAAAGAGAGATCAATGCCTTATAAATAGTGACTTAGAGGGGGAAACCTCCAATAAATTACATAAATGAACAATTCTTGGATGATACAAATGACCAAAACCTCCTTCTATATATAGGAGTCCACAGGGCCACAATATAATCCTAGTCGACATAACAATAATAATTTAAGGGCACAATAATAACAATATGGGGGTTACAGGGGTATAACAATAACAATAAGGGGGCTACACTAAGAATAATAAGGGGATACACTAGTATTATAGGGACCTAACAGAAACTAGGTCTGTTGGCCACCTCAAAGAGTTAAAGCCCAACCAAAATTGATAAAGTTTAAATCTATCCCTATCTGCCTTAACAGGTCTATTATATACTATATCCAAAGAATTAACTAGAAAGTAGATGTTATTTGTAATTTGCATCTAAAAAAAAAAAAGAGTATTGAAACTTAGTCATCTGATGATTTGATAGGCACTGTTTCCTTTAAAATTGACCTGTGCAGGTTGACTTGGTTCATACTCTGCAGCTGATGTTCCATTCGGCCAAGGCGAACATTCTTGTGGTGTTGCAGAAGATGGGTTTCCTAGATGTCCCTACACATTTCAGCTACAATCGAGGCTAATTTTGGATCACTGCATATTTCTTGAACATTCACAATGGCCTTGGATAGTAAGCATTTCATTGTCTAGTATATATGGATGGACTATTTAAATAAAGATAGTATGCCCCTAGTTTAAATAAGGACAGTATGTCTTCTTCCTCTTTTGTTTTTTGATCTCGCTCCCAAACTGAAATCAAATATTTCACATGACTAGGTGTGCCTACCCCGTAGGCATGGAAAAGGCTCTCCATTATCTGGCTTTCCTCCCCTCCTTCTTGGTCTCACTTTTGAGTTTCCTTTATCCTTAGATTATTTTTTCACAAGTTTCCCTTTCACTATTTTGTCTTGGTGATGTTCGACGAGAAATTGAATTATCTTCCTAGGCCACATCTAGGATCTAGAGAAACCTGTAGAGGTACTAAGAATACCTGTAGAAGGAAACATAATTTCAATATTTAATTTAAAGGATAATATCGTGCTTATTAAGGGTCACCACCCCAATCTTAATCGTTTGATGAGATTCATCTTTCCCTCTTCCTTTATCCCTGAGTATTATAAGATTTGTAGGTCGTGGCAGCTCATTGGACATACCTGAGGGTGTTATACTGCTCTCATTTCTTTTAGTTCCTATAACAGGTCCACATAAAGGCACCTCTATATCCCACAAAGGAATTACATTCGTTACATGCAGGAGTGAACCTTGCAGAAAAGTAATGTTTCAATTCACCACAAACACCAGGACATAGACTGGACGGTGACCCAAAAACAAAGTGTCATACATGCCACACATGCAACCTGAGCATAAAACTTGATAAACTTAACAAATGCAACTAGATAGAAAACCCTCCTTGTGCACGGTAATAGAAGTAGGCTCCCCAAAAACCAACCTAGAGTCAAACTTACCATGTAAGTTTCCAGACAGAACTCTACCCCCCAAAGTATCATTAAATTTCATGCATGCAATTTCATGAAGTTGTTGAGCTGAGCTATGGAGGTTGCAAACAGGGCAAAGAGGTTGTCTTAAATTACTATTTCCATGACCATTATAATCCAAAAAATTTCTATCTATGCAGTGAAATTGAGATAGAAAGCCCTTAATAAGACTACTAGAATGATGAACTGGGTATAAAGAGATGATGATTTGACCAGTAGAGTCCTAGAATTGATAAGCAACTCTGCTATGAGGACATGCAAAGAAAATTAAGAGACATGCAGGGTCATTAAAGAAATTTAACACACCTACCACCTTGCCTGCATACTTGATTCCCAACAGTTTTGAATTATCACGACAAACAAAAACCAAACAAAAAATGCTAATGAACTTAAAACCATGGAGACAGACGAAGACGAAATTAATATGCAAAACAAAAGCCCAATTCCCATAGCTGCTAAACTTCCATGGCTTGACACCTGTAACAACCCACGTAGAATAACCTTACTATACTTCTCTCGTATTGCTATCAAGACGTCTTGTTTGACTGATGTTATCTTAGCTTCATTATTTGTAGAAAATCCCAAGTCTGTCACATATATTATTCTTACTAAACATATAGTGAATTATCCATACCAGTTACCTTCATGAATAGAGAGCGTACTATGGAGCACTACATTTATCCTTCTCATGACATACCATAGGTTTTAGATTCCAGGAACCCGGGGCAAGGATTTTGGATTTGAGGTTTATTTTCTCCAAAATCCTAGCCTAATTCACATTCACTTTCCTGTCATCCTATGTAACAACTCCACTTACCCAAAAAAAATTTCTAATTATAGTAATTTTGGTCACGTTTTCCATCATGTTCATGATGAAAATTTTTACATTGACAATACACTATAAACTGTCTTCATTTTAACATCAAGTTCAATGTTAAAATCTCTTGTTTTCTTTCCACATGCATTTACCACTTTGGCTTCTTAATATCTACAGTTCTTGATCTATTAAGAGATTCTGTGAGTTTGTCTAGCATACATAATACAATATGTATTTAAGTTTTAATCCTAACTCTTATGGTTGTTCATTATAACTTAGAAGGTACAAATTTTCCTAGTTGAAACCTTAGGATGATTTACCATTTATTACATCTAAGTTATAATTTTAATTCTTATCCCACTATATTCTAATTTTAGTAAAGTTATATTTCATCCTTTATAACCTTCTAACATATCTTATTATATGCTTATTTCAAATATAGATACTAACCTCTATCATATCTATATTCATTTAACCTACAACTTATATTACTACAAATTAATAACATTTACATTGATCTAATAGAAATATTATAACACATATATACATTGCCTTCTTATCCTAAGTTACCATACCAATTCACATATACTATATTCCTTACTCCCGTAATGTTTTATTCGAAGAAAATTATATATATATTACCTCACACACACACACACACACACACATATATATAGATATATATATCATTACACCCAATGCACATATCAACATATTTATTAACACATTCGATGGTATATATATTAACAACCATTTTAATGTATTCTAAAGGTATATGGTTGACAGCCATGGAGTATGAGCCTTCGCATATCATATGTTTACATTAACATAGTTTATGTTTCATTCAAGTGGGTTTGTATCATCTGTGTGCATTGAATTTGAAAGAGGGGACAACTATATGCATTTATGCCTTATCGTTTCTAATTCCCAACTCAATTAATGCTTGTCCTCTTGTTACCTGAATATCACATGGGCACATTTACTATTCGAGACAGTTGTATGGAAGATATGGGGTTTGGAAATAGTTGAGATTGATTCGTATTCCCTCCATACTCGGATTGACTATTTTTAGGGTTCAATCCTCCCATTCTTTCTTTGTTTCCCCATTTTTTTTCATTTGGATAGATTTTTACAAGGATAGCCTCTTCTCTATGATTTTTGACATTTCTTGAAGTGAAAAATGGAGAACGTCACTATTGTTGTTCGTATTACTTTCTCTAGTAATACCATGTGCCACTACCGAGTGAACTTCTCCTAGCTACTTAGGTAATTTGTATAGTATTTACGTTTCAATTTCACTGAGTTAACTTTCTGCGTAAACATATTTGGTTTCAGTTGTAATGTATCATAATTTGTTTTTTTTGGTTGGCATGTATTATATTTATGCTACGTTATCCTTCTCCTTCTGATTTTATTAATGATTTTCTTCATTGTTTATATGTTTTGGACTCATTAATTTCCCTTTTTTACGGAGTACCTTACGTCCATAACCAAGGTAATATTCTCCCTCTCTATGCTGTTAACTCAGAATTTATCTCTATGTATTATAATATAGGGTTTCAGTCCCTTGAGATTTAATTGATGAGTTATCTACACCATTATGTTTACTAATGCACATAACTTAGTTCTGAGTCTTTCGATGGTGAAACTGGTTTTCAATCTAATTAGTTGGTTTAACGATTTCTCAGTCGTATAGGTGAAAAGAGATTTTCCCCAATAAATTATAAATTCGACTTATGAGAATTCGTTTTTCTCTTGGTTAATTATATCCCAACGTTTTTCTGTTAGTTTTGAATTTGGGATTTTCCCCAAATAACTCAATACTACATATGTAGATTTGTTTCTCTTTATTAACGATTTCAATGTCTTGGTGTGTTTAGAATTCAGAGTTTTTTCCTACTTGTATTTATTCTACATTCCTAAAAAATTTTAATTAATATTTTTCGGAAGGCTATTACAGATTTTCCCTTCACGAAAAATGGAAATATGAATTTTTTCCAGATTTTGATTCCTTAAATTTCAATTCCTATGTATTGATTTCATTCACAGGGTGTAGGGTTTCTCTGAATTTATACTTTCCTCTTCGTAATAAACGTATGCAGATATGTTCGGAAATCTATGGTCAAAAATATATCTTTATTGTCTTCAAAGTATTATACTGCTCAGTTATAAATGTTTCTCATTATTCCATTTGTTCAATTTTCTGTACATGTACATGTTCAAATTTCGTTTAACTTTGACAGCGAGATTTTCACACTACAAGCCTTAACTATGTTCGGTACCCCACCATAGATTTCCTTCACCTTTGTATTGGTAATATATATATATTTTTTGTAATATTGAACTCAGTCTATGCAATTTTAATTCATTTATTTCAATTTTTGGTTTTACAGAGATTTGACAGAGGTATGGTAGGTATCGTTGCTAATTTAAATTGAAACTTCAGTTCAAGTTTCTTTCCAATTTTATAATGTCTTTAGCAAATATCTATAATTTTCTCAGTTTTAATAGATTTTTAATATAGCTCTACATATTAATACATTTTGAATTTCTATTGTTATTACTTGTATAAATTATATGCCCTCTCATAACCCTTTTCGTGAGTGGTTCATTTTGTTCTAATACTGTTGTCCATGCTTCGTTGTAGGACTATCATATTTCATTTAATTTCCCTTTACACTTCTTTTTGATCCAATGTTAGAAGATATGACGAAACCATTTACCTTCTTCCAGGTCGTTCATCCGAACATAGAAGGTTCTGCAACCTCTGTATCTGATTTACCAATTTCAACGCCATATTTTGTAGTGGGATTTTCATGGATGACTCAAATCAATCTGAACTTAAACTATTGTAATTATTATCTTTGACCGGTTTGTAAGATGGTGTTATCCTCATCTTCACAAGAGGATTTTTCATAACAAGGAATATTGCATGTAATTCCCAGATTTAATATATTTTTATTTATTACATGTTCACTTTTGTATGATGAATTATTTCCCTGCATAAATAGAAGTCAATTTATAATTGAAAAAATTATATTCTTCTATTTAAAGTTTACATCTGAATTGTCTATACATCATTAAGATATATGTTTATATGAATACTAGTTATCTAAACTATATTTCTTTTCAGATTTTCCCATCATTCCAATAATTGAATGTTATTGTTGTGAATGAATTATCTTGGTTTTTTACTACATTTATTCAAATTGTTCACATGGATATAACATCAGATTTAGACCCTTACCAAGGGTTTAGAGGTTTTATATGTGGTCCTAATATTCAGTTTAGTCTATGTAACCATACAGAAAACTTAACTATACCAAGCTATTGTTAATTTCTGTTAAATACATATGATACTTATTTAATTTTGAACTCATCACAGACTATTACACATAATTTATAAATTAGATGTACAAAAATTTTAGCCACAATTTATAATATATAACCCCTTTCTAAATACATCAGAATTATATGAAGTATAATAGCAATATAAAAAATAAAAATTCATAGAATGTGCATACCAATTTGGTAAAAATTGTTTGTCTCCAAACCTTGAGCTTAATCCATAGCTCCCCTTGACTAGAGACCAATTATTCCTCAGTGTAGACAACCTCTTGTCTAACTAGGAATAGGTTATCTAAACTTGCTTTCCCTCTGGATGTTTCCATAACTGCATCCAGCTAATTTGGGATGTTTTTTCCGTTAGCCTAGGATTTACTTTTGTTTCTTCCACAAAAACTTCTTTAAAACTAGCTTTTCCACTTTTTAGTTTTTGTTGGAACACCTAATCCTACATGGGTAGGTGTGGAATGCGAAAAGTCACAATGGAGTCCAATTGACCTTCGAATGTGAAACCAAGACTCACACTGTTGTACTATAAATGTACATCATGTATAATGGAAAAATAAGAAAGCCTCACGCTTATCCTTCATTGTGTGTTGAGTCTCTTGTGTGTGTGTGTTTATTCTTCTCATACACCATGTGTGTGTTTTACATGGTGTTTAACATGGTATCAGAGCTGATACGTTCATAACAAGCTCAACATTGAGTGAGCCATTTGTGTTTATGGCCTGTGCATATCTGCAAAAATTCTGATAATTTTTGCAACACTCAGAGATTGTCGCAGCAGACATTTTTCCGCATTCAGAAATTTGCATTGAGAAGAAGCAGCATTCATAAATTTGTTTTGAAGAAGAGCAGCATTGGTTTCGAAGAAACGCAGCACTGCGCATCTGAAGGTTTTCATTCTGATTTCTTCCTACAATTTCTACCTATTAAATTTCTGCATTGAAGAGCTACTAAAAAATAGAGTTTCAAAGTTGGGTTCTGAAAGAAAAATTTCTGAGTTTTTCCATTGAAATTTTTTTGTAATTCTGGGTTTTTCTGCTGCTAGAAAATATTCTCTGCTGCTGGGCTATTGGAAATTTTTTTGAGTTTTATTGGCAATCTCTGCAATCTGTTGTTGTATTTCAGTACTTGGAATTTTCACTGCTGCCCTCATTTCTACAATTTTTGCCAGCTGTTTTAAAGTGAAATCTCCTCTCTGTTGTTTTACATATATATATATATATATATATATATATATAATATATATATATATATATATATATATATATATATATATTCTTGGCCTTTCGGCCTTCCCCACCTAAACCTGCAACCTGCACATTTAAAAAAGTAAAAATAAAAAATAAAACACCTACAGCTCCCTACCCACGGCTTAACACCCCCCCTATTCTCTACCTCACAGCTGCCTCACCACATGGCCTCCCCAAACCCCATTCAACACTCCCTACTCAACCTCACCCCCTCACTCCTCTTGACCGCCCCCTCACACCTCTCGGCCCTGCTCTGACCTCCCCCATCCCCCTTACCACTTCGCTCCCTCACTACCCAAACTCTCACACCCTTACCATTCCATTCACTCTACACTCTCCCTAACGCTACTCCCTAACCGGCACCCCTACTCCCACTCGACACACACACCCCACCCCTCTCACCATACACTCTCGCTCCCTTACACCGCCCTCCCTATCGGCTCTACAACCTACTCCCCTCCCACGTCACTCGCCCTACCCACCTACCTACGCCTCCTGTCAACCTGCCCCCTCTCCCGTGGCCTCACGGCCCTCCCCTTCTCCATGCTTCTCCACGCTCTTCTAATTTCACTTAACCCACCCACTTTTAAATTCGTTTTTTAATTTTTTAATTTTTTTTAATTATTTAATTCCCCTCCCCCCATTTTAATAACCCCCCCTCCATTTCATTTCAATTTTTTAATTAATTTCCTTCAAAAAAAAAAAAACTCTCATTCCCTTCTCATTTTAAATTAATCCCCTCTCTTTTAATTAATCCCCTTTCTTTTAAATTCCCCTCATTTTTAACTAATTCCCATTTTTAATTAATTTAAAAAAAAAAACATTAGAGAGAGAGGAAGAGAGGAAGAGCAGAGAGAGAATATGAACAGCAGAAATGAAGGAAATGGCATATGAAGAAAATGGACTGTACACATAGAGAAGAAAAGTGAATTTTATATTGAATGATTTATGGCATATATCGAAGGGTGATTTTCTAAATAGATTTACATTTGAAGACAATTTGGTCCTCATTTTGAACAACAGTGGCATTTATAGTTTGGGCACACAAAATTTCTGATTTGTGGAGTTTCTCTTAAGCTCTATTGCATTCTGCATCAAGGTCAAGCATCCAAGCTTGTGAATATCTCCTCCTTCTGTTTAGTTGACTTGAGTTGTTTTTGGTGTCAAACAACTCTTTGAAGAAAGAAAATTCATCTTCCTTAAAGGCTTTTTGCATAGTGTTTTTGCTACATATTTTGCAGAAATATTGTATTGAACTGACATTGTATTGCTTCTTCATAGTTGCAATCAGCAGACTTTGTACTTTGAGAATTTTTGGAGTCATTTGTATTTATTGAAATTAAGTTGCATCACATTGTAAATGGGTGCATTTTCGGTTGAAGCCGACACCCTTTCATTTTTTAGCCCAAGTTGTTGAAAATGGCTAAAATCAATGAGGCATTAGAGTTGTTGAAAAACCTTATTCATTCCAATGTTGATGATATGATAAAAATGAGCAAGGATGCTCTTTGTAACATTCAAACTTGTTTACAAGATGCACAAGAAAATATTGAGTTTTTGCAGTTGGAATCTCAGCTCCAACAAGATGAACTTCAGCAAAAGAGTCACCATTCTAAACCTATTTCTGTTCAGAAGATTGTGAAGGACTCTCATCATAAGAAAGAATATAAATTTGTAGTTGATCCACATTCACCTCCTTGTACTAGAGCAGATGTACATGCAGATACAGCAGCTCAGCCTGCACTTCTCAAGCCCATCATCAGACCTTGGGAAGAGCTTGTCCACAACAAGCACCGAACTGGTCTTGGATATGAAAAGGATCTGACCTTTCATATTCCAGACTACACCAAGCCCATCATATTTTAGAGTGCCAGATTCCTGTATGACAGTTCACCTGCAGTTTTTTCAGATCCTGTTCCAGAACAACAGATTGAAAAATGCCAACACTGTGATCGAGTTGGACATATGAAAGATCATTGTTTTGATCTTCATTCATGCAAGAATTGTGGTCGGCACACCCATTCTTCAGACATATGCTTCAAAAATAAGCCTCCTGCAAGAACAAAGATTCATCTTGGATGGATCACTTCTTGGAAATGGGCATCAGTATCCAAGAAGATGTTTAAGTCACATGTTAGAACATGTTCACGAATATTGATCAAACTTGCAGTTGAGTTTTTGCCATCATCTTACCTTGTCCCTGACAGGGGGAAAATGGTGGTCATGTACAAGCTTCGACATCAGATCAAGCGAGCCTGAGCCACAATCTCTCATTCCATGTTCAGAGTTGTAGCCAGAGACACAACAGATCAAGCGAGCCTGAGCCACAATATCTCATTCCATGTTCAGAGTTGTAGCCAGAGACACAACAGTTCAAGCGAGCCTGAGCCACAATTCGTCATTCCAGATTTAGAGTTGTAGCCAGAGACACGGATGCCCATGAGCATGCCTTTGGTTGGTGGACAACCTTAAACCATCATCTTTGGTTGATGGATAACCTAAAACCATCACAGGTAGTAGACCTCCCTTCTTGTAGGTTGAAGGTCTCCCTTTCATATATGAGGAACACTTCCTCTAGCAGAAGCCTTCAGCTTCTTGCTAGCTTTGGTTGAGTTCTAGGAAATGCTTCAAGCATTCCAGTGTTGTTGGTAATCTTAAAACCATCACAGGTAGTAGACCTTCCTTCTTTTAGGTTGAAGATCTCCCTTTTTTATGAGGGACAATTCCTCTAGCAGAAGCTTTCAGCTTCTTGCCAGTTTTGGAAGAGTTTCGGGAACTGCAACATGTATTGTGTTCCAGTGTTGGTGGTCATCCTTAAACCACCTATTTTTTCCAACATTTCAGAGAGTTGATTTAGCCCAAGTGCTGCCATGTATAGTTTGCAGATTTGTATTACAACTCTTTTCTTGGACTCACACATACCCCTTCGGATTAAGGGGGAATTTTGGAACACCTAATCCTACATGGGTAGGTGTAGAATGTGAAAAGTCACAATGGAGTCCAAGTGACCTTGGAATGTGAAACCAAGATTCACACCATTGTACTATAAATGTACATCATGTATAATGGAAAAATAAGAAAGCCTCACGCTTATCCTTCATTGTGTGTTGAGTCTCTTGTGTGTGTGTGTTTATTCTTCTCATACACCATGTGTGTGTTTTACATGGTGTTTAACAGTTTTATTGTTACCTCTTCTCAGTAACTTTCCACTTTACTGAGTCTTTTATTAGATATTTTTCTCCTATTTATCTTTCTCCAAGGATTTTTGGAGAATTTTGGGAAAGTCTTAGGAATCTAGTCCATCCTCATGGATTTTGACTTCCTCGTCGTAATTTACTCTGTCTTTACACCATGGTATTATTTCCACATTTATATATTAATTTCCACAATTGATATATTTACATATTTTATTTATGAGGACACCCTGACCTTTTATGTGCATTATCTATTTATAGAACGTCGAACATAGGGATATTACATAGTCCCCCTCTAAACCAAAATATCGTCCTTGGTGTTTTCCAATCTCTTTGTTTATTCATTAACCAGTGATGGTTATGTTTCTTTCATCATAACTTCCTGCGGTGTCAAGTGTGAAGTGTTGGCACTGTACTTTCACCGGAGCTGTTGTTTTATTTGGAAGAAAGTTTATTTCTTTCTCCACCTGTATCACAACTAAATCCATCCCGTGAGCAGGTCCATGTATATAAAATTTTCAATAATGAAATAAGAAACCAATTTTTTTCCACAACTATGTAGAGAGATTTTATACTCTCATTCCAATCCTCATGACCCCACAATTTTTAGGTGTTTCTCAACATAATCGTCAGCGTGCAATATCATCTTTGTAACGTTAAATCCTCAGATATACATGATATCCATATTTGAATTATTCGTGAATTCTTGCATCACTCTTCTGATTAGTTATATTTAGTTTACTATTTTTAATGACTTATTTCTACAATCCGTTTCCATCTACTGTAGTACTTCTAGTATTAGAACTAATTTTTCTTCTATTAATTTCCACTAAGTGGAATGCGGCCCTTTTTAATTTTTCATACAAGGCTTTTGACTGAATTTTATCATTTGATATCTGATACTTGTATTTGTATGCAGTTTCTAGCAATACAGAAAGTCTCCCTGACTATTAAATTTTATCTATTTCATACTTATATTGTATGTCTTCTAATATATGTTTTGACATCTCTTTCTGTCTAAATGTCAGTAGTACATTTGGTCAAAATTATGACACTTTAGTTCCGACACTTTTGATCTATTGTCAGAAATTTCCCTAATTTTTATCAATTTTCCAAATCCCGTCCACAACCGTCGTTATACTGACATTTGGAGACAAGTGTCGGATTCACGACATTTGGAAATAAGTGTCCTTCTTGCAAAGTTTCTATAAAAGTGTCGGTATTGTGACAGTTTGAAGAAATGTGTCGGTATTGTGACGTTACAGAGAGAACTGTTAGATTTGCGACATTTGGAAACAAGTGTCAGTATTGCGATAGTTGTGAGAAAAGTTTCGATATTGCAACAGTTTGGAGAACAGTGTCGGTCTTGCGACGTTATAGAGAGAACTGTCGGATTTGCGACGTTGGAAAAGAAGTGTCGATATTGTGACAGTTGTGAGAAAAGTGGTGGTATTGCGATGGGTTGGAGAAAGGCGTCGGTCTTGCGACATCACAGAGAGAACGGTCTAATTTGCGACATTTGGAAAGAAGTGTCAAATCTTCCACCTATTAATTCCTAACTGAAGAATGGATATACTCCCCAATTTATGATAAAACATACTGTTTTTCTTCTCTTGTTTTGTCTAGTTGTGTTCTCTTTTATTTATCTCAATCGGAATTTTAACCTTCTCCATGAGTGAGAGTGCTCTGTGTGTGCTTGCTCTTTATTATATCGTGTGTGAAGCATAGTCTCCTCCACAAGGATTCTTGTATTTTCATTAGGTCATTGAAATTGTCTTTGGTTGTGTGGGTTACTCATTTTTTTCGCCCCTCTTCCTTCTTCGCTAGGCTATAATTGGGAAACAAGCTGTCAAGCTTCCTTCAAATCCCAAGAAACCTCCTTCCTAAAAATTTGGAATATGTGTTCTAAATTCTCAATTATTTTTAATTATAAATCAAAATATATGAAATAATTACAATGAGGGGGAATTTTTCCTAGGCTGTCAAGAAAACCTAATCTCTAAATGCAACTATTACAACCTAATTACATCCTTGCTTGCATAAGTTCTTGCTATGCATTCAACTTTCATAATTGTTGGTGCCATGACCAATTGCCACTTACTCATCCATATTTTAGCTCCATTAAACAACTTGATTACATATTAGTTAGTTGACACATTTTGTTTAGATATCCAATCCAATCGTCATCTAAAAATATTTGTACAATTGTTTTATTGTCATCCTCAAGTCTTCGATTGTAGTAGATATGAACATCACTTGTACCACACAAATATTTTAATAATATTTTGACAAAAAATTAAGGTTCTTTACCAGTTTTTGTCATGTATATGCTTAATACTCCCACTGTATAAGAAATATGTAGTCAAGTGTAGACCAATGCATAAATTAGAATAACTGCAAAAAATGAATATGAAACATAAGGCACGTTCTCTCTTTATTCTTGTGTATTTGGAAGTTGATCAACAATCAATATTTCCCTGACATGAATTGGTACCTTCACTGGTTTCGTATAATATACATGTTGAAACGCTTCAAGGTTGTCACAACTTACTTTCTCTGATTTACCAATAGTTTCTTCACTACGTAGTCTTTTGATGATATCCATTCCAAGAATGAAACTTACAATATTGGGATCCTTCATGTCAAATTTGGAGGGTAGTTACATCTTCGCTTTCCTGATCGCACCCATGTTGTTTCCAACTAGCTATTAAGATGCTATCAAAATAAAACACTACATATATGAAATACCTAGCTTTCAACTTGAGATATACATAGTGATCAACTTGGCTTCTCAAAAATCCCAATCCCTGGATATACATGTCAGAATTATGGTAACATATCTGAAGTGATTGCATCAAACCATAAATGAAAATGTTTAGCTTATATACTAACTTCGGCTTTCCCTTTACTACAAAATTTCAAGTCATTTCAATATATTATTACTGTAGGTCACTAGGTAGAACGGTTATCTTTACATCCAGTTGTCATATATTGAGATAAAAATCCGCAACCAAAGACAGTAGTAATTTAATGAAATTTAATTTTGCAATAGGGGAAAATATCTTACTAAATTTGACTCCCTTGACTTGGGAATGGGAATATCCTTTTGCCCTAAGTCAAGCCTTGTATTTCCTAACCTGATCTATTGAATGCAACTTTTCCTTTAACACCCACTCGAAACCAACATTCTTCCTTCTAATAAGTAACTTGGCCAAATCTGCCATGTGTTATTCTTATACAAAGGATCCATTTCTTCATTCATAGCTCTTGACCAAAGTTAACCATGTATCAAGTTGATTCTCTCCTCAAATGTCCTAGGTTCATCCTCAATGGCAGATAACAAAAAGAAGACTGAAACACATGTTGGGTATACCTTTCAAGATCTTTCCTTAATCGACTAGACCTCCTCAGAATCAAAGTTTGATGTTCCAAATCTTTGGCTGAATCTGTTGACTCATCTAAGTCACTTTCCTCCAACTACAAGTCCAATAATAAATTCTATTTTCCTCCTTTTTTGAAGTATCTTATGTTTTATAATTACACCTTACTTCCCTAAAGATCACATTTGACTATAAATTATCTTCCTTGTCACATAATTTCGTATATTCTATCATTTCATTCCATCCTTATAGTCTATGAAAATACACTTTATTTACTTGTTATCCAATTTTTTCCTCTTTTCCATTGGAACATGGAAAAATGCATAAAATCCAAACAATCTAAGATGTGCGAGCAATGGTTTCCTACAAAACCATACTTTGTGTGGAGTATTGTCACCAATGTTGATGATGAAGACCTATTCACTAGGTAACACACAATGTTGATTGTTTTTGTGTATAATTCTTATGCTAGTTCTGCATTATTGGACACACTCCTTCACTTTTCCATCAACATCTTATTCATTCTCTCAATGAATTTGTTTTTCTAAAGAGTGTATGGAGTAGTTGTTTGGGGAACTTATATCCCATGTTGTTTGCATATTTTCTTAAATTATTTACCATATAATTCACTTTTGTTATCGATTATCATAACCTTTACCTTTCTATCTATTTGGTTCTCCATAAGAGATTTGAACTCTTGAAATTTATTGAAAACCTTAGACCTATTCCTTAGGAAATATATCCATGTCATCTTGGAGAAATTATCAATGAAGAAAACATAATATATGGATAGACCTAGTCATTCCATTGGTACTATCCCAAATACATTACTATTAATTAACTCTATAATTCTCTTTTCCCTTGTAGTACCAAATGGGAATTTAACACAATTTTGTTTCCCATAAATAAAATATTCACGTAAAACGACTTCTAGAGAGTTACTATACAAAACTTCGATCATACTTTTGCTTTGCATAACTCAAATTATTTTCTCTCCATTGTATCACATATTTTGATGCTAAAACATGGTTTTGTTGACTAAGCAAGAGGTTTGACCCATAATTTTTATGAACATTTGCACTATTGCAACAACTTTGGTCAATATGCCCTTACAACTTGTATAATATGCCAATTTGAACACCTCTCATCAACACCATCACGCCATGAATCATCTTACATGAATCCTTCTTAAATATGATATGCATGATTGCATCACCAGCCATTTGACTTATAAATATTAGATTCCTAGCTGCCTCGAAAATATGTGGTACGGCCATGACAATTTTCTACTCCAACAATCCTTTAGTACTAGTTAAATTTACCTTGACTAATTATCCTAGTGGTAGAGTCATCTTCTAGATAGCCATCCCCTATGTCATATCCTTCACATTTTCAATACCACTCCTTATAAGGTGTCATATATACATGATATGATGAGGCTTGAGTGTCGGTATTGCGACGTTTGGAGATCATTGTCAGTATTGTGCCACAGGAAACTCGTTCGGGTCAAATTGTGTGAGGGAGGTCGTAACAAAAATGCTAAGTTGTGGCCGCCCATGTACCTTGTGCACATTCATGTGACCCATTTGTCGTTTTCTCCCTCGTGCCTTCATCATTCAGGTGGGTTGGGTCGGGTTGGGTCGTGTGATGTCACCCAAGGAAATGCGTTCCGGTCGGGTTGGGTCGAGTCGTGTTGTACCGTGAGGGCACCCAAGGAAACATGTTCGAGAGGTTCATGTTAGGTTGGGTCATGTGAGGGCGCCCAAGGAACATGTCCGACTGGGTCAGGTCCTGTCAGGCCATGTCATGAGGGCGCCCAGGGAAATGCTTTCGGGTGGGTCGCGTCGAGTCGTGTGATGCATCCCAAGGAAACACATTCAGGTCGAATCATTCGGGTCGTGCCATATTGTGAGGGTGCCCCAGGAAACACGTTCAGGTAGGTCGGGTTCGATCCGGTCTAATCAGGTCATGTCGTGTCATGAGGCCACCCAAGGAAACACGTTCGAGTAGGTCGGGTCAGGTTGGGTTGGGTCGTGTGAGGGTGGTCGTATAAAAAATGCTACGTTGTGACCGCCTATGTTTCTTGTGCACATTTTTGCGATCCTTTTTCCATTTTTCCCTCGTGTGCCCTTCGTTTGGGTGGGTCAGGTCGTACTGTGTGAGGGTGCCACAGGAAACGTGTTCGAGTTGGATCGTCTCAAAAATGCTAATTTGTCACTGCTTGTTTGCCTTTTGCACGTTTGTGCAGCCCATTTGTGTAGCCCATTTGTCATTTTCTCCCTCGTGCCTTCGATGTTTGGGAAGGTCAGGTCAAGTCGGGTACTCATGTGATGGAGCCCAAGGAAACGTGTTCGGGTTGTGTAGGGTCAAGTCATTTTGTACTGTGAGGGTGCCCAAGGAAACACGTTCGGGTAGGTTGGGTCAAGTCGGGTCATGGCAGGCTACCCAAGGAACGTGTCTAGTCGGGTGGGGTCGTATCGGGTCGTGTGAGGGCGCCCGCCCAAAAGCATTTAGGTCGAGTCATTTCGGTTGAGGGCGCTCACCCAAATGCGCTTAGGTCGGGTCGTTTCAGTTGAGGGCGATCATATCAAAGTTGCTAAGTTGTGACCGCACGGGTGCCCTGTGCACATTCGTGCGACCTGTTTTCCAGTTGCTCCCTTGTGCCTTCATTAGGTTGTGCATGTGTGTAAGGGCTCCTGCCTAAACGTGTTCGGGTCAGGTTGTTTCATTTGAGGCCGGCCGTATCAAATTTGATAAGTTGTGACCGCATGGGTGCCTTGTGCACATTCGTGCAGCCCATTTTCCATTTTCTCCCTTGTGCCTTCATTCGGTCAGGTGCACCGTGTGAGGGCGCCCGCCCAAACGTATTCGGGTCGGGTCAGGTCGTTTTTGAGGGCGGTCATATCAAATTTGCTAAGTTGTGACTGCATGGGTGCCTTTTTCATATTCTTGTGATCCATTTGTCGTTTGATGCCTTGTGCCTTCATTGGGTCATGTGCGTCGTGTAAGGGCGCCCACCAAAACACGTTCGGGTCAGGTCGTTTCGTTTGAGGGTAGATGTATCAAATTTGCTAAGTTGTGACCGCACGCGGGGTGCCTTGTGCACATTCATGTGGCCTGTTTTCCATTTTTTCCCTTGTGCCTTTGTTCAATCGTGTGCGCTATGTCGTTTTGTTTGAGGGCGCCTGCCCAAACCCGTTCGGGTCGGGTGATCGTTTCAGTTAAAGGTGCAAGATGGAATTTTTTCCCTATAAAAAACCCTATAGTCCTTAATCCATCTAACATATACTTATAAAATTCTCTTTTTATGTAAATGTGGCCCTTGACTATGCCATGAAAACCCTCCAAAAAATTCTTAAATGATGGGAATTCCTATTCATGTGTGAAACTAGTCATGGAATGTGACAAGTCATCCAAGATACATCCAAATATTTAATTTTTGCCTTGGGGAATGTGAAATAACTGGTCAAGGGGACACAAGGGTTGCATGGATGGGTATAATTTAGAGGTGCAAGCATGGTTTACTATGATCTATAATCCTATCATTAGAGAATGACTAGAAGGGGGCTTAGGACCTAATTTCATATAAGGGGCTAGGGGACCGAGAGGGAAGGCAGCGAGAGAAATCGATAGGGGAACCCCTAATAGTGGTGATAAGTCAGGGACTAGGAGTCCAATGATCACAAAAGATAAGCCCTTAACCCATAGCCATTGAATTCCATATCCCCTTAACCCGCAATCCATAATCCCTTAACCCCATACACTCGTAACTCATAACCAATAAACCCATTGACTCATTAAATATTAAGAAAATAACCCCTAACTAGCTATAATCCATGAACCTTGCAAGCCATAACTCCTTATCCTTTTAACCTGTGACCCTTAACCCATAATCCTTCACCCTTAAACACCTTAATTAACTTCTAATCCCTTAAACACCTTAATTAACTTCTAATCCCTTAAATACCTAAATCCCCTAAATCTTAAGTCCTTAACCACTAAATCCTCTAACCCTATATCCCTTGGAACTTAACCCTTCACCCTTAAAGCCCTTAACCACTAAGTATCTGAGGCTGAAAATAACACCCCAAACCAACATATTGACCACCTAGGAGAATCCTTCAACTCTAATTGAGCATATTGGAAACATTTGATTTTTAGATAACTAGGTATTGGTTATGAGGGTATCATGTGTTTGTGGGTAATGCCATTATTACCATGTATACCAAACATAGGAAAATTATATGATATAGTAGATGATATTTTGGTCACTTTTGAACAACTTCATTCTTTAATTTACAATACAATCAGTGGACCTGATATTATTAGATACAATGTTGGAACAACAATGACCAGATAAGTCGCATTAACTCCACCCCTATGAAAATTCACCTGGACAAAACTGATTTTTCAACGTTGGAAAATGACAAGATATATATTCATTGTTCGATGTTGAAGACAATACATATAAGAGATGGAGCTGGCATACTGCAAAAGTATGTCAAGCTGAGTACGGAAATGGACCATAAAAAACACTAGTGCGCCCATCCTAAATTTACCCCCCTATCCTTTTTTTATTACTTGGTTAAATGATCTGAATATTCTAAAATTGGTTAAAGTTACTCCTGAAATTAGAGTTACACACTAGCTACACTGGGAATCTTCTCATATTTGTTTGTAAGAACATATAATATAAGAATTAATTGTTTTCTGCAATATGGTTTGTAAGTTATTTAAATAGAGGTATCTTCTCTAGAGTTAATCTTTTTTAGATCCACAGTTTCATTTACTAATTTTTGAACAAGGCATATCACACTCTTCATGTCTATGGGATTTTTATCTTGAAGCTCATTATCTGTACAGGGAATTTTGGGTAGAAAAAAGAGTTTCATAGGAGAAAAAATGGCCTATTAATTTCCTAGGTCCCCCACCAAACTCATCATCCATTTTCCGCATTTTTTGATACTCCAAAGTTATATGCCAATGTATTCTCTCCATCTCTTATAGTAAAATTAAGGGTTTGAAGAATGAGTATATGAAGCAATAGGAGATGATGGGATAACATTTAGGGGTTGATGAGCTTCACCAAGTGTGAACTCAATTAGACCCTCTATCATTTATACAATAATCAATGTATTATTTTGATTGATATCTTTGGTAGTTATCTTCCATCTATGCACTGGAGTATCCCTTGGGGTGTAAAATATACAATGGAAAGGTGATGTATTAATACAATCACTGGTGAGAAAATCATTGGTTCGAAACTATGTGGGAAAATTTCCATTCAAGCTAAGGGATGGTGTGTCCTAGGTTAGATGCGATCCCTAGGGGATTTTGATAGCTTAAAATCCCCTGGTTCATGGCTACTTAAATCACATGTTAGGCATGAAACTCATCTCAAAACTCACATTACCTAACAAAATAAAAGTAATGGATTAATGTACAACTTATTTATTTCCTGGGCATATTTCTAGGTATGTTGACATAATTTATTTACTTATTCATTAGGAATAACATATAATGGTTCAATATATGGAACATTAGAATTTTAAATATCCATATTTTTATTTTCAAAAGTTTGCATAGGCTTAGAATATGCACTAAAAAAATTGTGTGACATATCATTATGTATATTATTATTATCATTCATACAATACAACCCTCCTGGAGCCAAAATCATTGACATGGTTGAATGACCATACGAAATGAGTTGATGTTCTCCCCAACGAAAGTTCCCATTTCATGTATGGAAACATACAAATAACCTACATACTTTAGAAAAAAAAATTGACTTCCTTAACTTTTCACTTTTGTGTACAATTTATAATTGATTAGATATAATCTTATAAATAAAATACAATGGAGAAAATTAAAACCCCTTACCATTCTTCTTCACAAGGGTGTTTGATTTTGAACATTGTTCCTAATTGAGAAACTAGGATATGATTTCTTTTCTTAAGGGTCTAATTTAGAAAGTAGATTAATTTTAGAATTAGGACTATGTGAAACCAAATTTTAGATTCTATACCTATTCAATTTTTTTTTCTCGCTCCTCTTGTTCCACCTATTCAAATTTTCTTAATCGACCTATTCAATTTTTTTTTCCCACTCCGCTTGTTCGACTTTTATGCCTTATTTCCCAAGTCCCATATTCTCCAGAAGCAGAGGAGGAATATTTTTTTATTTTCTAACCAAACCTAAGTAAAAATGTTGGCTTCAACAGCTACACCCGTATTTCCAATATCTGAACATAATGATGGCTTTGATTTTGATCCACAAATGTATTATGCCCAAGTACTCTTTATAATGTTTTTTCTGTACTTTTTTGTTGTTGTTTTACATGATTCCTTTCTTCCCTATAATGCTTGCATTTTTCCAGATTCTTGCAAAAGCTGGGAATCATGGATGCTATGAAACTATAAAGTGGACACCGTCCATTAACGACTAGAAATCCGTAGTAGCTGGTGGAGATATTTCGAGTTCTAAGGTTGCCGATGTTCAGAAATATATGTGAGATATGAAGAGAAATCGATCGTAAAATAATGGTCTCTTCTTCTGGAAGAATCAGATTGGTATTTAAATCCCTTGTTTTACCCCATTTAAAATTGCTTTATTGCAAGTATCTATAAATATTTAAATTTTTTCTTCTAACCTATCTTGGTTTTGAGATATAGATGGTGCTTGAAATTCCATACCCAACACAGTAGCACCCTAGATGGTGCTTGAATTGCAGTCTTAAAGTAATACTTCCTGATTCATCTTGTATTTTTTAGGTTGGAGCTCCAACTCGTGTTGGTCTGGTTGCATCAGTTGATGTGGTGGTACCCCCTGGAAACACTGGTCTGGATCCATCTTAGACATATTTCTCCTAGGTTTGGAAATTTCATGAATTTAATTTTTGGTTATCTGCTGATATATTATGATGTATTACTTGTTTTCAGTTTAAGAAATGCATGAGACAGAAGTAGCAACAATTACTTGCTCTATTTAACGACCAAAATATATATTCGAAATGATGAGACACTTGTCAAATTTGCTTGGATATTTGTCAAAGTTTGTGTTTAAGTATGGTCTGTTGTTTTTTATATAATATACAGGTGTTAAATATTCCCACAAATATTAAAAAGGGTACTGTTAAAATTATAACACCTGTGGAGCTTATTAAGAAGGGAGACAAGGTCGGTTCTTCTGAGGTAGCTTTGCTTGTGAAGCTTGACACTAATCCATTTTCGTATGGATTGGTTGTGCAGACTGTATATGACAATGGATCGGTATTTGATCCTGAAGTTATAAATCTCACAGAGGATGATTTAATAGAGAAATTTTCTGTTGCTATTTCTACCGCGACAGCTCTTTCTTTGGCCATTAGTTATCCTACAATTGCAGCTTTTCCACATGCTATCATTAACGGTTACAAGAATGTTCTAGCAGTTGCTATTGAACTTGATTATTCTTTTCCACTGGCTGAGAAAGTCAAGAAGTATTTGAAGGTAAATTTTTAAATTTTTTGCTTATAATTTTTTTTTGTAACTCTTATCAGTGACTATGAAAATTGTTGTCAAAAATGTCGTTTTTTATGTTAGCTGAGTATGTTGTTTTTGCTTTGTCATGTAGGATCCAAGCAATTTTGCAGTTGCTGGTGCTACAGAAGCTGCACTTGTTGCGGCTGCTCCAAAGGAAGAGGAAAATAAACCTGAGCCAGAGGAAGAGTCTGAAGAGGATATAGGTTTCAGTCTTTTTGACTAGATTGGATGATTGCATAGCACAAATCATTAGAATTGATAATTTTAAGACAATTTTTTTTTCTAGTCTGACCACATCTAGTTGAAGATATTGTTATATTGGATTTTCTTTAACAAGTTATTTGTGAGGTATCCAAAGTGTTAGTTGTTTTGTCATTGCAATTTTGTATTGAAACAGTTAATTTATATATGCAGAGCTCCATATCTCCTAAGGCATTTTAATTTTGTCTCTATTTTCTGTCATGGTTTCACATATGACTTTTCTTTCCTTCTGTTGGGTGAAAATTTAGTTTAAAGAGGTCAATCTTATACAAAATAAGGCCATAATAGTGGCACTGCGATGAAAAGTGTTGATTATTTTTTAGAATATGCCCACCTTTTACTGCAAGGGGAGAGACAACGCCCACTTTTTAATGGATCTTTTTCACCTGAGGATGGCATTTAGTCTGGTATAAATTATCTTCTGGCACGACCCTGCAAGAACTCCCCATGTAATGCAACAGGCCCACCTCAGTACTTCATGATGGCTGATGTGCTGGAGGTGTCCACCACACCTTTAATATTGCATGAATTCATTTATACATATTGTTTTTATCTATACCTCTAATTTTCCATCCAACTGATGAAACCGGGTTAGGCATCAATATTTGTAAAAACCTTAAATCATTGAAGCAAGCACATTTGTCTTCCTTTCTGCACTTCATTAAGGGTGATATTGTATTGGGTATGGCCTCAACCCTGTTCATGCTGAGCTTTACCATGGCTCTCAATGTAGTAGATGAACTAAATGTGGCGGACATCATTTCGCAGAACGGTGCCAACACCCCGCTTTCTGCTTCACAGATTTTATCACAGCTACAAACTCAATCTCGAAATTCTTGTTCTTCTGGAAGGGATGCATGTGCCTTATCCAAATAAATCTAGTACATGTTGTAAAAATTCAAATTGAACCAAAATTCTCTTGAACCTGTACAGGATTTGAATTTTCTATAAAAATTCTGCAACATTTTTTTTTACATGTGTGTTTACTTTCATCAGTATTCCGACATTTATTTTTTCTTTTAACACCGTCACTATAGGGACGTTTAAATTTTTTAAATCTTTTGGTTTCTTCGGTCTTCCGACGGTTTATAACCGTCGCTATAGAAACAATCACTTTTTTTTACATTTTTTGTTTCGTTGGTCTTCCGACGTTTATAACCGTCAGTCTAGTGACATATATTCTTTTTAAATTTATTGGTTTCGTTGATCTTGCGACACTTTTTCTAACGTAAGAATAGAGATGCTTTTTTTAACATTGGAAGACCGATGATCCGGATAACGTCGGAATAGCGATGCTTGTGCATAACGTCGGTAGAGCAACGCTTTGTCTACCATCAGTACAATGACGCTTTTGGATAACATCGGTAGAGTGACGCTTTTGGATAATTTCGGTAGAGCGATGCTTTGTCTACCATCATTAGAGTGACACTTTTGGATAATTTCAGAAGAGCAACGACTGTCTGGAAATGTCGGAAAATGTGTCGCTCTTCCGACACTTTATTGAAGTGTCGAAATTGCGATGTAATGGCTAGCCACGTTTTGCCCCTCCTCAAAGTTTCACTCTTGGGATGCCAATGTGTCGGAATAGCGACAATTTGGCCATCGGAAATTGGGCTAAATGTGCTGGTGTGTATGAGGGTAATAAGATGTCCAAAAATTCAACTCCCCCCCCCTTCCTCCAAAATTTATGTTCCAAAAAGTATATGTACTTTTGGTATTTATATGAGAGAGATCCATTGTGTGACTCTATGGAGTTAATTATTTCTTTCCTTAATATTTCGGTCACATGTGATGTGCTATTTGTAAAAATAGAAGTGTAATGTTTTTGTTAGAGTCTCCATTCTTACCACAATTTTTGTCATGTTGTTACTTGGACTTGCTATTTAGTAGTCCCAAATAAAATTCCATTGATACCACATATTCCTTCTATTTTCAACTAAAGATGGAATTGAATGTACCCAAAGGATACTGAATTCTAATTTACCTTGTTTATTTTCCAAACCTGTGCCAAGATTATTTTTTTATCTACCTCCTTTTCCATCCTTGTCGAAGTATAATTTCCTTCAAGATCATTATTATATTAGTATACCTAGATGACCTTTTTGATGGTATTCATATATTATTTCAGGGTTCATCATTGACACCTTAAAATTTTATACACTTTACTTGTAACAATTAGTTTTGGGCCGATTTATTTTCTATCATACAATTTCATCTTACTGAAATCTTACCTATTGAGGCTATTTTTCAACAATGCTCCTTGTATTCGTGCTCCCACTTCAATTATTTTCACTACTATTTTTATGTGTCAAAATTTGATGAATTTGTCTACTTACATATCAATAATTTAGTTTTCTTTTCCTTCCATCAGTTTTACTAAGGAAATTTTCCACCTTGTTTATTTCCCATTTCACCTTATTTGAATAAGGGAATATTTATGACTTGTTATAACTAAATTTACCTTTTTCCTTGCTACGATGCCCACATTTTTAAGATATTTATTACATCAGCCAATTCTACATCACAGAATAAAAAACTTTATTCATGTTTCTTCAAATTTCAACTTTTGAGATTCATACACTAATTATTTTGCGGAAATCTTTCTGTTAGTCTCTCTATATTATTTTTCAGTATACACCACCACTCCTTAGATAAATCAACAACTTTCAGTGTAGTACTAAATTTATGTTTTTGTTGTTCCCAACTAATTCAATACTTAGTTTTCAACTCAAGTTTACATTCTCGTATTTCTGCAATGTAGAAATCCTTCTTTCAAATTTTATGGTATTACTCGGAAATACTCCTTATTGATCATACTTATAATATCTCCTTGGATTCAGGTCAATTCAATATTACCTTTTTCTGATTTCTCGCGAAACCCTCTTTAGAATTGTCATGTCCAATTATGATCTCTTAGTTTTTTGTGAAACTCACATTGGTTGAGTTTTACATGTAGGTACAGTTCTATAAGTATTTGTAACACTATGCTACGATACTCTTATTCCCTTTACTGGAGTATATCAGAACATCATGTATTACTACTGATGCTTAACTTGTTCAATTATTTCAGTAGCATGTTGTTCATTAAGTATCTGTATGTAGGACTGTAACATAGATTTTTATAGCCCAAAGGTTAACTTTCCAACCTTATAATATCCTTTTCCAGTTTAGAAGAATGTCTTATAGATGTTTTATTCCCATTTGATCAATTAGTTCATCTATTTTTAAAAGTTAGCCAATTCTTGATATTTAACTGGTTTAACTCTCTAATTCTATAGACACCCAGAAGGTGTCATCCTTCTTTTTGGAAAACAACATTAGCACTCCACCCCCAGAGACTTGCCTGGTTTAATATAATTGTAATTGAACTTTCAAATCTTATTATTAAGGAGTATTCAACATATACTTGAATTTTTTCTAGACTTTCTTTTGTGATTTTTAAATTTTCTTAACTATAGATAGGTCTCCCATAGATTGATTCTTGTTGGTTGTGCCAATTCCCCAACTTGGGTAGCATACTTGAAATATTTCCCATTACTGTCCTTTCTTGTTGAAATGTAAAAATATTTGTTATGGTCATTACTTTCTTTTCTTTTCTTTTACTGTAACAGATTTTCCTATTTACTTAGTGCAAGTAACTACTTTTCAAAAAATTGCCTACTACTTTCTATGGTTCCATTTAATCCATTTCCACTAGAATATCATACCACTCTATAGAAAAAATATTGGAATTCTATACCATTTTCTCCTACTTTTTAAGAGAATTGAGCTAGTTGATGAGTGACCTTCTTCTTTGTTCCTGAAATTTTCTATACCAGTCACGAGTATTTACCTTTTTCTAGTTTTCAACTACTTTTTTCCACCACCTTGAGGCCAATACAATTTAAAATTTGTTACTGAATCAATTAAAACAACCACAAATTTTTTAGAAATGTACCTACAATTTCAATCATTGCTAACCGATTTTCAGTTTCTTTGTCTCTTTCTTTGGCTAGATTTTCAGCTGATCGATCTGGTATTTTTATGGTTAGTAATACAGTCGTATTTTTTGAATCAACTATTTAGGATTGTCATTTTCAATTATCTCTTTTTATATGTGTTTTTGATAGTTCAGAATTCACTTTACATTGGCCTTTTCTCCTCTGATGTAAGGTACATATCGAAGAAATTTTTTGAATTTCATCACAATTCCGTCTATAGTGAGTTTTCCTACCTTAGATCGTACTATTTTCTTTTCTCTATCCTCATACTACCTCTTACTCAGGTATCAAGATTTAAATATAACTTGAAATTCTTCTCATGAAACAATTTTGTTTTTCGTCAAGTCTATGGAAAATTTTGGTTTATTTCACCAAAGTTTGACTTTTCCTTCCCAATGGAAACCCATGACTCTTATTTTCAGATTTCTTTCGTATTCATATACCTCGAAGTAATATTTTTTAGGAGTCATATTTCTGGATCCCTTTCCTTTTATTATTTAAGGGCTAGAGACTTAATTTAATTTCATAATTCTCCCTGCAACTCCCTTTTCTTCTTCTCTATAACAAGATTCTTCCCCACACTCAGACCTCTATGAGTTGGGTTGTATTTCATTTGACCTATAACTGGAGGATATTTATTTACCAACCTATTTTTATCAATACTGCAACAACCATTCATAGTTATTCTTTAACTGAACTAATTATTGTTGCAATGTTATTTTTAACATTTGAGAATTTTATATATGGTAGGGCCCCTCCCCTTCCCAGTTATACTTACAACTTTTCTTTGTGAATAATAACAGTAGCTGTACTTTTTTTTCACTAATACCTAAACTAAATTTTTCTTCACAAATATCAGTAATCATAAATAAAAATTTTAACATGAATTTGACAGCGGAAAATTTTCCCTGTGTTACCACCCACAAGCCCAGAGTTTTAACATGGGCTCTGATACCATTTGGAAGAAATCCACTGACCCAATATTTTTTTCTAATTATATTAATTATAGTCATGTTTTCCATCATGTTTGTCATGACAATTTTTACATTAACAGTATACTGTAAACTTTCTTCATTTTAACTTCAAGTTATGTGTTAAAATATCTTGTTTGTGTTCCACATGAATTTACTGCTTTGGATTCTTAATAGTTATAGTTCTTGATCTATTAAGAGATTACATGAGTTTAACTAACATACGTAATACAATATTTATTTAAACTTTAATCCTAAATCTTATGGCTTTTCATTATAACTTAGAAGGTACAAATTTTCCTAGTTGAAACCTTAGGATGATTTACCATTTATTACATCTAAGTTATAATTTTAATTCTTATCCCACTATATTATAATTTTATTAATGTTATAGTTCATCCTCTCTAACCTTCTAAAATATCTTTTGATATGCTTATTTGAAATATAGATACTAACTCCTATCATATTTATATTCATCTAAACTACCAATTATATTCCTATACATTAATAACATTTACATTAGTCTAATCGAATTTTTATAAAACATATATGAATTTCCTTCTTATCCTAAGATACCATACCAATTCACATATACTATGTTCCTTACTCCCGTAATGTTGTATTCAAAGACAATTATATATATCTTTCCTCACACACACACACACACACACACACACACACACACACACACATACATACACACATACATATACATATACATTTACATATACATATACATATATACACATATATCCAATGCACATATCAACATATGTATTAACATATTCGATTGTATATATATTAACAACCATATTAACATATTCAAAAAGTATATCGTTGACAACTATGGACTATGGACCTTGGCATATCATATGTTTACATTAAGATAGTTTATGTTGCATTCATGTGGGTTTGGATTATCTATGTGCATTGAATTCAAATACGGGGATGACTATATGCATTTATGTCTTAACGTTTCGAATTCCTAGCTCGATTAATGCTTGTCCTCTTAGCATATGAATCTCACATGGGCACATTTATGATTTGAGACACATATATGGAAGATTAGGGGTTTTGGAAATGGTTGATATTGATTTGTATTACCTCGATACTTGGATTGACTATTGGTAGGGTTCGGTCATCTCATTCTTTGTTTGTTCCCCTATTTTTTTTCATTTGGATGAATTTTTATAGGGAGAACCTCTTCTCTCTAATTTCTAGCATTTCTTGAAGCTAAAAATGGAGAACGACACCATTGTTGTTCATATTACTTTCTCCAGTAATACCACGTTCCACTACTGATTCTACTTCTCATAGCTACTCAGGTAATTTGTATAGTCTTTACGTTTCAATTTCATTGAGTTATGTTTCCGCGTAAACGTATTTGGTTTCAGCTGCAATTTCTCATATATATATATATATATATATATATATATTTGGCATGTATTATATTTATGCCAAGTTATTCTTAGCCTTCTAGTTTTATTAATGAATTTATTCCTTTTTTGCAGGCTTTGGACTCATTAAATTCTTTATCAAATTTCCCTTTTTTTTTGAGTTCCTTATGACCATAACATAGGTAATATGCTCCCTCTCTACATTGTTAACTCGGAATTTAACTGTGTGTCTTGTAATATAGGGTTTCAATGTCCTGAGATTGAATTTCTCTGTTATCTACGTAATAAACTTAGGCATATACATTTGGAAATATATGGTAAACAATATCTATTTATTGCCTTC
Organism: Pinus albicaulis; assembly: GCA_034641835.2. Classification (NCBI taxonomy): domain Eukaryota; kingdom Viridiplantae; phylum Streptophyta; class Pinopsida; order Pinales; family Pinaceae; genus Pinus; species Pinus albicaulis. The sequence continues at coordinate 1,102,485,233 of CM076574.1, forward strand.
AAATTATTATACTGCTTAGTTATAAATGTTTCTCGTTATTGCATTTGTTCAATTTGTTGTACATGTACATGTTCGAATTTGGTTTCACTTTGACAGTGATATTTTACACTATGAGCCTAACTCTGTTCAGTACCCCACTAGAGCTTTCCTTCACCTTTGTATTGATAAGATATATTTTTTTTTGTAGTATTTAACTCATTCTGTGCAATTTCAATTCATTTATTTCAATTTTTGGTTTTATAGAGGTTTGACAGAGGTATGGTAGGTATCGTTTCTAATTTAAATTGAAACTTCAATTCAAGTTAGTTTCCAATTTTATAATGTCTTTAGAAAAGATATGGAATTTTCTCAATTTTAATATGTTTTTAATATAGCTCTATATAAACAGGAAAAATATTAATTTTTCATTTTTCTTTCATATATACGATTCAATTGATATACTTGAATTTGAATTCTTATAAAAGGATACAATTTTTTAATTTAATTTATTTATGCTTAAACTCTCAGAAATATATTTTTAATTCATTTTATACTCTAATAAATTACAATTATCGAATTCCAAATTTGGATTTTAATTATTGTTTATAATCCTATTCTTCTGCATCTAATCCTAGAAACCCCTTTTTCCAGTTTTGTATAGTTCTTCAACTATATCAAATTTTGGTGTAAAAGGCTACAACTATTCTCTGAGGTAAATATTTAATTTTCTCTGTTTTATAATAAATTACAGCACTTTAATTTATTATGTCCCTTGTGTATTCCTGTACTTATAATTATATTTCTGTTATGTACAGGAGAAATTTCCACTTTGGTGACCCTTATAGAAGTATTAATTCTATTGTTATTACTTGTATAAATTATATTCCCTATCATAACTCTTTTCGTCAGTGGTTAATTTTGTTCTAAATTTGTTTTCCATGCTTCATTGCACATGTGTCATATTTCATTTAATTTCCCTTTACACTTATTTCTGATCCAATGTCAGAAGGTCTAACGACACCATTTACCTTCTTCCAAGACGGTCATCCAAACATAAAGGGTTCCGTAACTTTTGATCTAGGTGGATATTGGTGGCCACCCACCTATTCCACTTGGGGACCCACCATTGTTTCTTTTAGTTTTTTAGTTTCCTTAATAATAGCACAATGTACTATTTTTAGCAGTTTTTCGGGTCCTAAACTTTTGGAGCCGTTCTGGGGCCCTAAACGACATTTTTTGGGCATCACTTCTCCAAAAAATATGATCCTGTTTCAAAATTGATATTCGTGGTCAGAAGTTGTAGTCCTTAAATAGATGTTTCTAACAATGTATCATGTGCGTTAAACGAAAATAGTATGCCAAGTTATGACCCCGGGAAATTGATGTACCAATTTACCTCGACGGGGTGCATATTCTGGCGTTTCATCTCCTAGGGTTAGGTTTTTGGATGTTTTATCAATTTCCACTATTTCTAAATAATATACAGGCCTTCGAGCCTCATTGTAACACAAAATTCAGAGGCCTATAGCCACCACATCTCTTCTCAGAGATAAGCTACCAGCGCCCTACCTAGTTTATTTCCATTATGTTTTCAAACAGATTTTTAGTTCTTTGATATTAATTAAATGAAATGTTATTTCTGCTACATTTTTATGTTTATAGTTATATGTGTGTCCTGTTGCATTCCTACGTAAATCTGTATCAGTGGTATCAGAGCGGTCTTCTCTTTCTCCATCCTTCTTTGCATGTCGCCAACGAGGTCGGGGTATAAGGAGTTACGACTTGATCTGGTTGAACATTTGAAAGATTAGCCTCACAAACCCCGAAGGCTGCCCATGGGGGATGAAAAGAAAGATGAGGGAGCAGGAGATCCTATCAAAATATTTCTCGAGGAGGCCCTCAAAAAAAAAGGAACGCGATGATGGATAACTTTTCCCAGATCCTTCAACGAATACCCATTGGCAGCACATATGCGTCCAAAAGCCACTATGGAGGTGCAACTCCTTTTAAGGTACAAGTAAAATTTGACGTTCCCATGTTTGAGGGACGAATAGATGCAGACAAGGTATATAGATGGTTGAATATATTAGAAGGATATTTCTCAATTCATGACTTTTCCTACCAAGAGAAGATTACTTTTTCACTCCTTAAAGCTACCCCCCATCTCAAACACTAGTGGGAAACTTATTGTGAGAAAAAGGACGAGGGGGAACCCTCTCTATTCTTGGTCATACCCACTTGGAATTATTTCCAAGATGCTATCAAGGAAAAATATTATCCTGTGGGGAGCTATGAGGAAAAGTACATGCAATGGAGTATGCTGCGGAAGCAAAGGGATCAAGATGTACATGATATGACGAATCTATTCCATACCCTACGAAAAAAGTTGGGTATGAAAGATTCAGAGAAACATTTGGTGATGAAGTAGTGAATTTGTCTATAGAGATACATTGAGGAGGAAATGGAGTTCCTCGACATATCCTCGCTCAGTACAACATACTAGTATCCTACCAAGATTGATCAGCAATTCAAAGAGAAGAAGCGAGACTTTGGATCTGCGAATCAAAAGCAAAGGAAAGGTGCCCCAAACTACAAAACAAAGGAAAAATCCAAGGCATGGAAACTCAATATAACCTACCAAAGCCACAAGAAAATAACAAAACTCTGAAGCCGAAGAAGGACATGAGAAAGTGGGCTGAGTTCCATAAGAACTCCACTCACAACACAAGTGAGTTTCGGGCCAAACAGTCATTGGTGGCTGAGATGGGAGCTTTTGTATCAGATGCATGCTCTGACTCAAAATCAAAACCCAACAAGGGGAATGACAAAGGGATGTAAATTCTTGATGCAGAGCCCAACGCCACCATTGCCACTACAAAGATCCAAAAGGAGGAACTGGAATATCTAGAGGAGGAGGATCGTCTCTTCCACTCTCAGATGTGGGTAAAGGGTTCCCCGCTATAGTTCATTATTGATAATGGGAGCCAAACAAACCTCATTTCAGCAGAGGTCGTGAAGCGTTTGGGCTTGCCTACCACAGCACTCCCATAGTTGTACACCATCAGGTGGCTTCATGAAGGACAGGATCTCCACGTTAGCCAATAGTTCTGCCTTCCCTGTAGTATCAAGCCCTTCACGGATGAGGTATTATGTGACATTTCTCCTATTGATGTTTGTGATGCATTATTAGGCCAACCATACTTGTGGAAGCGACATGATTTGTCTGAGTCCTGACCTCGCGCTCTTATTTTTACTTTGGGAAATAAGTTTTATAGGATACCAGAGGTACCACCACCTATGAATATCTCTTTAGTTACTGTAAAAAAATTCAGTAAGCTCATTTCCAAAACCAGAAAATTTGTTTTCCTTATGATCTGCCTCAAAGGGAAGAAGAATATTTTTTCCACGACCTCCAGACAGGGATCCTCCGCATGACAACAACAAATGGATAAGGTCGTGAAGGAGTAAGGGGACATCTTCAACTCACCCATAGTGGTGCATTTGCACTGTCAGGTCAAGCACCCCATTGATCTAACCCTAGGCGCATCACTACCTGATGGAATGATCTATCGACACTTTGTTATGGAGAATAGTCTGTTAGGTCCCTATATTACTAGTATAGTCCCTTACTTTTGTTAGTGTAACCCCCTTATTGTTATTATTGTACCCTTGTAACCCCCATTTTGTTATTATTGTGCCCTTAAATTATTATTGTTAGGTCGGCTAGGATTACATTGTGGCCCACTAGGATTACATTATGGCCCCATGGACTCCTATATATAGAAAGGAGGTTTTGTAAATTATCTCATCCAAGAATTGTTCATTTATGTAATGTATTGGAGGTTGCCCCCTCGAAGTGGCTTATTTCTAAGGCGTTCATATCTCTTTTCTTCTATTTTTGGAGTTGGTAACACAACATTTGGTATCAGAGCTTTGGATTCTAGGGTTTCGCTGCTCCAAACAGGTCATCGTGGCATTTTCGCTATAAAGTGTTTTCTACGAAGTTTCAGAAGCTGAAATTTTTAGGGTGCGAAGAAAACATCCTGAGGAAGCTCGTATAAACATTTCAGAGTTTGGTTCGCAATAATTTCGGAGATATGATCTGTCGAAGTCAGATATGTTTTCAGGCTCCTAAACAGGTCATCGTGGCATTTGCGCTATAAAAAAATTTCTACGAAGGTTCAGAATCTGAAATTCATATGGTGCGAAGCTGAAATCCTGAGGAAATGTTTCAAAAAATTTCAGAGTTTGTTTCGCAATATTTTTGGAGATATGATCTGTGGAAGGTAGTGCTTTTTCAGGCTCCTGAATTTCATCTCAAAGAGGTGATCGTGGGAAAAGTTCAATAAATCTCTCTCTCTGGGCATTAGATTGGAGTGCCGTAAAAAGTGATAGAAAATACACTAAAGGTCATAAGTGTGCTGAGAAGAATTTATTTTACATAGATTGTGAAGAGGAAGAAGAAAATGAACAAGAAGAGGATATACACCAGGAACCAACCCTAGAAGAGGAAGAAATGAATCCGACCATATCGTGTAATGCACTGGCAGGAATTACCACTCCTCAAACTCTCCAGATAGAAGGACAAATCAAGAAGAAAAAGGTAATAGTGTTGATTGATTCAGGTAGCACCCATAATTTTATTCATTGTAAGGTAGCCAAGGAATTAAATTGTTTCCTATACCCAGCACCAGAATGTCAAGTGATGGTTGCAAATGGAGGAACTATAAAATGCTTTGGAAAATTCCATAACATCAAGCTAACCATGGGGGAATATGTGTTGACTAGTCCAATGCTTTTCATTCCTATGGGAGGTGCTGATGTTGTACTAGGAGTACAATGGTTACAATCTTTGGGGACGGTAACTTTTAATTTTCAAGAACTTTTCTTGAAATTTTTTTCAGAAGGAAAGGAAGTCGAATTACGGGGTATTGCGGGGAAGCCAGGAAGGATAATAAGCTCTAATGTCATGACAAAGCTTCTAAAGAAAGAACAGCGAGGCGTAATTGCACAATTATGCTCACTAGAAATTCCAACATCAAAATCATCTATTTCTGTAGATCTCCAACATGTCTTGGACAATAATTCCAAGGTGTTTGAAACTCCCAAAGGACTCCCACCTATTTGTGATCATGATCATGATGTTCATTTGATTCCAGGAAGTGTTCCTCCAAACATCCGACCTTATAGATATCCTTACTTCCAAAAGAGCGAAATTGAACGTATGATTGCAGAAATGTTAGAGGCGGGTATAATTCAACCCAGTCAAAGTTCTTTCTCTGCTCCTGTAGTATTGGTACACAAGAAGGATGGATCATGGCGAATGTGTCCAGATTATAGGGAGCTCAATAAGCTCACCATTAAAGACAAATTTCCCATTCCTGTGATTGGTGAATTATTGGATGAATTACATGGAGCAATTTATTTTACCAAGTTGGATCTTCGTTCAGGATATCATCAAATTAGAATGAAGACTGAAGATATTCCAAAAACAGCATTTCGAACTCATGAGGTCATTATGAATTTTTGGTCATGCCTTTTGGCCTTACCAATGCACCTTCTACATTTCAAGGGTTGATGAATTCCATTTTCAAACCCTTCCTTAGAAAATTTGTGCTAGTATTTTTTGATGATATACTAATCTATAGCAGGTCTTGGAGGGATCATGTTGAACATGTTGACAGGGTGCTCAAACTATTGCAGGAGAAACAATTATATGCAAAAACATCCAAATGTTTCTTTGGAGTACAAGAGGTGGAATATCTGGGTCATATTATATCTCACGAAGGTGTTAAAGTAGACCCTAACAAAATTAAAGCCATTAAGGAATGGAAAGTCCCCACAACCATAAAGCAGTTGCGAGGATTTCTCGGGTTAACAGGGTATTATCGCAAGTTTGTTAATAATTATGGAAGAATAGCAGCACCTCTAACAACATTATTGAAGAAAGATGCATTTTCATGGACTCCTGAAGCAACTAAGGCCTTTGAACATCTTAAAGAGGCAATGTGCCTAGCACCGGTCTTAGCTACACCAGACTTCACAAAAATCTTTATTGTGGAATGTGATGCCTCAGGAAATGGAATTGGTGTTGTTTTAATGCAAGAAGGAAGACCCATTGCTTTTGAAAGTCGTCCAATCAAAGGAAAGTATTTACATAAACCTATTTATGAGAAGGAAATGTTAGCAATACTACATGCACTAAAGAAATAGCGAACTTACCTAATGGGAAGACACTTCAAGGTAAAAACTGATCATGATAGTCTTAAACACTTTTTGGAACAAAGACTATCATCAGAAGAGCAGCAAAATGGGTCACAAAGATGTTGGGTTATGACTTTGAAATAATCTACAAAAAAGGAAAGCTTAATGTTGTTGCAGATGCACTCTCAAGAAAGAATGAAGAGGTGGAAGAATTGCTTTGTGCCATTTCTATTATCCAACCAGATTGGATAACAGAAGCAAGAGATGAATGGAAGAAGGACAAAGATGTATGGACACTCATTCAAAAGTTGCAGCAAGATCCTAGTACATCTGATACATTTAGTTGGAAAAATGATTCCTTATGGTACAAAGATCGCTTATATCTTTGTAAGAATTCCAACTAAAACAAAAGATTCTTCTGGAATTGCACACTTCTCCTTTAGGAGGACACTCAGGATTTTTAAAAACTTACCACAGGGTGAAGAAAGAATTTTTTTGGGATGGCCTTCAATCTGATATTCAAAATTTTGTGGCAGAATTTTTGGTTTGCTAGTAGAATAAAGTTGAGAAAGTTAAGTACCCGGGTCTTCTACAACCTTTATCCATTTCAAGTCAATGTTGGGAGGAGATTTCAATGGATTTTATCACAGGTTTACCTAAGTCCGAAGGAAAGAGTGTCATCATGGTGGTAGTTGATAGACTTACCAAGTATGCACACTTTTGTGCATTATCACATCCATTTAAAGCAAGTACAGTTGCTACTACATTTATGGACATAATTCAAAAGCTACATGGAAGCCCAAGGGTTATTGTGAGCGACAGAGATCCCATTTTTACTGGAAATTTTTGGACGGAGTTATTTTCTTGTTTGGGTACTCAATTAGCTCATAGCTTATCTTATCATCCTCAATCTGATGGTCAAACTGAGATAGTAAATAAATGTTTGGAAGGATATCTTCGTTGTTTTGTATCTAATAAACAAACACAATGGTTCAAGTGGTTACCTCTCGCTGAATGGTGGTATAACACTTCCTTCCATGCTGCAGCAAAAATGACCCCATTTATGGCACTTTATGGATATCATCCACCATCGATCACATCATCTTTAAGGGAAAATTTGAAGGTTCAAGCAGTGGAAGATCACGTCGAGCATCAACAAGAAGTTCTCCAACTCTTAAAGGATAACCTGAATTTGGCACAAAATAGAATGAAACAACAGGCAGATCAACATCGCAGCGAGAGAAGTTTTGATATAGGAGATTGGGTATTTTTACGGCTACAACCATATAAACAAATGTCCCTCGAGCAAGCTAAGAAGGATAATAAATTATCGCCAAAGTACTATGGTCCTTACAAGGTGTTGCAAAAGATTGGTACTATGGCATACAAATTGGAGCTTTCTGCTTCTTCGCGAGTACATCCAGTTTTCCATGTTTCATGCTTAAAGAAGGTTATAGGTGAAAATCTTCCAGTTCAAACAATATTGCCAGAACTTGATGAGGAAGGAAAAATCATATTGGAACCGGAAGCGGTCACGGAAACAAGAACTCGACAACTACGGAATCAATCAATTTCAGAATATCTCATCAAGTGGAAGAACTTACCCACTGAAGATTCTACATGGGAGGATGAGAATCTTATACAAAAGCACCCAGAGCTACTCAAGCGTTGAGGAAAACACTTTTTTTGAAGGAGAGGGGCATGTTAGGTCCCTATATTACTAGTATAGTCCCTTATTATTGTTAGTGTAACCCCCTTATTGTTATTATTGTACCTTGTAACCCCCATTTTGTTATTATTGTGCCCTTAAATTATTATTGTTAGGTCGGCTAGGATTACATTGTGGCCCACTAGGATTACATTATGGCCCCATGGACTCCTCTATATAGAAAGGAGGTTTTGTAAATTGTATCATCCAAGAATTGTGCATTTATGTAATGTATTGGAGGTTTCCCCCTCGAAGTGGCTTATTTCTAAGGCGTTGATATCTCTTTTCTTCTATTTTTGAAGCTGGTTGCACAACATAGTCAAATCAAGAGGCAGATTCAGGATTTGTTGCAGAAAGGTCACACCCAGCCGATTTCATCATCCTATGGGAGCCCGATTGTGTTAGTGCATAAGAAGGATGGGACTTGGAGACTCTGTATTGAGTATTGGGTGCTAAACAAGATCACTGTCTAGAATAGGTACCCGATCTGACGGATTGATGACTTCAAGATCAACTCAAAGTGGCGAAATATTTCAGCAAGATTGACTTGAAGTCTGGGTATCACCAGGTACCAATTGAACCATCCAATGTGTGGAATACCACCTTTGAAGACAAGGAGGGCCTTTTAGAATGGTTGGTCATGCCTTTCGGGTTGAAGAATGCTCCTGCAACCTTCATGAGGTTGATGGACGACATCTTGTGACCATTCACCAAATCATTTGTAGTAGTGTACTTCAATGAAATCCTAATCTTCAGCCAGACTTGGGAAGAGCACCTCCACCACATCCGACAGTTCCTCCAAACACTGCGACAACACAATTTGTGTGTCAATTTGGAGATGTGACTTTTGGCATGACCCAGGTTCAGTATCTAGGATACATTATTGATGAACAAGGGGTGCATGCGGATCCAACCAATATACAAGTAGCTTAGGATTGGCCGCCCCCAACCACACTAACAGAGTTTCAGAGCTTTCTAGGTCTTTCTAATTTCTACCGCAGGGTCATGTTGGGATTATCTCATATCACTTGGCCCTTGAGTCAAGTCACCAAGGGAGGAGGGAAAGCAAAATTATTTTGGCTGAAATCTCAACAGAAGGAATTCATAGAATTAAAACATCACCTCCACTCTGCCCCATTGCTCACATTACCAGAATTGCAACAACCATTTGAGATCGAGACAGATGCCTTTGACTATGCTATTGGGGAAGTTCTTACTCAAAAGGGGCATCTAGTGGCATATCGAGAAATTGTCTGACACAGTCCGAAGGTATCCCACTTATGAAAAATAAATGTATTCCATTGTGAAGGCATGTTGCCAATGCAAGAATTACATTTTGGGGAAGGAAACGGTCATCCACATAGGCCATTGACCCTTGCAGTTCATATAGACACAAGGCAAGTTGTCAAACAATCCCCATTAGAAGTGGTCCACAAATCCTTCTAAAAAAATCATCCTTCAAATACTTGGTTTGACAGTAATCCTGATACTTAAAGAGGAAGGCCTCTCTCATGTCATTCCAGGTTCGAACCATGCCAGCACCCAGTCTCATGAACCATATTAATGCTGCTCCATTCAAAGTAGCAGGGAATAATTTTAGCTTTGGGGAATCTGGAGTGTAGTCATAACCTCTGCACAGCACATCTAATGTGAACAAAAAGGTATCAGGGTCTTCAACAGTCATCCCTTGAAAGGATGGTAGGGATGATAAAGGAATATTCTTCATAGGAGCCTCATCCTGTGTTACTACTATTGGAAATTAAAAAGTAACAAAGCTATCTATCTTGAAATTCTTGTCCCCCATGGCTAATTCTCCCTAATGGGATGAACTGACCTTAGAGTGTACTGTATATTGAAAAATAAAAGGATTAGGTTGTTCCAGGACGAGCTGTTTAACATCACTACCAGCGTCCAAATGATGATCAATTAAATGTTCTTCCTCAGGTCCCTGATGCTCCCCACTAGTCTCTCCATGTCCTTCAATTTTTAAATCCTAATCAATGATTTTTCACTATTGTTTTGAATCTGGAGTCTTGATATCAGGAGTGGATATGTTGTTCAAAGGGTGGTGAGGTCCAGACACGGAAGAAACCGATGACCCAAGCTTTGATATGGTAGCTGATTTCTGTTTCTTGTCTTCCTATTATCTCTGTATGACGTGGGTTGTTCCTTTTCTTCCCTTGAGAATTTATTTCTTGGCAAATATGCACTCTTATTTTCCTTCTTACGACCCATCTTTCCTATATTCAGTAGAGTGGGGGGTATTTTTAGATGTTGATGTCATCCTACCTGGACACATGGGCCCTATGTATATCAATCCATCCTATAAGTTCTTCAGTTTCTACAGTAGTGAGCTCGCTCAAGTTCGTTAGAGCGATGCAAAGGTTCTTACCTCTCATCTAACTTCCCAATGATTGTATAGCTAAAGACACCCTAAAAGAACACCCCAAAAATTCAAACTTCTAAGTGTCCAAGAAAGACATTGGTGAGCCTGCTCAAGTTTGTTAGAGTAATGCATAGGTTCTTACCTCTCGTCTTACTGCCCGACAATTGTGTCACTGGAGACACTCTAAAAAAAAAAATGCTTGGAAATTCACATTCCTAAGTGTCCAAGAAAGACATTGGTGAGCCTGCTCAATTTCGTTAGAGCGCTCCACATGTTCTTATCTCTCGTATTAATTTCCAGTAATTTTGTCACTGGAGACACTCTAAAAAACAAAATGCTCAGAAATTCACACTCCTAAGTGTCCCAAAAAGACATTGGTGATTCCGCTCAAGTTCATTAGATCAGCGTGGAGGGTCTTACCTCTCTTATTACTGCCTAGCAATTGTGTCGATACAGACACTCTAAAAAAGCACGGAAATTTCACCTCTAAGAAACAACTCTGATTGATTGGATTGTCATTGCCATCCTTGAAAACGATGCCAAAATTTTGGGTTGTATTAATCACTATTGAATGACTAAAATAGTATACATAAATTATCAATCCAGGGACGTCTTTTATTTCAATGATAGTTGCATTGTCTGTGTTGATACACCCAACCAGAAGAAATTCTAAATAAATGAAATCATTGCTGAAGTAAAGGCTCGAAGTAAATCACTCATGGAGAAATAAAATGATCTACAATACTGTAATCACACTTCAATTAATCTATTCTAGCATGCCACACAACAATTATCCATCTAGTGTCTCTAATATCATATGTGTAATAGCATATGAAGTATTGAAATTGAAGCGAATATATTCACAGTTGAAACAACAGCAAAAACACCTCTACTGATACATAAACCAAAATAAAAACACATATACATAACTACCTTAATTACTGTAATCCTAGCTAAGAAGGAGGGCCCTTCCTCCCTAGCAGGGCGCAGGTAGAAAAAGAACTTAATGGAAACTAAATTGAATAACACATGTAACAACAATAACATGATAATCTGTATTAATATGAGAAAATTTACAGAGCCAAAATAATGTTGTTCTCTGCTAACCTTTCGACCTCAAGAGCCGAGAACTATATAGTGGTTACATCTCAAAAAAACAAGGGATAGATCATTCATGAGAAGCTTATGATTCTCATGCTGATCGAAATAGAATACATATGGTTATAACCACTTCTTAATAAAAGTATGACTGGAAAATTATAGATTACAATCAAAATTGTCCATAGGTTGTTATCCAAAAATAGAATTCTTAATAACTTATACAACTATCACGATAAACCACAGTTGTATCATAACAACTAGAGGACAAGTCAGCTATAGGATTTGACAAGATCTAGTCAGCAGTACAATTGTATCAACAGTTCGCCAGTGGGTCTGTAACAACAAAGTGTAACAGCAGTTTGCCAGTGGGTCTGTAATAGAAAAGTGTAACAACATTTTGCCAGCGGGTCCCTAATAGCAAAGTGTAACAACATCATGGTGTAAAAATCTTGTTGTAACAACACACCTTTAACTTCTCCTGTATACATCATGCTCGGTATTTGGTGCTACTAATGACATTTGGAAAGACAGCAAAAAGATCATAGATCTTCTCCACACCTTCATCCTCAATTAGTCATAAAAAATGTACGATATATCATAATAATTGATGAAATGGCAGAGTAATGAAAATAAGGTGAAACAACACAAGTTAGGATAGAAAGGTAAGAAAAAGAGGAAAAGATAGTCCCATTGGTTATAGTCATTAGGAAAAATAGGGAAAACAAATATAGGAAAAGTGTACAAAACTGGTACCCAACATTGACTACACCTTATTTGGAGATATCATTTTTATTGTAGGGATTTGTACCTTTCTATTGGATCTGGTTGGTGATGTGAAGAATACTCAACTTCTAGTAAAGATTCATATTGACTCGAACAAGACTATGGATGCTTGTTTACAAAGGGAGACCCTTCTCGGCTCTTTTAATGCAATTTCTACTCACAAGTCTGTAAAAATCTATTGGATGGCTATATGGATGATTCTCAAATTATTTCAATAGATTAGCTAGATTGTGCAGATATTTTTCTTCCATAATACACTATTTGTCTTTTTTGGACACATTAATTATATGTAATATGGATCTTTTATTTCCCCATAGTATCTTGGTTTCTTTTGGATGTACTTTCAATGGAATTTTTGGTGCCATTAACAAAATGTGTGGTCCTTGGTGCTCCTCCAATTGACCAACGCACTTCACTAGTTCCTTCTTTCATAATTCGGCCAAAAGACCCAATTACCAAGTTCTAGTTCCTTCTTTCAGACTTCAGCCAAAAGACCTAATTACCAGGTTGTGGAATGATGTTGGTATTGGTACTATATTTATCACTAAAATAACCCTTATTGGTAATATATTGTTCCATTTTTTTAGTCTTGGCTAAATCAATTTCTTTATTTCCTCTTGCCCCATGTTAGATAAATATTTTTCAAGTTTTCTTATGAGATTTTAATTATGAGATGAAGTAATAAGCATAAATATTTGTGAAAGATATGAAATTTATTGCATTTTGAAACTTTTTTAGTTTGCATTTGTGATCAAAAAATCTTGTGACCCAAATTTATATAATTTTCCCAATATATCGTATGCACTGTTTAAAACTAAAAACATATAGAGAAACTAACTATGTTATTCTAAAAAGCACCATATTATTATATGGCACACACCCCAAATCATCAGTGGCTTTTATCTCATTCCTTAAATTTTGGATGTGGCATGAGTTAACAATGTAGTGAGGGGTTTTTTCTAAGTTTTGTGTGAAAGATTTAATTCCTTTTGCAGTTACTCATTGCCTAAGGCTTTCTATTTCAACTTAAGGTGGATGAGGATTTATTGACTTTTTATTTTTATTTTTTTAATTGATGGCCTAGATTGATTCTTAAGGGAATATGGTCAACATATGCTTCGTCTGAATGTTTATCAACTGTTAGATTATATTGACTTATAATAAATTCAAATTATTAGACTAATTCCAAGTGTCTCCTTGCCTGATTATCAAAGTATACCTAATTTTAAAAAACTACCTTATATCTTAATTGTAAATGATAGAAACTCTTTAACACTTATGATTTTTATCATGACCAAGATTTTTAAGACTTAAATAAAATAAAAGTCAATAATACTATTTTTTTGAAATTTGGCTTCTGATCCATAATTTATATAGAGATATATTTTCATCATAATCACATATAAAAATGTGTTGTCGACGCGTTTCACCAAAGGATCTCTATATAAATACTATTTGGAGATAATATTTTTGTTACAATAATTTTTTTCTTGTTTTTTCTTATATATTTATCAATGGTAAATAAAAATGAAGCAACTATATCAACCACATTAATATTACCAGTCTTAAATGTTTCTCCTCCTTAATATTTTATCTTGTTTTAAACTTATTAATATTACTTGTCTTAAACATATCACATCCTTAATATTTAATTTTGTTTTAAATTTACTTGTCAAGTACACAGAGTTTTCATTGTCCAATAGTCATGGTGGGATGTGTGTAGGTTGGGAGTTTTCATTGTTGTGGGGTTTTCAGAGCTTAGGAATTTTCATTGTCAGATATTCATGGTGGGATGTGCATAGGTTGGGAATTTTCATTGTCCCGAGTTTTTTAGAGCTTAGGTTATTAATTTTCATTGTCAAGGGTTTGGATATGATAACTACAGAGAGAACCTAGTAACGATAGATTGACCGAACCTGAAATAGAATAGAATCAATAATTTCTTGGTTAAGAGAATTAATGAGTTAGCAGAGTTGGAGGGAACCTCCGAGAAGTTTATATGGTTGAAACATGATGATGTAGGGGACATAGAAACTCAGAAAGCAAGTGCAGAGGTGTTGGCATTGATAATCGTTGTGGAAGTGCAAAGTCAAGAAGAAGATGCACTTGTACAAGCCATTCTAGTATTCTAAAGCTACAGATAGTGATTGTGTTGAGGAGGCAGAAAAAAATGATAGTTATGCCAATCCAACCTACATACTAACCATATTCTCATTTTTTATAGGAGTGGATTGGATAAACATGCAAAGCACATCAGGCTGTGGATAGATCCAGTTGAAAGGGTATTCCATTCCCTATTCATGACCAATTGCTTCAAATCCAGTCCTAGATATAGTTCTATTTCCTTTCAATTGAGCTATATTGAGTTAGTAGAAAACCTTCCTTTCAAGAGTAATGAAGTAGCAGAAATAGTGTTTCATCACCCTGCAACATCAATACAGAAGCTCATAGAAAAATAACAGTTCTGATTCCGAGCAAGAAGAGGAAGAAATTATTTTCAGAGAGCATTTTATTTTTTGCATAAGAATTTCCCAACTCTTCGAAGGGCATGAATTGCATGCTGCAGGTAAGCTTTGTATTTTCATTATATTTCATATGTCTAATCTACTATTGCATTCATGGTTTTCTTCTTTTGTAAGAGGGCTTTGCTTGGGATTACCATCTCAAAAATTTTTGAGGGTTTTACTATATCTTCCATATCAAAATTCTTTGATTTAAGTAGTAATAGGGTTCTTCTCAAACATTTTTGAGGGTTTTACTATATATTCCATCTCAAAATTCTTCGATTTAAGCAAAAACAAGGTTCTTCTATTGATTTTCCATTGAAAAACTTCTCGAGTTTCAATGGGGTAATTTGGAACCTATTGAAGTATATTACTTGTTAGGGTCCTATAAATATAGGATTCATTATTTTGAATTGAATTTTGATAGTCTTGTAAATATGTACATACCTTGCTTTCTGCAAGTTGTTTTCCCATATTTTGAAAAAAATAAAATAAAAAAATAATTAAAAATAAAAAAGAGGGTAAAAATTCCTAAAAGAAAGATCAAAGGACTTAAAAAATATAGACCCCAAAAGAAAAAGATGAAAATAAGACATGAAAGTGACCAAGTTCAAATGCCACTACTTTTTAATTTTTCTGTTAAATAAATGATTATGGTAGAGCGTCAATAAATGCCATAATCCATGATGAGTTAAATTGTTTAATCTTTACTTGTCATGTTTTCAATTTCCATGTTTTAGATAGTGAATAAATATTTGTCAGATATTTTAATCTTGACAAATCATTAGTTAGGTAGAAAATAATGAGGAGATCAACAGTTTATTCTGAGCCCTCAAATGAAATAAGGTAGATTTAGATAGTTTATGCTTTAAAAGAATAATGTTTTAAGGTTGCAAGCCTAAATGCACTTGCAAAATTTAAAAAAAAATGTTAGAATAAGGCTGGGTAGGTAGAAAGAAGTGGAGAAATCATGTAATATTTATCACTAGGAAAAAAATCACTAATTTCCCATCCCATGTAAGTATTTAATGTTTTAGACTATCAGTCAAACAGGCTCAGAGCATTTCTCTAACTTTTGTTAGGATCGGACCCAAGGCTCGATGACTGGTTAGTTGAAAATGTTAAATTATTATGTTAAATCCCCATTTATCATTATTTATCCCTTATTCATACATTTTAACTCATTTTCATAAGTAAATACTCATTCTTACTTAATGAAACATAAAACCCCATCTGATTAACTTCCTTCACTCAGAAACATACGAAAACCCTAAAAAATGCTTTATCCTAAGTAAATTGGCGAAATGATGAAAAGACAAGATTTGCTTTACTTATTCACTTTACTTAGTCATATTTTCTATTTTATGTGGATTCCATTCCCTTTGTCATATTAAATCTTAAATTAGTTTATTAAATCCTTAAATAAAACTTTATCCTATTTATCTAATTCCCTATAGCTAAATACCCCCCAAAACCCATTATTATAAAGATTTTGGACCAAATTTATTATCCACAGAAAATAAAACCCAAATAAAGCGCCCTTTGGTCTAAAACTACCTTTAAAGAGATATCCCGCCCCCTATGGTTATTAAACCATTGAACGGGTTTAATACTATATAAATAAAATAAAAGTTGCGCCAATGAGTTTTATTTGAACATATCCTATGTATTTTGAAATGAAATACATTACCCCACTCATCAGCATTTTAGCCTAAGTTTTTGGATGATATTTTATCATTTTATAAAGGTTACAAAACTTGGAAGTGCCACCATGCTAAACTCTGCCTTATGCAAACAATGTCATTCCTCCCCACATATTTCTAAATCCAATGTTTAAATAAAATAAGCTAAGGTTTATTTTAATTAAACATTCAACCCCACCCCTATCCATATCTGCCATGATATATAAAGCCTCATACTTTATATTGATAACCCGTCATATAAGCACCATGCCGCATATACATTTAACCCTCGTTATATTCCTTTAACCATCCTCATATCTGCCATCATATCGAAACCTTGGTTAAAATTAATGTTTTATAAAGGTTTTAAACTTCAAACACCTGCTTAACATTACCCCAGTCCCAACTTTGATTGCCCACAGCTCTCAAAAAATTCCTGACCCTTCGCTCTCTCACCTCAGATCCGACGCCGCAAGATCAATATCGCATGGAAAAGATAAGTGTCCATTCCAATGCCAATTCAACGCAAAATGGGTGGTATTCCCCATTTCGCCCTCCATGACGTGTCAGCTTTCCATTTGATCACGTTCGTTTCTATTAAAACAACTTACCACTTGAAATCAACGCGATAACCACTGCCTAGTTTTGCATTTGAAAACCAAAACATCTTTCTGCTACTATTTGATCTACATTGAATGTTAGTTAATGCATAGGATTAAAACCTTTGTAAAGTTTTTTTATAATTTAAATCTACACTGCCTCTGACTATCAAAAATCCCTATAGAAAGCCTTTCAAAGCCCTGATTGCTGATTTTTGTCAGAAGCCTCTGAATTTGACCAAAATCTACCGTTAAAGACTGGTTAAGGAGTTGTTCATTGCTCCAGAAAGCTGTTCAATCCAACATTTCAACCAGGAACCTGTAAAACCCTTTTTAGATTCGAATACATGCATTTAAAGGTATTTTCTATGGAAATTCAAACCTATAATTGAGTTCAAACTGTATTTTAAGAAAGCCTATCCCTTTTTACGAAATTGAGCAAACTAAAAGTGCCCAAGAACACAAAAAATCGACTAAACCTCGGCAAAATTTTCCCAGGAGACCCTACTTATCATCTCACACCCTTTTCAAGAAAATTTTCTCAATTTTCACAGTTTAAAGATTAATTTCAAAGATCTCAAAGGGTAAAACCTATGAATATACCTTGAAACCTTATTTCTCAGTCAAACAAAACTCAGAAAACCCTTGTTTTCTATTTTATTCCAGTTTTCATATCCTCAGAATTTCTTTGATAAACTTAATTGAGAAGAAAACTCAAAAGAGATTATCCTTAGCCAAATTTGCTCAATCATCCCTCTGTTACAGTAAATTACTCTTTCAAACAGTCTAATCTTGCAGAAGTAGCCCAAAAATGTCTAAAAAGTAGAGTTAAACCTCCGCAGACTGATCTCATTCCACAGGTCTTTAAAAAGCCTTCAATCACCTCCTTGCAGACCTCTGTTTCATTAACAAATTGTTTGATTTTTGCAGGCTATTATCAAAATAAGAAATTGGGCCAACAGTTAGTTGACAAAATTGTTTGCTCCAAATTCTCAGATTTTAATTCAAAAGCTTCATTCAACAAATAGTTTGTATACAAAGAAAGAATAAAATCAATTTAGAGAGAGATCAGAATGATGAAATGTGCACAGTGAATGGTAAAAATGAAATCATAATTCATAATGACAGTGAAGCAGAATAGTCAAAAAGCATTAGAGTTAAAGTGTATCAGGTAAAAGTCAGAGTGAAAGTTAAAACAAAGTTACAGAGCAGTCAAGGTGAAACAATAAAAGTAAAAACAAAGGCAGTAATGGTTAACAGAGATGAAAATAATATCAAAAACAACAATGAAGTTTGTCCAAAGTGAAAGTAAAAACAGCTAAAAGAACAAATAGGTTAAAAGATGAAAATGTAACAAGAAGGAACATTTTTGCAGAAATTTCCTGTTTAAGTCATTTTTTTGCAGAAACTATTGTGACCAATCAAAGATGAATTTTGAAAAATTGAAGGAGTTTTATGTTCTTAACCTATCCAACTACAAAAACCTCTCTCACTTTAATAACAACCATTATGGGTTGGGAAATATTAAACTATATTGGAAAGAACGTTTTGCAAAAAATTCCTGTTAAGTCATCATTTTGCAGAGAATATTGTGGCAAATCAGAAATAAATCTTACATAATTAAGGAGGTTTTTGTTACTAAGAGAGCCATATACAAAAACTTATCTCACTTTGTGTACAGGTATTACAAAATGAAAGATACATGCACATCTTTACAGCCTATTTTTCAGACTCTGTAAAACTCTGTTTTACACATCTTTTGGCAGAGCCTATTGTTAACAGCTGGAGCAGAAATTTATGAAACTGAGAGAGGTTTATATCACCAACATATTCATCTATAATACTCTCTTTCATGTTTTACATATCTATTTCATATTAAGAAATACAAAGGTATCATTGGACCCCAAGTTTGGAGAATTGCTGGAGCAGAATGCACAAAGGAAGGAAATAGTTAGTGACATGGATGCCTCCTCATCAACTAAGAGTTGAGATCAAATTCAAATTATCCTCTTTGTCATCACCTATACATAAAAAATAGTTCCAAATAGATGCATTATTTATGATTTTCCTTTACTTAAGTTCTATTTACGTAAAACAGTTAAAGATATTTGTAAACCAATATTGATATTTTTTAAGATATTCTAGTTTAGAATTTGTACAAATACTTCATCGTTTGAAGTATTTTGTATGGAATAAAATTTATGGAATTACTATAGACATTCTTTTTGGACATTGGAGGCTCTTGTGTGTTTGAATTCAAAGTAGCAGTCTAGACAAGTAGATTGGCATCATAATTCAGGATCCCTGTGATAAGATGATGAGTGAAGTACTTCCTACTTGTCACTATTTCCTTTTCTAAATTTCATGCATTCATTTTATGTTTGTTCTGTCTGAATGTGTAACTAGGAGTATTCTTATAGGATTAGTCAAGTGCTCCATGTCTTTAACTAGTTTCCATTTTAATGTTTTCTTCTGATTTCCGATGCAAGGAACCCTTAATTGCTCCTTCTCCCATTTGACCTCTGCCTTCTACTTCCATTTTCCGAATCAAATGATCCTTAAGTGCCCTTTATCCTGATCATACCACCTCACAAAAAACACTTTCCAAAATCTTTGAGTGTTATCTATCTTTCCCTGAATACATTTGTACCTTTTTCGCCTTGATTTCTAGTGCTGCTAGCTTGATTTAGACTCCATAGCTCAATGGAAAAATATATTTTTCTCTATCCTACCTCCAAGTGATTTTTTGCCACCAAAACCTTTAAACCAAAACCAAGTTTTACTTTCATAACTAGCCTAATATTTTAAATCAAACAAAGATACATTTTGAAGAGAGAGCCCTCTCTGAACCCTAGGAAGGCTAGATCCTAGAGTTTGAAGTACGTTTGTGGGTACCTCGGTGAGTTCTCTCTTGAACCTGGAGAAATTGATGAGTGATAACATAATGGCGACTCCACTGTGGAAGAGTAACATTTTCTTCAAAAATATTTTACAGGTTCAGATCTGATCTATGATGGTGGACAATGATCAGACATATAAAGGTCAAAATCATCCACCCAGCGACTCCATTGTCCAAGATCCAGAACTTCAAAGTTCAGAAGAAACACCATAACCAAAAATTCATATTCCAAATCAACAATGGTGATACAAGATGATAGGGTTTGTGGTAAAATTTTCATCCCATGAGATTTTCAATGAATTCAGGGATGAGATATTAGAGTTTCAGCTTGATGAGGATTTTCCAAGAGTTGTCTTTCTTGTTTTGGAATCAAGAAAATGTTCTCCTCAACTTAAAAGATATGTTCTCAAGATAGTTTCTGAAAAATATGAAAATTAAATTAAATTTTTACATTCTCAAATTTAGTCTTATAATTTCTGAGATCCTAAAGAATTCTTGGAAAATCTTCCTTCTCCAAAGAAAGAGGAAATTTTACTACCTTTTGACTTGTAGTTTGAGGATGATTATTCTTTCAAGCACAAGACTGAAGAAATAGTTTCAGGGATTAATATCCAGAATACAACTGAGCAACTAGTCATTGAAGGCCTAGAAGCACAAATCATACATTACGATTTTGATGATCCTATAGCAAATTATATGGAGACTATTTTTAGCTCAATTCTACAAACATTTTTTATCTATAAGGATCAAATATATTAGCAATTTCCATTTCACATCATATCATTGATTATGAAGACACATGATCAAGTTATACTTCCAAATTTGATGACAATCAGTCAAGTTATCCATTCATTTCTACAGCTACTTGACTAGCTTGATTGGAATTTTTGTATTACTTGATTCAAAAAAATTAAGAGTATATGTGATTAGGTATATGAATGCATATAAGCTCAAAGCTCTGAGCATTATTTTTTAGGATTCAGTTTTCAGCTAGTTTTAAAATAATTCGTTAAGATTTAAAGCGAAGGAGAAGGTCCTAAAGATATTTAAGATCTATCGGTTTGGTTTGAGAATTGCAGTATGTTCTTTTAGTTTCAGATCAGATTTCAGTTTGCAGAAAAAGGACTAAATTCAGTTCAAGAGTTTCAGTTACGGAGATTTTATAACAAAGCAAATGCATGTTTGGGATTGGCTCAAAGGATTAGGCTACTAGTCGACGGTGTTCTTGACATCTCACAAGGAGATGCCATCCCCATGTCAAGCCATTGTTAGGGTCCTATAAATATAGGATTCATAATTTTGAATTGAATTTTGATAGTCTTTTAAATATGTATACCTTGCTTTCTGCAAGTTGTTTTCCCATATTTTGAAAAAAATAAAAATAAAAAAATAACAAAAAATCAAAAAGAGGGTACAAAGTCCTAAAAGAAAGATCAAAGGACTTAAAAAATATAGACCCCAAAAGAAAAAGATGAAAATAAGACATGAAAGTGAGCAAGTTCAAATTCCACTAATTTTTACTTTTTCTGTTAAATAGATGATTATGGCAGAGTGTCAATAAATGCCATAATCCGTGATGAGTTAAATTGTTTAATCTTGACTTGTCATGTTTTCAATTTCGATGTTTTAGATAGTGAATAAATATTTGTCAGACAGTTTAATCCTGACCAATCATTAGTTAGGTAGAAAATAATGAGGAGATCAATAGTTTAGTCTGAGCCCTCGGATGAAATAAGGTAGATTTAGATATTTTATGCTTTAAAAGAATAAATTTTTAAGGTTGCAAGCCTAAATGCACCTGCAAAATAAATAAAAATGTTAGAATAAGGCTGGGTAGGTATAAAGAAGTGGAGAAAGCATGTAATATTCATCACCAGGCAAAAAATCACTAATTTCCCATTTTAGACTATCAGTCAAATAGACTCAGAGCATTTCTTTGACTTTTGTTGGGACCGGACCCAAGGCTCGATGATTGGTTAGTTGAAAATGTTAAAGTCTTATGTTAAATCCTCATTTATCATTATTTATCCCTTATTCATACATTTTAACTCATTTTCATAAGTAAAGACTCATTCTTACTTAATGAAACATAAAACCCCATCTGGTTATCTTCCTTCACTCGTAAACATATAAAAACCCTAAAAAATGTTTTATCCTAAGTAAATTGGCAAAATGATGAAAAGACAAGCTTTGTTTTACTTATTCACTTTACTTAGTAATATTGTCTATTTTATGTGCATTGCATTCCCCTTATCATATTAACTTTTAACTTAGTTTACTAAATCCTTAAATAAAACCTTAACCTATTTATCTAATTCCCTATATTTAAATACCCCAAAAAACCCATTATTATAAAGATTTTGGACCAAATTTATTATCCACATGTCAAAATAAAACCCAAATAAAGCGCCCTTTGGTCTAAAACTACCTTTAAAGAAATATCCCACCCCCTATGGTTATTAAACCATTCAACGGGTTTAGTACTATATAAATAAAATAAAAGTTGCGCCCTCCACGATGTGTCAGCTTTCCATTTGATCATGTTCATTTCTATTAAAATAGCTTACCACTTGAAATCAATGTGATAACCACTGCCTGGTTTTACGTTTGAAAACCAAAACCGCTTTCCGCTACAAACTGCATTGAATGTTAGTTAATGCATAGGGTTAAAACCTTTGTAAATTAATTTTATCATTTAAATCTGCACTGCCTCTGACTATCAGAAATCCCTGCAGAAAGCCTTTTAAAGCCCTGATTGCTGATTTTCATTATAAGCCTCTGAATTTGACCAAAATCTACTGTTAAAGATTGCTTAAGGAGTTGTTCATTGCTCCAGAAAGCTGTTTAATCCAACATTTCAACCAGGAACCTGTAAAACCATTTTTACAATTGAATACCTGCATTTAAAGGTATTTTCTGTGGAAATTCAAACCTGTAAATTGAGTTCAAATTGTCTTTTAAGAAAGCCTAACCCTTTTTACAAAATTGAGCAAAGTAAAAGTGCCCAAAAACACAAAAAATAGGCTAAACCCTGGCAAAATTTTCCTAGGAAACCCTATTTATCCTCTGCGCACCTTTTTCAAGCAATTTTTCTCAATTTTCATAGTTTAAAGATCAATTTCAAAGATCTGAAAGGCTAAGACCTCTGAATATACCTTGAAACCCTATTTCTCAGTCAAACAAAATTCAGAAAACCCTTGTTTTCTATTTTATTCCAGTTTTCATATCCTCAGAATTTTTTTGATAAACTTAATTGAGCAAAAAACTCAAAAGAGATTATCCTTAGCCAGATCTCAATTATCCCTCTGTTAAAGTAAATTACTCCTGCAAACAGTCTAATCTTGCAAAAGTAGCCCAAAAATTCCTAAAAAGCAGAGTTAAACCTCCACAGACAGATCTCATTCTGCAGGTCTTCCAAAAGCCTTCAATCACCTCCTTGCAGACCTCTGTTTCATTAAAAAATTATTTGATTTTTGCAGGTTATTATCAGAATAAGAAATTGGGCCAACAATTTCAATACTAGTTGACAAAATTGTTTGCTCCAAATTCTCAAATTTTAATTCAAAAGCTTCATTCAACAAATAGTTTGTATACAAAGAAAGAATAAAAGCAAGTCAGAGAGAGATCAGAATGATGAAATCTACACAGTGAATGGTAAAATTAAAATCAGAATTCACAATGATAGTGAAACAAAATAGTAAAAAGCATTAGAGTTAAAGTGTATCACGTAAAAGTCAGAGTGAAAGTTAAAACAAAGTTACAGAGCAGTCAAGGTCAAACAGTAAAAGTAAAAACAAAG
This sequence comes from Pinus albicaulis, assembly GCA_034641835.2. Classification (NCBI taxonomy): domain Eukaryota; kingdom Viridiplantae; phylum Streptophyta; class Pinopsida; order Pinales; family Pinaceae; genus Pinus; species Pinus albicaulis. Next base: position 1,102,508,877 of record CM076574.1, read on the forward strand.
GTATTAATGGTTAACAGAGATAAAAATAATTTCACCTCAACAATGAAGTTTATCCAAAGTGAAAGTAAAAACAGTTAAAAGAACAAAAAGGTTAAAAGATGAAAACATAACAAGAAGGAACATTTTTGCAGAAATTTCCTATTTAATTCATTGTTTTGCAGAAACTATTGTCGCCAATACAAGACGAATTTTGAAAAAATGAAGGAGGCTTATTTTCTTAAGATTTCCAGCTACAAAAACCTATCTCACTTTTCTAACAACCATTATGGGTTGGGAAATATTAAACAATATTGGAAAGAAATTTTTGCAGAAAATTCATGTTAAGTCATCATTTTATAGAGAATATTGTGGCCAATAAGAAATAAATCTTACATTTAATGAAGGAGGTTTTTGTTCCTATGAGAGTCTTCTACAAAATCCTATCTCACTTTGTGCACAAGGATTACATAATGAAAGATATATGCACATCTTTACAACCTATTTTTCAGTCTCTGTAAAACTCTATTTTACACATGTTTTTCAGAGCCTATTGTGAACAGTAGGAGCAGAAATTTAGGAAACTGAGAGAGGTTTATCTCACCAACATATTCATCTATAATAACCTCTTTTACTTTTTACATATATATTTCGGATTAAGAAATACAAAGGTATCATTGGACCCCAAGTTTGCAGAATTGCTGGAGAAGAATGCACAAAGAAAGGAAACAGTTAGTGACATGGATGCCTCATCATCAACTAAGAGTTGAGATCCAACTCGAATTCTCATCTTTTTCATCATCTATCGATAAAAAATAATTCCAAATAGATGCATTAGTTTTGAGTGTCCTTTACTTAAGTTCTATTTATGTAAAACAATTAGAGATATTTGTAAACCAATCTTGATATTTTTTTCAAGATATTCTAGTTTAGAATTTGTAAAATACTTCACCCTTTGAAGTATTTTGTGTGGAATAAAATTGCTGGAATTACTATAGACATTTTTTTTGGACATTAGAGGCTCTTGTGTGTTTGAATTCTAAGTAGTATACTAGACAAGCTGACTGGCATCGACATTTTTGTTGGACATTGGAGGCTCTTGTGTGTTTGAATTCTAAGTAGTAGACTAGACAAGTTGACTGGCATCATAATTCAGGATCCCTATGATAAGCTGATGAGTGAAGTACTTCCTACTTATCACTGTTTCCTTTTCTAAGTTTCATGCATTCATTTTCTATTTGTTCTGTCTGAATGTATAACTAGGAGTATTACTATAGGATTAGTCAAGTTCTCCCTGTCTTTAACTAGTTTCCATTTTAATGTTTTCTTCTGATTTCCGGCGCAAGGAACCCTTAATTTCTCCTTCTCCTGTTTAACCTCTGCCTTATACTTCCATTTTCCGGGTCAAAGAATCCTTAAGTGCCCTTTATCTCGATCATAACACCTCACAAAAAACACTTTCTCAAATCTCTGAGGGTTATCTATATTGCCCTTAATACATTTGTACTTTTTTGGCCTTGATTTCTAGTGCTACTAGCTTGATTTAGACTCCATAGCCCAATGGACAAATATATTTCTCTCTATCCCACCTCCAAGTGATTTTTTCTCGCCAAACCCTTTAAACCAAAACTAAATTGTACTTTCATAACTAGCCTAATATTTTAAATCAAACAAAGATCAATTTTAAAGAGAGAGCCCTCTATAAACCCTAGAAAGGCTAGATCCTAGAGTTTGAAGTAGGTTTGTGGTTACCTCAGTGAATTCTCTCTTGAACCTGGAGAAATTGCTGAGTGATAAAATAATGGCGACTCCATTGGGGAAGACTAAAATTTTCTTCAGAAACATTTTACAGGTTCAGATCTAATCTATGATGGTGGACAGTGATTAGACATATAAAAGTTAAAATAATCCACCTGGCAACTCCATTGTCCAAGATCCAGAACTTCAAAGTTCAGAAGAAACACCATAACTAAAAATCCATATTCCAAATCATTAATGGTGATACAAGATGACAGGGTTTGTGGCAAAATTTTCATCTCATGAGATTTTCAATGAATTCAAGGATGAGATATTAGAATTTTAGCTTGATGAGGATTTTCTAAGAGTTGTCTTTCTTGTTTTGAAATCAAGAAAATGTTCTCCTCAACTTAAAATATATGTTCTTGAGATAGTTTCTAAAAAATATGAAAATTATATTAAACTTTTACATTCTCAAATTCAGTCTTATAATTTCCGAGTTCCTAAAGAATTTTTGGAAAATATTTGTTGGGCCTCTGTTTTGCTTTCATTTATATCACCTTTACTTGAAATCACTCATGCTTTTGTTTAGCTTGAATAGTCATTGTCATATTTTTGTGCATTCTCGGAGATAATAAATAAGTATTTGCTATTCCTTTGTTTTAATGAGATTTAAAAATTAAAGGCATATTTAATAATAGTCTGTTTGTTTGCAGGTTTACAAAGTTGGTTATACGCCTATTCTGATAGAGGCGAAGTTCCTACGCCACACACTCTTGCACTAGTACCGGAACACATTCCTGCACCAGCATTGCTAATTAATAAGTCTGCTCAAAATCTACATAATTTCTAAATGGCTCAGTTTGACCTTGGTTTTTATGCAAATGGAGGTGAATTATGGAAATCCGAGCAAATTGGGTTTTCACAAATATAACCAGTTACCCATAACTGAAACCGTTTCCTAAGATTCAAAGTATTCCAAAAGTTACGAACAGGTCTTTGAAGCACTTTTATAAAAAAGACTGTTTTTTCCATAATTCTAGAAAACAGAGTCAACAAGTTTCCAGACTGCCAACTTTTGTCTCAGTTTTTGTGCAGATGAAGATAAATAAAGAAATTCCACGACATGGGTTTTTTTCCTAGTGTAGGAAATTGCGTAATATTCAGGTCATTTTCCAAAATACATAATGGTTGAAGAGATATGAAGGGCACTCTGGAGATAGTTTGTTAAAATTACCAAATTTTCCAGAATTCTAGAAAAATCCTAGAATTGGAAAATTCGTATTAAATATTTATTATTTTAATAGGGGAATGGTTGTACCATTATGAGACTTGGTTGGGATTCAATCCCCATATTCCTTGCAAAGGAAAAACTTTTTTTAATCATTATGAAAGATTATAAAAGGAGGAAGATGCAAATAGAAAGGGGGGTGGAGGAGCGACGCTACAACAGTGTTGTTGTAACTTTGTTTTGCTGGTATCTCTCAAATCTGGGCTGGACTCTATATTTCATGATGTAATTTTCCTTTGTGAATTAATAAGAAAGGTTTTTCCGCCTCATGCTTCATAAATCGTTTTTTGTTTTTTTTAAGATAATGAATTAACTGGTTTACTGAGCAGCAATTTAATTTAAAAAGGGGAACGCGTTGGTTGGCTAGGGCCCAGCCTACCCAGCAAGTTTACCCTCTCTCTTGTTTCCTGTTTTGTGTGTTTATATTATTAAAGCATGATTTGACTTTCAGCACATATATTCCTGTAATTTGTGTTTAAATTATTAAAGTGGGATTTAACTTTCAACACATGTATTCCTGTCTTATTGAAAACAGATTTGTCGTGTGAAGTAGTTACACCTTATTTCCCTACAATTTACTTTCCTGCATTTAATTTTAGATTGGATTTCCCGCCTGGTACAAGAAGGAGAAGTGAACCTGCACCAGTGCACATTGGGGTGACATTTCTTTTGCCTGCAGTTCTGTTTATTCGGATTTCCCTACCTGGTCTGAGCAGGAGAAGAAAACTTGCACCAGTGCATGTTGGTGTGATATTTATTTTTCCTGCAGTTCTGTTTATTTGGTTTTCCACCACCTGGTACAAGGAAGAGAGGTGAACTTGCACTAGTGCACGTTGGTGTGATGCAGCAAGTTTTCTTAATCTACTTTTCGCGATTTTATTTCTCCCTTTAAGCACTTACGACAGGATCAATTATTGTTTCTTTAATTCTGCATTTTGTTAATATCAGAAACATTCATTTTTATTTGTGCAATTTGATTTCACAATATAATAACACTTTCAGTAACTGAGCACTCATTTTAAGCACAAAATGCTAAGTAGAAGAAGCTCTGATCTGGTGCAACAACTAGTTTCTTGCCACAAGATCTGAGTGCTCTGAACCTTGAAAAGTTAGAGCCCTTACATGAAGTAAAAATTCTTTTAGTAAAGACACCATTTATACCCTCTACATAAATCTCTGTTCCTGCACAAGTACAAGCAGGCTATGATAGTGCATGACAGATTAATGCAAGAAGGAAATCTCTACATAAGTAGGTTTGAAGGGCCCATCTAATGGGACTGCTAAAGTGCCTCTGCTAAAGAAAAACATAACACATACTCAGTAATTAAAAATTGATCAGTTGGAGTGATTGCCTTTTTATTTCGATTCCTTTGCAAATGCATTCTTTCTTGTTCCAACACTAGATTACTTTGATGATTCAGTTATCTTTTACTCTTTCGATTCTGCAAGCTTTTCTTTAAGAAAGTAGGAATTTCTATCAGGAAAATTCATACCATATCTAGCATTTCCTATGCTTCGTCTCTAAGTTTACGAATCCCCTGGGTTGACAATTAAGTGTTGAGGAGTTTGCTTAAGTGCAATTCCTGCACCCAACAATATTCCTTCTCCAAAGCAACAGGAAATTGTACTACCTTTTGACTTGTAGTTGAGGATGATTATTACTTCAAGCACAAGACTGAAGAAATAGTTTCAGGGATTGATAATCATAATACAACTAAGCAACTAGTCATTGAAGGCCTAGAAGCACAAATCATACATTATGATTTTGATGATCCTATAGAAAATTATATGGAGACTATTTTTAGCTCGAGTCTGCAAACATTTTTTATCCATGAGGATCATATATATCAGCAATTTCCATTTCACATAATATCATTGACTATGAAGACACATGATCAAGTTATACTTCCAAGTTTGATGACAATAAGTCATGTTATCCATTCATTTCTAAAGCTACTTGATTGGCTTCATTGGCATTTTTGTATTACCTGATTCAACAAAATTAACAGTAGATTAGAGTAGGTAGATGAATGCAAATAAGCTCAAAGATCTAAGCATTTTTTTTCAGTATTCAGTTTTTAGCTAGTTTTGAAATAATTCATTAAGATTTAAAGCCAAGGAGAAGGTCCTAAAGATATTTAAGATCTATCAGTTTGGTTTGAGAATTGCAGTATGTTCTTTTAGTTTCAGATGAGATTTCAGTTTGCAGAAAAAGGGCTAAATTTAGTTCAAGAGTTTCAGTCACAAAGATTTTATAACAAAGAAAATGCATGCTTGGGATTGGCTCAAAGTATTAGGCTACTAGTCGATGGTGTTCTTGACATCTCACAAGGAGATACCATCCCCATGTGAAGTCGCTGTTAGGGTCCTATAAATATAGGATTCATAATTTTGAATTGAATTTTGATAGTCTTTTAAATATGTACATACCTTGCTTTCTACAAGTTGTTTTCCCATATTTTGAAAAAAATAGAAATAATAAAATAATAAAAAATCAAAAAGAGGATAAAAAGTCCTAAAAGAAAGATCAAAGGACTTAAAAAATATATACCCCAAAAGAAAAAGATGAAAATAAGGCATGAAGTTTAGCAAGTTAAAATGCCACTACTTTTTACTTTTTTCTGTTAAATAAAGGATTATGGTAGAGTGTCAAAAAATGCCATAACACATGATGAGTTAAACTATTTAATCTTGACTTATCATGTTTTCAATTTCTATGTTTTAGATAGTGAATAAATATTTGTCAGATAGTTTAATCCTGACAAATCATTAGTTAGGTAGAAAATAATGAGGAGCTCAATAGTTTAGTCTGAACCCTGAGATGAAATAAGGTAGATTTAGATAGTTTTTGCTTTAAAATAATAAATGTTTTAAGGTTGCAAGCCTAAATGCACCTGCGTAAAAAAAAAAAAAAAAATGTTAGAATAAGGCTGGGTAGGTAGAAAGAAGTGGAGAAAGCATGTAATATTCATCGCCAAGAAAAAAATCACTAATTTCCCATCCCATGTAAGTATTTAGTGTTTTAGACTATCAGTCAAACAGGCTCAGAGCATTTCTCTAACTTTTGTTGGGACCGGACCTAAGGCTCGATGATTGGTTAGTTGAAAATGTTAATTTCTTATGTTAAACCCCCATTTATCATTATTTATCCCTTATTCATACATTTTAACTCATTTTAATAAGTAAAGACTTATTCTTACTTAATGAAACATAAAACCCCATCTGATTAACTTGCTTCACTCAGAAACATACAAAAACCATCAAAAATGCTTTATCCTAAGTAAATTGGTGAAATGATGAAAAGACAAGCTTTGCTTTACTTCTTCACTTTACTTAGTCATATTGTCTATTTTATGTGATTCCATTCCCCTTGTCATATTAACTTTTAACTTAGTTTATTAAATCCTTAAATAAAATTTCTTCCTATTTATCTAATTCCCTATATCTAAATACCCCAAAAAACCCATTATTATAAAGATTTTGGACCAAAGTTACTATCCACATGTCAAAATAAAACCCAAATAAAGTGCCCTTTGGTCTAAAACTACCTTTAAATAAATATCCCACCCCCTATGGTTATTAAACCATTCAATGGGTTTAATACTATATAAATAAAATAAAAGTTACACCAATGAGTTTTATTTGAACATATCCTATGTATTTTGAAATGAAATACATTAGCCCACTCATCAGCATTTTAGCCTAAGTTTTTGGATGATATTTAATCTTTTGATAAAGGTAAAAAAGCTTGGAAGCACCACCATGATAAAATTTGCCTTATTCAAACAATGTCATTCCTCCCAGCATATTTCTAAATCCAATGTTTAAATAAAATAAGCTAAGGTTTATTTTAGGTAAACATTAAACCCCACCCCTATCCATATCTGCCACGATATATAAAGCCTCATACTTTATATTGATAACCCATCATATAAGCACCATGTTGCATATGCATTTAACCCCCATTATATTCCTTTAACCATCCTCATATCCACCATCATATCGAAACCTTGGTTAAAATTCATGTTTTATAAAGGTTTTAAACTTTAAACACCCGCTTAACACTACCCCAATCCCACCTTTGATTGCCCACATCTCTGAAACAAATCCTAACCCTTCGCTCCCTTACCTCATATCCGATGGCGCAAGATCAATATCGCGCAGAAAAGATAAATGTCCATTCTAATGCCAATTGAACATGAAATGGGTGGTATTCCCCATTCTTCCCTCCACGACGTGTCAGCTTTCCAATTGATCATGTTCATTTCTATTAAAACAACTTACCACTTAAAATCAACGCGATAACCACTTCCTGGTTTGGCGTTTGAAAACCAAAATCGCTTTCCGCTACTATTTGACCTGCATTGAATGTTAGTTAACGTGTAGGGTTAAAACTTTTATAAATTTTTTTATCATTTAAATCTACACTGCCTCCAACTATCAGAAATCCTTGCAGAAATCCTTTTAAATCCCTGATTGTCGATTTTCGTCGAAAGCCTCTGAATTTGACCAATCTACCGTTAAAGACTAGTTAAGGAGTTGTTCACTGCTTCAGAAAGCTGTTCAATCCAAAATTTCAACCAGGAACTTGTAAAACCCTTTTTACAGTCGAATACCTACATTTAAAGGTATTTTCAATGGAAATTCAAACCTGTAAATTGAGTTCGATCGTAGTAATACGTAACTGAACGAATACATAAATGCATGTATTGCTAGCGCTTGTAGTTGGCCGATGTTTTTGTATCTTATGTTGTTTCCTTAGCCTTTCATTTTGGTAAAATGATTCCATTGAAGCCGCTTGGCATTGTTTAACTCCCTAGTTTTGGCCGGAAATTCCAACCAACTCCAATCTAGAAATATAGGAACCCCTGATGCAAAAGCCCAACAAGCTTAGATGTCACTAGTGTCGTCACTGATATGGCTATAAACTCCGACCAATTCAACCCCAGAAATATAGGAACCCACATATGCAAAATGCTAAGAAGCTTAGATGTCACGCATGCTGTCCCTCTGGATTTTTTTTCTAACTTGCATGAAATAAGCTTTCTTTTACATAGATGTTGTTAACTCAAACATATTTTACAATCTCGAGAATGAGACAATGAAGAACATAATGTGAGATTTAACAAACTTGCATCATACGAAAGGCATTTGCCTATCAAAGAGGCACACCAAAGAATAATTGGAGGAAGGCGTAGTGTGTTGACATAATGCCCATGTATGCAAATCCAATGCAATTGAACCTTATATGTTGTCAATTGATACAAAGAACTCAAACCATTGTCAACTTCCATATATTTGATGCATCCATAGGGCATTGAGTGCAATAAATTCTAGCTTAGTCCCTCATTGATTGACATTTTAATTCAGTGGTTGTTGTGGTGGATGTCTAATTATAACGAGAAAAGTAATGAAGATAGTATAATACAAGAACCAATCAACTCAATCACTTGGATATCAGAATTATGGAAGAACAAATCTTTGATATCCTTTCTACTTCCCTGAAAAGAATTATTAAGTTATTTCTCCCTTACCCATTACAAAGTTATTTCACCCCTACCCATTACAAACAAGAAAATTTCATTTTCAAATGTATCTGGCAAAAGAAATTATGTGCTAAATTTATTTCCTGACTGTAGGTATGAATAGAACAGGCTGGTAAACATATGTATCGCTGAACTATTGCAGCATCTCTAGAAGAACCTACAAAGAAGCTCTTTATGCTCAAAATTGTTAAAACTAATTCTACGGGATATTGGTTAGTTATAACTAAATTATACTATTCCCGTATGTGAGAAGTTACATAACTATCTCCCAGCAAACTGTATATATAAATACTAGAGATTATTGAATAATACATCAATGGTTCATGTTTTTTGAAGTTCTGGGCTGACAATGGTATCAAAGGTAGGTTAATTCAAAAGCTGGATCCTCCATTGTTGAAGGAAGTGTTCTCGCTAACTGTCCGGAGGGAAGTTTGAATGCTTTTGTGTGGAGCAGGTGTTGAAGTGGCAATGGAGCGAGTGGTTTAAAATACCAGCATTTGGATTTGAGTAACGGCCAGCGTGAACCCCGGGAGAAAAAAAAACTTTGTTGTTGGGAGAACTGTGCAGAGAGACTGCCAGCGTTTGCATCATTTGATCGAGAGAAAATTTTGATTGTGTAGAGAGACTGCCAACGTTTGAAGCGTTTGATTTTGAAGCATCTTACTCGATTGGAGAATTTGTCACCGTCGTTGTGGGGGAACCTAAACCCTATCATGTTGGTGTGCTTGCTGTGTGAAGTGTGACCAGTAAGTTAATAAATAAATAAAAATCAATTTTTTTTTAAAGAAATCTAAACCAGAGTTAAATCTGTTGCAAGTTAAAATAGGGTTTTTTTTTTAAGAGAATTTGTGGCAGTAATTGAGACCAGTATTTTTTAAGATTTCCAAAATAAAAATGAACTCCTTGCTGTCCTTAATTGGGATTGTCCTTTCCATAAAGGAAAATTACCAGGAGTGGTTTAGGAAAGTTAAAAATACTCTTATTTTTAATGATTTATGGGATGGAGTCTGTGAAGGAGAAGGAGAAAATGCACTAGTGTAGCCTGATGATCGGAAACAACTCACAATATGGAAAAGTAAGGATAAGAAGGCCTTTGCCTTAATATCTACTTCAGTCTTAGAAGAGGTAAGCAGATATATTACTCAGAGTAAAACATCTTATGATGCCATAGAGAAACTAAAGCAGCTTTATGATTCGCATTCTGAATTGGAGATAATTCAGTTATTGTTAAAGTTATTTAATCTGGAAATGAATGATAATGATCCTCTAAAACTTGCCTCTGAAATTAAAGCCATCAATCATGAAATTGAATGTACTAGAGTTAAAGTTGATTTTCCGTGTACTACCTTTATAAAATCTCTTTACCCTAGTTATTCACACTACTTGGAATCTCTCCAAGCTAGTGGGAAATTAAAAGATATAGATTTTGACAAATTAGTAGGGAAAATTGCAGAAAGAGAGAAGGCTTTTGGCAAGAAAGAAGCATCACATAGTTCTCATACCGAAACCCTATGTCTTACTCAAAAAGACCAAAAACCTCAGGAGGAATCTTTCAGAAATACTAGAGGTAATAGAGGTTGAGGTAGGAAGAATTATAGAGGCACGGGGGGCAGAAATATTTAGGGAGATAGACAACAGAATGAACAACAAAGAAATTTTTCTGATAAACCAGCTATAAAATGTTTTAGATGTGGTAAACTTGGGCATACTGCTACAAATTGTAGAATTCCTTGGGATAAAATTAATGAAAAAAAAGAACAATTCCTTGAAAAGAAAGATCATTTAATTCCAGACAGAGGACAATCTTCTGAGAATGCACATTATGTTGTCGCACATTGTAATTTCCACATGGAAGATGTTTTAGTACTTCTTTTTCTTCATGGTATGACAGTTGGGTTCTAGACACAGGTGCCACATGTCATATGGCCTTTCAAAAAGATTTGTTTGATCAATTCAGTGATAATATTGATGGAGTAGTGTATTTTTCTGATAAGTCCCAAATCAAACCCGCATGGATTGGTTCAATTCAATTAAATATTCATGGACTTCCAAATTATATTTTGAATGATGTTCTTTACATTCTGCAGTTCCAAAGAAATTTGTTATCTCTTATAAAAATAAGACAACAGGGACATTCCATTCACATATTTGATGGTAAAGTAGAAATTAGAAGAACAACTGACAATAAAAATGTAATGTTTGGTGCGGAAGAAGATAAATTATTGAAGTTGCACGGTATATCGTCTGTTGCATTGAACACAACTTATTTGGTTCAGCAAAATGATAATATGTCATCTTCTTTATTATGGCATGCACGCTTCAGTCATGTTAATTATTAAAGTATTTGAATTATGAAACAACGGGGAATTAAGGGACTTCCAACATTTCCCAAAAAATCTACCCCATGTAATGCTTGTATATTGGGCAAGCATCACAAACAGTTTTTTTAGAATTCTAAGTTTAGAGCTACAAGAAAATTAAGCCTCATACACTCTAACTTATGTAGTCCAATGCCTGTACCAACTGCAAATGGAAATAAATATATACTCACTTTTATTGATGATTATTCGAGGATGTGTTGGGTTTATCTTCTTAAATAAAAATCACAAGTTTTTGATGTGTTTAAGAAATTTCATCTCCTGATAACAAATGAAGCACAAATTACTATTGGTACTATAAGGACTGATAATGGAGGAGAATATACTCCACATGCTTTTGAAACATATTTGCAAGAGAATGGCATCAAGCAGCAGACCACAATACCATATAATCCGCAACAAAACGATGTTGCTGAAAGAATGAACCAAACATTGCTTAATATGGTAAGGTCAATGATGTTTTTTAAGAATGTAAAATTATTTTTTTTGGGAGAAGTCATGATTTTTGTGGCATACATTAGAAATCAGTGCCCTTCCTCTGTCATTAAAAACAAAACTCCATATGAAATGTGGTACAGTCGTCTTCCTACTATGAAACATTTCCGAATTTTCTGTTCTCAATGTTACGCTTTGATTCCCAAACATCAGCGGAATAAGCTGAATGAACGAAGTAGAAAATGCATATTTTTAGGTTATTCCATGACTTCTAAGGCATACCGATTATATGATGAAGAAAACAAAAATTTTATTTTGTCAAGAGATGTAATTTTTCTTGAAACTGATAAGGATTATCTCACTGTTAAGAGACAACTTAATCAAATAGAAAAGTTTGTGCCTCAAAAGTTTTATTATGAATCTGATAATATACTTCCCCATCCTGAAGGGGGGATTGCTATATTAGATCAGTCTATGGAGTTTCCTTCTCTCAATGATGAGAAATTGGTTGATGATGATAATTCCATTGTTGCTGATGAGGAATTAGTTGATGAAAGTATTTCTACAGAAACAATGACATAAATGGAAAGAACTGAGCCAGATGAACAAGATGAGCAACTTCCTACACAACCTTTGCGAATTTCAACTCGTACTCGAACATTTCCAAAGAAATATGATGATTTTAAGGCTGGAAGTTCCTCAGGTAACTATTCTCATTGTGAATTTAATTTTTCCGTGGATTGTGAACCTACTTGCTTTGAAGAAGTTGTTAGTTATGAAAAGTGAAAAGATGCAATGCAAAAGGAATTTGATGCTCTCATAAAAAATGGCACATGGAGGCTAGTGGATCCTCCTGCTAGCATCAAACCTATTGGTTGCAAATGGATTTATAAAACTAAGTTTAAAGCCGATGGTTTGCTAGACAAGTACAAAGCAAGACTTGTAGCGAAGGGATATGCACAGAAAGAGGGTATCGACTATACAGAGAATTTTTCTCCTACAGCTAAATGGGGCACTATTAGATCTTTTTTTGCTATTGCAGCTCAGAAAGAATGGAAAACTCATCATATGGATGTCAAAACTGCCTTTTTAAATGGAGATTTGAAAGAAGATGTTTATATGTTTCAGCCAGAAGGTTTTTCTGTTAAAGGGAAAGAACAAAAGGTTTGCAAACTAATGAAGTCTTTGTACGGCTTGAAACAAGCACCACGAGCATGGTATGAGAAGCTAACTGAACATCTTCTTAAATTAAACTATAAACATTTTGACCTAGATGATGCAACTCTTTTCGTTAAGAAAGTTTGCAGATCAGTTGTATATCTAGTTGTATATGTTGATGATTTGATGATCACAGGAAACAATGATGAATATATATCATCTATGAAGAAGGACTTGAATTTTTTTTTTGATATGACAGATTTAGGTTTACTTCATTATTATCTTGGAATTGAAGTTGATCAAAAACCACAACATATTTTCATCTCTTAGAAGAAATATGTTGATAAGTTATTGACCAGATATAGTATGACGGAATGTAATCCTGTTGCTACTCCAATGGAGAAGAATTTAAAACTCACTTTCAAAGAAGGAAATTTGTTTGAAGATCCAAAAAAGTATAGGCAACTTGTTGGAAGTTTTATTTATTTGTCTATTACTTATCCTGATATAACCTTTGCTATCAGAATACTTTCTAGGTTTATGCATCATCCGTGTGAGGGGCATTGGGTAGCAGCAAAAAGAGTTTTGAAATATTTAAAAGGAACTCAAACTTACGACATCAAATATTCCAAAGTTTTAGACTTCCATCTTGCTGGTTATTCAGATTTAGATTTTGATGGAGATAAAGAAAATGGAGTCTCAACTTCTAGATATTCGATGAATCTTGGATCAGAAACCATCAATTGGAGATCACGCAAGAAATCTGTTCTTGTTGATTCTACCACTGAAGTTGAATATGTTGCAGCAGCTCAAGCCATTAAGGAAATCATTTGGCTTTGGAAAATACTCGAATATTTGTAGGAGAAACAAAAAGCCTCAACTCCTTTATTTGTCAAAAACTCTTCTGCAATTCAATTGGCCAAGAATCCTAAATTCCATGATCGAACCAAACATATCAACACCAAGTATCATTTGATCGACATCATGTAGAGGCCAAAACAATTCATCTGACACATTTTTCTACTTCGAAACAAATTGCAGATATATTTACCAAAGCATTAGGACGTGAAAAATTTGAAAAGTTCAGATCTTTACTTGGCATGTCAGATATCCCTTCGAATTAAGGGGGGATTTTAAAACTAATTCTACGGGATATTGGTTAGTTATAACTAAATTATACTATTCCCGTATGTGAGAAGTTACATAACTATCTTCGAGAAAATTGTATGTATAAATACTAGAGATTATTGAATAATACATCAATGGTTCATGTTTTGTGAAGTTCTAGGCTGACAAAATTGTGTTTAGATACTTGATGTTGTTTCACACATACACCATCAACCCAACTGTTACACAGAGTTCTCTTGAATCTTAGAGATAAATATAAAAGAATGTTGTCAAAGTCGAAATTGTATTGTCTATAAATAATAAATCCTGGTAACATCCTATCTATGCATGTTTAATTCATGCTCTCCTCCTTACAAAAAGAGATAGCGACATTATTCTATGTTGATCCCTCCTCTCGCCATCTCGAGAACCATTTCAAATTTTGCTTTCATTCGACAATTTTATTCTGCGAGGAGGAACTTTCGGGAAAAGCTAAGAAACAAAGCATATAATAAGTCTTCAACTGGAAATTTATAACTCTTTCCTTCCAAGTACACTGACCAAGCAATCACGCCAACTTGGAGTTAATGATTATATCTTATATATGGAAAGTTGGTTTATTAGTTGTTTGTGCTGGTTTAGAAATTATTTCAACCACTCTTTAAAAAATAAGTTGAATCTAAGAAACTCTATATAGCTAAATTGAATCTCAAAAACTTTATAATACACCATAATAAAAAATACACAATAATAAAAAATAAGTTGAATCTGAGAAACTTTATAATACAGAGTAATAAAAAATAAATTGATTCTAGGACACTCTATAATACAAAGTAATAGAGTAATGTCTAATGTAAAATTTTGTGTGTAGATATACATACCTAGTATGAAATAATATATTTTTGTGCGCTTTTAGTCTCTCTTAGTATCAGAGCCTGGGCATCACTATATCCAGTTTGACATCACTATAACGTGAATTGAAGAGACAATTTATATATGGAGGTCTGATCGATTTTTTATTAAATTAACAGTCCTATCTTTTGAATTACACGATCACAAACCTTAGTACATTAGGTTGGTTTTATGTGTATAACATTGTTATTTTTTATTTATCAAATGATCCAATAATGTTGACAAAGGAACTCGTAATGGCAGTGGTTGGACTTCGTAGAATATCGATTAAATTCTTAAGTTGAATTCATGTCCATTCCAGATCTCTCTGGTTAATTGAATAGGAAGAGTCTATATGCTCTTCTATTCATTAGGTGGATCTCACGTACTTCTTCTCACCTCTTTGTGAATGGCTGAGTTTGTGATGAGTCGTTGTTGCTTTATCGTGGAAGATCGAATTGGCTTAATATTGTTTATGCTAGTTGAGTGATGCATTTGCTGACAGAGGAGGGATATGGTTGCGTGCTGAGGTGTGATGTATTTACAAAGTAGTTAAGCATTTTTTAAATTACATAGGGGTATTGATAATTGCAGAAAGGTACATCAATATTAGAGCTTAGAAAATATTCTATTTTGGTTATTTTTTTTAATATCCTTTGATCATGGAATTCATACGCTTGGAAAATTTTATTGGGGTAAATTTTCATTCATGGAAAGTAAAAAGTAAAGATGTAATTAATGAATAAAAAATTATAAGGCACACTAAGGGGCATAGAAGTGGCAGTTACACATGTTAAATATTTATTTGAATGGGAAAACAAAGATAACCAAGCTAATTTCATTATTATATTTTTTCTTTCAGATTTACAATTGCATTGTATTGATGTCACGACGTCATAGGAAGAGATATGGGAACACTTATTTCAACTGTTTGGTGCAAAATCTACAAATGTAAATTTTTCCATAAATTTGTAATTTTTTAGATTTAAAATGAATAAAGAGACATTTATGTCCATTCATGTAAATAATTTAATGTTTCTTTTAATAAAATCATCCAAAGTAAGAGCTAAGGTGGGAACATGAAGATCTAAAAGTCATCTTATTAAATAATTTACTTTTAAGTTTTAGTAATGTCATCTTCACCTTAAGTCAAATGTCTTCGCATACAATAGATGACAAAATTGGGCCAATTTTGGCAGAGAAAAAGAGGCTAAAACCAAAGGATACAAAATGAAATTCTCAAATAGAAAATACATTATTTTCAAAAGAAAGGATGAGAAAGAAAAATGAAAATAAAAGTAAACTTGATAGCAAGAAAATTTCGCATACTACATAAATTTGTAGAAGCCGGGTCATCGATCTACTAAAAGGGAAGCTAAAATAATAAACAAACATACCCATAGATGAATATTCATTGAGTTCAGATGATGATGAGTTCAATGAAGAAATTCAACCTCTTAAACTCTTTTAGAACAACTATAGTTCAGTGAAAATGCTCAACATGGGGTTTTCGAGATAGTATGACAGTTGTGAATCTAGGGAAGAATCCCCCATTATTGAAGATGTGAGAGTACTGTTTTAATGAGGAGGTTATGCGACACCTGGGACAATGTTCAATAATTGGGTGAAACTCGGGAATCCACCTTTACCTTTCAGAGAGTTATGAGGAAACTTGATAGATCCCATGTTGATATGGGAGTTGTAAACCATTTAAAGAGTGATTTTGTATTTTATTGTTTATGGGTGGTTTCAATAAGTTTATGTAATGTAAGCATTAAGGGAAACTTGGAAATTGGTGTTAATTCTTACTTTCTATATCCTAAATTTTGTTTATGAGTTGTTGATGTTAATTAATAAAACATGTCAACCTCTCCTCCTAAATAAAAAAGAAGTTAGATTTTAAAAATTTATAATATAAAATAATGTTTGATGTAAAATTTTGTTTGCCTACATTCATATATAGGCCAATACCGAATAATTATTTTATGTGCTTTCAGCCACAGTATTACAAAATTCAGTATTGTATAAATATAAATGAAAACTGCAAACAAAATAAAGAAGCCAAAAGAAATGGGTAAGAAATGGAACAGATGAAAAAAATAGGGGACACATAAAATGTTGAAAATTATTACCGTGGAAGGGTTTTCGACCTTAAAAAATATATAATAAAAGGGAAGCGAGATGAACTTGTCTACCCAAGGATCACTCATTCGTGTTTTCTCAAAATACTATATTCTGTAATATGGGTTTTCGTGCCTTCGTTACATGATTCGAAGGAATAGCGTTCACTTCCCATGCAAATAGGCATCATGAATATAGCCACTCAAAGAGCCAGAGTGGAGGAATGAAAATGAGAAGCACGAGGAGCAACCACACCAGTGTATACACAAACCCTACCTAAAGCCTTATGTACTTGGAATGAAATCAATTGAGACACAAGTAGTCTAAGGCATCATTTGCTGGATCAATGGTCTGATTTTCTAATCTGGGAAAGTAACTCAACCAACCCTCTAACTTAGTATATGTATGTAAGCTAGTTAGAACTGAAGTTGTGTTTCTACATTATGTGAAATTCATGTTTGATTTTGAATACGTCCACCATTCCGCAATCTCTATTCGATATCTATTTGATTCTGCTCAGGTTAACCATTTCCGTTGCGGCACCTGGGCTTTTTACTTTTAAAGCTGCCCAAGTTTCCCATCTCATATTCCAGCTTTTGAAGCTTCTAGTAGCCTAAATCGGTCATCACTTGCTGTTTTGCGTTGCCTTTTCAGCCATGGAATCTGGTGATGACGTGATTTAGTGTTGTGAAATTGAATTAGACCAGCCCGTGGTAAACTCTGAAAGGCTTTGGCATTCTCTTTCGTTGGAAACCATAATTTCAATTGGTTTCTAAGTGACTGAATTTATTGATAAGTTTAAAAAAAAAAAATTAAAAAAAAACAACAAATATTTCCAAGAATTTTTATCATTAAATTTCAACAAAAATAAATAAAATAAAATTTTAATTTAACTTTCACTTATTATTATTAATGACACAGCAACTCAAAGGACTGCCAATTTCATATTGTTGTTCTCTAGGCAATGTAGAAAAGTCAATATTATAACTCTACTTAAGAGTTGGAGGAGTCAAACTTAACTACTAGTAGCAGTCTATGAGGCATTGTCATCACAAAGCCACTAGGAGGAAAGTGGGGCCTATTCTATTCTAGTGCATTTTGGTCCATAGATGAGCAGAACAATGAGAGTGGATAGGGAGAAAGAAAATAGAGAGTGTGGTTAGAGAGAAATCAAATAGAGAGGGAGGACAGAGGGGCCTATTCTATTCTAGTGCATTTTGGTCCATAGATGAGCAAAACAATGAGAGTGGATAGGGAGAAAGCAAATTTTCCTTCCGAAAGGTACCTATCATATCTTGGGTGACTTGCCTGTCAGTGATCGTCGGTTGTTTGTCAATAATAGTTCATCATTGATCATGATTAACTATTGTTACTACAGTTAATAGTAGTTAAACATAGTTAAAAGTAGTGAACCATAATTAACTATAATTAGTTATACTAACCATAATTAAACATATTACACTATACCTAAATATAAGTAAAAAAAATTAAGTATATATTTTGAAACTAAAACAATCATATTTTTTCTAATACATAGATAAATGATAAACTATGATAAACTATCTTTTTCCATAAATGCAGCTCACCAATTATTTTAATTTTAAAGATGACATAGTATAACAAAGATTGATATCTACCTATTGTATAGGTTTCCTCAACTCATTTCTTCTCTGTAATATCGGTTTCCATGTCTCTTTATAATCCCCGTGCTAGTAGGCACCAGTATCAAATCCACCAATGTATACAAAATCCCTACAGTAAATATATTTGTATCGAGATGGATCAAGAAGACATATTTTTTTTGTCCTCGATGTAAAGAGAACACCAAATTTATCAAAAATACTTTAATTTGTATCAAAGAGAATCTAAAAATATTCTCATCAAGGAGTGTCATAAATCAAGAGACAAGTAGTCTCAGATATTTTTGATAAATAATTTAACGATGTTTTTAATTTAGTATACAAATTATTTATTTAATTGATTTATATTTAAAACACAATTTTCAGCCTGAGCATTTGATAATGACATATCGCCCAAGTTAGTACTCTGCTTCCATTTATTTTCCGTGTGAACCACATTAATTGCAAGCTACTTAAGTCAAGCAAATCTGTGTACTCTGAAAGAATTGAAATGAGACAATTTTCAGCCTTATAATGGCATTCCCG
This sequence comes from Pinus albicaulis, assembly GCA_034641835.2. Classification (NCBI taxonomy): domain Eukaryota; kingdom Viridiplantae; phylum Streptophyta; class Pinopsida; order Pinales; family Pinaceae; genus Pinus; species Pinus albicaulis. Next base: position 1,102,527,682 of record CM076574.1, read on the forward strand.
TTGAACTATTGAATTGAATTATAACAACCCGTTGGAAACCCTCTCTGGTCTTGGTATTCTCTCTCATAAATACGGTGCGGTGCACATGGGAGTCAGTGACAAGTGGCTGCCTGGTCAAATCAACATTCCACATCACTACGATCCTCGCATTCGTTCAAAATGCCCCATTCACGGCATTCCGTCATTTTTCCATTTGAATTTTTATCATCATCACGATGGTTCAAAAGAGGGTCCACTCCAAATTACGGAGACAGCCATACTGCGGCAAGGAACAAAGTTCGAGAATGTCAATTAAGCATCACATCAGAGACATGAATGCCAACTATAGGAATATTTTATGAGAGTTGTTTATAGACGCAATAGAATAGTGTGGATGGTAGTTTTTTTTTTTTTTGAAATTAGGTAAAAGAATTCAAAAAATTAAATAGTTGTAGTGTTTGAATTACATTTTTGATAGAAAAAATAAATTCAGCACCATAAAAAAATCTCTAAAGCATTCAAAATACTGAAGTTTATTTGAATTGCATTTTTGATAAGAAAAATAAATTCAACACTATAAGTTATTCTGTAAATATCTTTAAACTAAAATATATATCTACAAATAATCATAACTTTATAGCGAAGAAGACGGTCGTTAGACATGACACGTTAACTCGCAGGAGTATGATACTAAAGGATAAGGGTTTGAGACACGACATATTTGAAAGGAGATGAGCTGGCTTCCATTCACAATCATTGAATGCCGCTATCATGCTACCAAGAGAGTGATGATAACTCCCGGACATACTCGTAGACGTGATGATGACTCCCGGACATACTACTAGACTTTTGTTTCACTTTAAACTCAGTACCAAGAAGGGTTACGAATCGATTCAAGGACAAAGTTGTATTCAAGTGTTTTTTCAAGTTTTTTGGTTTATTTTTGGATTTAATTTTTGTATAGTATGAGAGGGATTCATTGAAATAGGAATTTTACATAATTGAAGTGTCAAAAAAGTTTATCAAGGTACTAATTATTGCTATCAAGTTGGAATTTGAATTCAAATTCTAGATACGATAAGATAAAAATTCTGATGAAAAAATTTCAATTTGAATAAAATTCGACATTATACATCACTCACACACACATATATAACATCACTACTTTGTATTCATTTTCTTTCCATTTATTTTGAAATTTAAATATTTTTAATTAATATAAACATTTTTAAAACTACAATTTACAACCAAAACTACAACTACACTTATATCTTATTTTCAAAATATATCTTCTTTTCAAAACTCTAAACTAAATCATTGTATGATAAGATTTGATCTTATCTAAAATATTTTAATAATGGATATATAATTAAAACTTAAATATTCAAAACTCTAAACTACATCTCTCTTTACTTTGAGATTTTATTTAAAATTATTTGGTAATCAACACATTTCAAATTGGTATATTCAAAACATTTTTATAAAATCTCTCTAACATAAATATATATACAAAATCAATTTTAACATAAATGTATATAAAAAAATAATATATATATATATATATATATATATATATATATATATATATATATATATATATATTTCTTGGTTATCTCAGTTTTTTAAATTATTAAAGGCCACATTAAAATTGAAAACCATGAAAATTTCTCAACTCTGTATTAGTTTCCATTAAACCTGCTATCTCGTCGCCGTCTGCATCTATTTTTTGTTTAAAGTCACAACATAAATGCAAATTTTAACAAATTCGTTTCCTTTAAACTATAAACAATGAATTTTAATTTATCTAAGCCACACCACCACAAACCGAATCGATTTTTTAACGAATTATTCAATGCACGAACCGAACTCTTGAATTTCCGTTTTTTTTCTATGATTCCGGCGTATTTGGTAACTATGGTGCTAATCATATATGTAGTAAAAAAACCAATTTAAACAACACAATTTTTCTTTTTCACCAAAACAATTTCTCTCAAATTCTCGCCAAAAATCCAATGAAAAATCTAAAAAATTGCACTTAAAAACAACTCCTTTAACCACTAGGTGAATGCCTTCTTTGAAGGGAGAGTCTTTATGGAAAAATGAAATATCTATGTTGAAAAATTTAGACATTATGCAATAAAATGAAATTCGTGCTAGTCCTCTCCCATGAGGTTATCTGCCATCTCTCATGGGTTAGTGTTTTTTTTCTTGGGTTATGTTTGATTTATGAAGATTATTTTCATATGGATTAGCTGCTGAGCGAAGCACTTTCAACCATGTTGAATGTTAAGAGTGTTGTTTTTACTTTTAGTAATGTTGTGTTATCCTCACTCAACCATAAGAAACTTATTGTTGCTTCCCTCAAGCCAACCATACTTGAACAATCCATTGCCTAATGCAATACTATGAAATGATCCTTTTAAGCCAATACATGATAGTCAATGAAAATCAAGCCCCTCTTTCATAAGGAATTCACATATCTTTGATGGACTTTTCAACATTATTGCCTTAACATAGATAAAACACATAATATATCACATTGGTAAGTCGCTCCATGCTCCATTGAAATAGTCTATGTTATGGAACACCTTGTGGGTATTCCATTTACTTGGCAAGGTTTCCTTGTTCCTCCAAGCCTATATGTAAGTACATTGTCCTGACCATCTCATGAGTAACAATGAATCAAACATACTCACTGAGGCTACCAAAACATATGGACTTGTCATGCAAATTGAACATTACACTTGAAGTTCCCTCTCTCATGTGCTTGTCAGTGACACCTCAAGTTGGATCCTTATATTCTCTTCCACTTGAATTATTGATGTCTTCCTCAATTGGCCCCAATGGTTCCTAGGATAAAATGGGTATTCTTGGCGAAGGGGCAGTTTCGAAATTTCCACATTGAAATATGTCCATTGTACCATTTATCATGAAGCAATATTTTTCATTCCCCTTTAGGATCGATATCACTCAAAAGCCTGGTCCTCCCCACATGATCTTCCCAGTTGGGCATGGTCATCAACTACTTGTATCACTTGGAATATGACTATTTGACATGTCTTGACAAACCCAAGCTGCTATTGGTAATTATACGTCATTGCCACTGAACTATAGTAAATTTATTGTCGCCTCTGCTAAGCCAAACATACTTGAACAACTAACTACCCAACATTATTCCATGATATTATCCATCTAAACCTACATGCGATAAATAAAGATTATGTGTTAACATTTTTTTATGCACTTATCAACATTGTTTTCTTGTTGGTCATGTATTTTCGACACACTTATCAACATTATTTCTGTACCAAAAAGAGCACACAAAATCTATTACGTTACAAAGTCGCACTATCTTATGTTGGACCATATTATGAAACAACGTGTTGATAGTTCATCTTACTTGGCAAGGCCACATATAGTCTTGCTATGCAACTTGTCAAGTATCATGCCATTGCTAATGATGCCTCAAATTTAGTCCTTATATTATCCATCTAGTCATTACTTATCAAATAGTTTATATATATTTTAAAGTATTCGATGACATCCTTCGTTATTTCTATCAAGTATGTATTGAGATGGACAAAATGATAATCAAATTAAGAAAATTTGTCCAAAACTAAGGTTTAATTGGCAATTTCCCAGTTTATTAAAGTTTAATTAGCAATTCCCTAATTTAAAATAATAAACTCCTAAATAGATTTCACATTGAATTATTAAAATTTAAATCCTAAATAAAATTTCAAATATTAAACAAAAATACAGTGTTAAATAAAAATTCTTATATAAAAATAAATATAAAATAAATATTCATTTCAACATTTAAATATCAAAAGTAAATATAAAATAAATATTCATGCAATATTAATAAAATAAATATGAAATAACTAATAATAATAATAAATCAGGTTAATAATAATAAATCAAGTTAAGCGGGTGATAATTTCACAGATTAACATCTTAATGAAAATAAAATGTAAAATTATTTAAAATTGCATAAAAAAAAATCTACATTAAAAAAACATGTTTTCATTCAGTCTATTACTTTTAGCAAGCTAATGATTAACATCAAAATAAGTTTCGAGAAGTGGTTAGTTTTGATTTCTCAATTAATTGTGAAAATAGTTCACAATAGGAAGAAAAATGTCTTTTCTCTATAATTGTATCTCACTAATGGAAAAGAAAACGGCAGACAAAGTAATTAAGTTCCCAAGAGTGTTCATATTCTCCACGTGGCTAAAGATGCTTATTCTTCTTCCCTGTTGTAATTTTCCACATATATTTCCCAAACCTAAAAGAATTGATAAAAACAAATTACTCGGAGACAAAATACGTAAGCTCCCTAGAGTGTTGATATTCTCCACGTTCCTAAAGGATGCCTATTCTTCTTCCGTATTGTAATTTCCCACATAAATTTTCCAAACCTAAAAGAATTGATCAAAATAGAAAATTTATGTTGCTTTAAAGGTGTTTTTATAAGAAACAATACTTTTGCTCATCCTTTTCTAAATTTCGTTAACATTGACAAAAAAATTTTTTTTGATCAAAATGATCTCTATGATAGGATCTTCCACGTAACTCTTAATAATTTCCCAACTAATACGCGAAGGATCTTCCACGTAACTCTTAATAATTTCCTAACTAATACGCGAAGTAGAACACATGGTCTACGATTTTGTTTGAATGCTATCCTTAAGGGCTTTACATACTTTAACCCACGGGAGGTAGCCATCTCTTGTTTCACTCTTAACATTGTGGTATAATTAGCTATTTTATATGAAATTTCTTTCAGAGCATTTTGTGTGAGAATCTTTTCATTATCGAAGACAATATTTCATTTTTTTTCAAACTTGTTTCAATGAATGTGAAAATTTCTAGAGGGATTTCTTCAAGATATCATTGCTATTTATTTACACTACCAAATTGTAGATCCATGTAACCATATCAAAATATTTAGGCTTGGATGTGGTTATGCATATTTTTATAAAACTCTTTTTAAATAAAATTCAATTTATTTTGAATTTAAATTAAAAGATAATATTTTGGTTAAACTTGTAATATTCAACTTGATTTTTTAGCAATGCAACCATACCTGATATTTTATATTTCTCTTTTACTATCAACTCATAAATAAGGGCTTGTACAAGTGCAAGTCCAATGAATCTAGTGAATCGAAGCCGAAAATGCTTGGTATATGGTACCGATGACTCAGTGGTTAGAACTAGTTCGTAATCGAGATTCATGTTTTTTGCGCATATAATTTATTTCACAATTGGAATTATTTTCTATAAAATGTAAACATTTATAGTTAGATACTTCATCTAGTGTTCTTGTAATCAATCCTTTTATTGTTGTAACAAATCTTAGAGAAAAAGTATTAGAAAACTGCAAGGACTTTATCTCTGTTATATTGGGTGTTGATCTTGTGTTTTATTTTTTACTCCAATATGTTCATTTTGTAGCCCCTTTTCTTCTTATTCTTCTTCTTCTTATATTTACTTTTTAATTTGATTGTTGTCCTAAGTTAATTTTTCCCCTTCTTCTTTTCTCATGTTTTCATTTGATTTGGCCTCTATGTCATTTTTTACTCTATTTCATTAGTTTTTCTACTTCAAGGTAATCTTGTTTCATTGATTCTAGTTTCCTTAATAATGTTCGACTTTCAATTTTGTTTGAAATTTGCATAATGTTCTTGTTTCTTCCTTGCCTTAGCTTCTACTTTTCCTTTAATGTTAGCTTCTTTATTCCTTTTGACTCCAACATTAACCTTTCCCTTAACCTCAACTCATCCTATTTTTCTTATTCCTTGTTTGTAACTTTGGTGTATGATTTGGATTATCCTTTAGCCTCAACATTTGAATTGTATTTTCTAAGAGATTCTAATATTTATTTTCTCTTTTCTTGCAAGGCCTTTCTATACCTAGTTTCTATTCCCCCTCACATGTTCTCTTCTCCTTTTATTTTCTTCAATGCCTTATTTACTTTTCACTTCATAAAAAATAAGAGATATCTTTTATGAATTTTCAATGTCATTTATCTCATGTTAAGGAAATATAGTCCTCATCTCAATGATAGCCTTGCCAACAATGTGAAGATTATCATGAATTTGATACCTCTCTAAGGGGAAATGATACTTATCTATCTTTTCTTCTTTCATTTTAGCCTATGATAAATCTCTAAGCCCATATAAACCAATGAAAAATCGACATCATTGTTAAAAAGCATTTTGGTATGTTGTCTCTTGGTTTTTTCTTGGTGACAAGAAACAACAGTGAAGACATCCAATGAGGATCTAATGTTCCTCCTGCGTTAGGCTCGATATTAGACCTCTCCAACCACACTGGGTATTCCTTGAGCTTGATATTAACTATTAAAGAGTAAAAATATTGAAATAATAATATCATTTAATTAATGATAGGAAAAATTATAAATAATTTTTTTTTAAGAAAGTATAGGTGGTAAGGCTTACAATATATGAAATGTACTAAATAAATAAATCTTTAATGATGATAACTAAAAATTTCACATACGCGCCATGATCCATACATAACACTATAGTTAGAAATTAAATTAAAATTAGCATAACAATGAAAGATAGATAATAAATGTTAAAATATATTGGCATGCATATTTCCAATTGAAATATGTAGTAAAATCATATGATATAGTGTACCTATATCATTTCAATTTGCAACAAATAATTCAAAATGTTAACTTGAATCTTTCTAAATAGAATATATTTAAGAAATATTAAATCAAACTATGTATAAAGGATTAACAATGTGATAATGTCATATCATCCCTAATTGTTCATGTATGCAAGTAAAAAAAGATAAAGTAAAAGAACAACAAAGTAAAATAAATAAGAAAAATAAAACAAAATATAACTAACGTGTATTAGTATTCAAATTAAACTTTCAAGAAAATCATAAATATCATGTATCGTTATGATTCCTACATGAAGCATGTCACCCGAATTCTTATTTAAACCCTTTCAATAATATATATTTACGAAATATTCAATTAAATAGTATGGAATATTTAATTCAGGATCATGTCAAATAAAAAATATTTCACATTTACCAATAAATAAAAATATAAAATAAACAAGAGCACATAAAAAAACACAATGAATTGTAACATCATATATTAAAATCTCACAACCATAATAAAGCAGGCCACCACACTATGTACAATACGTATTTCACACAATAATATTTAACAACCACATCTCACCATCCCATGATCTAATGATAAACCTAATTTCATAACTTCGACTCCTTTCTTTCCTCGAAAGTTAGTTTTATAAATTTCTCATTATACAATTAATATTTTAATAGTACAATGATTTTAATTTTAATCCTTCTTTAGTTTCTATTTGCTCATTAATTTCCTCTCTGTTATGCTCCTCATTACTCGCTTAGATAACTTAATTGATCTTCAATCAACCTCCCTCAATCATATATAAAAAAATGAAGGTTATATTCATAAAAATTACAAAATTATTTCAACGTAGAAAATTTTTATTTCTTTACCTAACCTCATTTTCTTACTTGACTACATCATTATTTTCTTGAAATACCCTTGGAAGAAAAATTTCTTGACAAATATTACACTTGATGTACTTCACTTTATCATAATTAGGTTACATTTCATTTTGAAAGTAAAAAATTATTTTAACACAAATAAAACTATATTGAATTCATGCTTATGTTAAATTTGTATTGTAAATCAATTCATATATGTAAAAATCCCAGAAAAAGTGGAAAGCCTTAGAAAAAATAGGAATATGTTTCATGTTTGAATTTCACATAAATTATTTTACCATTTTATCAAATTAATTAAGAAGAAAGAGAGAAATGAAGAGGATAAATATTTAACATTAATTTTAGTATTAGGTAGAGACCTTTGTGCGATTTAGGTGGATATTGGTGGCCACCTACCTATCCCACTTGACTCTCTGCATAATTTCCTATCAATTTCCTATTTTTTAGCATAATTTACTATTTTGATAGTTTTCTATTTTAGGTGGTTTTTAGGTCCTGAACTTTCATAGGCATTTTTAGGTCCTAAAAGGAATTTTTGGGGGAAATAGGGAAACATGGGGAAAACACTACATTTTTTCTTAAACATACCTTTGTGATGGGCTATCATGCGTGCCAAACGAGGATCATATGCCAAAGTTATGATCCCGAGAAGTTGGCATTCTGGATTATCCCATGAGGGCCCATGGGCCTTTAGTGCTTCATCTCGTAGGGTTAGAGTTTTAGATGTCAAGGGTTTCTCATTATTTATTCAAGTTAAAAATGACTTAAAGCCTCATTGTAACACAATTTTATAAGGTGCGTAGACTTCAAATCTCTTCTTAGATATAAGCTACCAATATTCGAGCTAGTTTTCTTTCTTTATGCATGTAAAAAATTCAACATTTCTATTTATTAATTGAAGTTTAGTTTCATTTTATCTCTATATTTATATTTTAAATTTATATTTCATTTTATTTCTTCACAAATCTGGATCAATAGTAAGATATTATTCTCCTCTTTCTCTATTTTTTGTGCATGTCCTCAACGAGGTTGGGATATATGGAGTTGGGACTCAAATTGCTTGGGCCCTTGTAAGACCATATTTTTTCACCCTAATGACTTCCCAGTGAGAAAGAAAAGAAAGGAGAGGGAGAAGGAGATCCTATCATTTTTTTTCTCAAAGAAGCCATTGAGGGACAAATTAATGAAAACATTGGTAACTTTTCTGAGATCCTTCAAAATATACCAATTAGCAACACAACTTCATCCAACAACCACTTCGGGGGAACCTCCCCCTTTAAGATATGATTTAATTTTCATATTCCTATATTCAAAGCCTGGATAGATGCATATGCTCTAGATGAATGGTTAAATATATTGGAAGGATATTATTTTGTCCATGAGTTTTCTCATAGCGAAAGGATTACTTTTTCATTTCATAAATTCATCCCCCACATTAAGGACTCATGGGAAACTTACTGTGAGAAAAGGGCCATGAATGATTTTGTACTATTTTTAGTCGCACCCACTTGGAACACTTTTAAGGATGTTGTTAAGGGAAAATATACCGTATCAGAAGCTACGAAGGTAAATATATAAAATGGATGAAACTCCAACATGAAAGGGACCAAAAAGTGTGAGAGTTCACCAATATATTTCATACCTTGTGCATGAAGTTGGGTATAAATAACTCTCACGGACATTTTTTCCTCAAGTATCATGGTTGTCTACACAAATATATTGAGAAAAAAATGGAGTTCTTGGACATCTCCTCACTTGGTGAAGCATATTGATATGCTACCTGAATCCAACAAAAAATTAAACATAAGAAGCAGGATTTTATTTCTATGAATCTAAAGTAGGGAAATGGAACCCCCCAAAATATAGAACAAAGGATGGAGTGAAGATTGAAATAGCCCAGGCTAAGCCATCAAGTTACATTCAAATAATAGCAATGGGAAAACAAAAAGACATGAGAAAGTTGTGCGAGTTCCTGAGAATACACCCATAACACAAATGTGTGTCGTGTAAATCAATCATTAGTGGTCGGGATGAAGGACTAAGAGACAAATTTAGGTTTCAATTGTAATATCCTTAGTGATGCAACTCAATATTTTGTTAAGCAAAGTTTGGTATAGTTAAGTTGGACAATTGATTTATGAAATTAATATGTTTTATTTGTTAAGAAAAAGATATATATATATATATATAAGACAAATGATTTGATTGTGTTAATATTCTTGAGAATATGTTAAGGGCTATGAGGTAGAACTAAATCCCTAACTGTCTGATAAATATTTGGAGGGGGATAATATCAGGTACAGAGGGAGGTACCCAGGGGAATAATGTAATGTAATAATATGAGGATGATAAATAAATGTTCCATAGTTAACAAATAAAGTGGTTAACTCGCATAATATTACAGACCACAAGCAGTTAAGAAATATTGTGATAAGCCCATAGTATTTGATGTATGGCATTGAGAGACCCATGGTGATTACCCATCGTATTCTATGTATGAAACCTATATAAAGACTAGAGACTCTCCATTGAGGGCTGTTAAGTATTGTTGTATTGACGAGTATATGGCTTGTGGAGTGATCTCCTTCCTGAAGGAGTAGTTGTATGGTGTTACCCTACCTCAAGGGTTTAATAATAATAAATATATGAAGTTATATCATTAATATTGGCGTATTTATCTAGTAGGGTAGAATTGGGTAGAATGGGGATAAATGTTTTTTTTCATTTTTCTAGGAATTTTTTGGGCGGCGAGTTTCCAGATCATATCTAAAAATTTTGGTGAAACATTTAAAAAAACAAGTTGCATATCTAAATTCCTTGCAAAAAATAACTAATTAAAAAAAAATGGCTGAATCAGAGTCCGGATGAGGATTATATCATTGATTTAAAATCAGTTGTTTTGTAGAAATGTTTCTAATGACAATTGATGGAGGTGACTTTCCAGTAATTTTTTGCAGTTTTTGTGCAGAATTTCAGAACAATAATTTCATATATTATTTCCTCTTGAAAATTCCCCCAATTTAAAAAAAAACGATCGAATAGAAGTCTTGATGAGGGAGATATTACTGATTTGATATTGGCTCTTTTTTCAGATTTTTTTTGTGACAGAAAGATAGTTGCAACATGGATCTAAGATTCTAGATTGCATAGATCGTGATTTCAATTACATGGGAAGATCCAGAATGACTATTTTATTTATAAAAATAGGTTATAATAAGGATTTTGATCCATATTGACTGAGTTGTGTCCATTTCAAATTTTCTGTAGAAAGTAAGTAAAACTTTTCAAAACCATCATTCTATAGGTAAAGATGATGGTCCTACTATTGAATAATTCCTAGAATTCGAAAAGTAAAAATATTCGATAGTTTGGAAATATTTATTATGGCTTCATTTTAGAGATGAGGCTACCATATACCGGAACTGACTTGACACAAATAATTTGCAATCCTTCCTAATGAAGAACTTGAAAAATTCCTTTTGAAGAAATGGTCTCATACTAGAAAATAGGATAATGAGAAACATAAGGGATTATTTTCTACTCGTATCTCCTTATTACAGGTTCATGGACATATGAAAAACAAAAATATCATTGTGTCTATAAATCCTAGTTGCAAACATAATATTTTCTATGTTAATTTGGAAAAAAAATCACAAGTTCCATAAAAACAAATTGAAAACACATTGTTTCATAATGAGGATGTTAAAATTTATAAATATTTGAAGATTTCTATGGACAAGTATTTGTTGCATTATGATTTTTATACTTCAGATATGGATAATGTGGATGTTGTTTTGGGATACCCTTATATGGAGTCCGTTAGTACTATCAATATTAACGTGCAAAAGAAATTCTTGAAGCTCAAGTATAAAAAAAAGAAAATTACATTGGAGGATATTTCCATCATTTTACAGGTATAGTCTAGGGAGACCCAAGTAAAAAAATCTATATATACTAACAAATCAGAAGAGGATTCCATGGTAGAATTAATAATGGAAGAAAATAAACTAAATCAGTTACCACAAAAGGAACCTGATACCACTCATGCTCCATCAAGTGGGTAATTGAATAAATATACACCATCAACATATCACCACCCACACAACCCAACAAGACAACAAACAACAAGGTGAAAAATAACTAACAACAAGGCCAAAAACCCCTTGAAGAAACACATAGAGGTACGATGATCTACCCACAACACATCAACACAAAGAAACTGCAAGAACGAGCTTCCATCTCAAGCGAGAGAAGCACCGACTAGATCTTGGATGGTTAGATGCACATGCATGGTACCAATGGAGAACTATTTTGAGTAGATATTATTTTTTTTTTTCTTCTCATGTTTTTGGGACGAAACATGCTTAAGTGGGGTGGAATGTAGTATATCTTGGGGGGATAATATGGGGTACAGAGGGAGGTATCCAAGGGAATATTGTAATTTAATAATGTGAGAATGATAAATAAATGGACCATAGTTTTTAAATAAAGTGGTTAACTCGCATAATGCCAGGGACCACAAGTAGTTAGGAAATAATGTGATAAGCCCATATTAGTTGATGTATTTTATTGAGATACCCATGGTATTTACTCATGGTATTATATGTATGAAGTCTATATAGAGGCCGAAGACTCTCCATTCAGATATTTCAAGTATTTTTGTACGGAAAAGAATATGGCTTGTGGAGTGATCTCCTTCCTTAAGGAGTAGGTGTATGGTGTTACTCTATCTCAAGGGTTTGATATTAATAAATATCTGCAGTTATGTCATCTATCTTGGCTTATTTATCTCATATATTTTTCTCTTTAATATATTTGCAGTCAAACTTACAACATGCCCCAAGGAGGTGGACAAACAAAAGATAAGATTCCTCTTTTTTTTCCCTTTCTAATTCTTAAGAAAAGAGGAAAAGAAAAAAGAGGCAAGTTAAGTAAATGCACAAACCAAAGAAAAATGGTTGGAGATAAGTGCCATGAGTCTGGAAAAATACTCAAACTAGAGAAAAATGGTGATATATAAATGTCATGGGTCTGGATCTAATTGGAATTAATATGGGAGAGAAATACAATAATTTCAAAACAACACTAGTGGGACAGAGAGACTAGTGGAACCCTCAAACAAAATTAGGATGTGGCTTGGGGTTCAAGAGGAGATACTCTCTAGAATTGTTCATAAAACTGATTCTATGAATGGAAGGGATGAAGATCAGGGGTAGCTAGGTGAGAAGCTATCTTACAGTTTGGTGGATCATGATATCCCCTCAATTATTCCCTGGAATAACTTATCTAAGTTTTTGAATTCAGTTTTTCTATATTTTCAAAAAATTGTAGGTCTATGAATGTGTTTGATATTGTAATTTCTAATCTAGAAATAAATATTGGTATGGGAACCTGTGTAAATGAAATGTATGAAGTGACAGGTTCACATGTGAAAAATCTTGACCATGGAAGGAAGTCACAAAGAAGACATGAATAATATTGGTAAACTATACCAGAAAGAGGAAAAATAATGAAGGGTTGGTAAGTTTATGATGAAAAAAATTATAGGCTAAATTATATTATAGAATCATGTAAGTGTGAATGATTTTGGTTTGAAACTGCTATGAAAAAATACCATAAAGGAACAAAAAGAAAAATATTTATCTTATATAAAAGAAAATATATTGTTAATGCATTTGTGTACTTGGGAACCATGATTAGTACCTTTGGAAAGCTTGGCATGTAAATACCTTCCTTATCCAAATATGGTCACCAATTCTAAATTTTTATGACACATAAATCCCTAATAAGTTTCGCGACACGACTCGTGAGAGTTTTGGACCTCTTCTGGAGTAGTTTGATGATATATAATAAAAGGAAATGAAATTACAAATTTATGCATACGCATGTTGGCAAGAATCAATTAGACATACAATGTAGTCATATATGAATCCAACTATATATATATATATATATCTTAAAAACTTAGTAGTGGTGTGTAATATCTATATAGCAATAGTGAACAATTGAAAATGTTGAAGTAGACAAATAACATAGAAATAAAAGTTTGACTTTAAACTATGATATAATGGGGTTGCAAAAGTAAACAATAGTTTGGAAAAGCGATTAATAAACCATACATAAGAATATAGCATGTGTGTATTCTAGGAATACTACCAGTAACTATTTTAGAGTGTTGATAGTCTCAAAGATTAAAAACATATGCTCACATTATCATAAGAGTGTTTCGATGCAACCAAAAACAACATGCACAATTACATTAACGAATATATGGAATGTATAGAATTTTGGCCAACAATGATTTCCAGTAACTGAGTAAGTATATATATAAATACATAAATTGTTACAATAGAAATATGGTCGTGGCCATAATTGAATTAAAGCTTCACTGTCTAAAAAAAATAAGGGAAAACCCTTAAGAAAAACTTTGTGCCGACAAAGACACATTTCAAGCCATACAACTAATTCCAAACCTTATCAACTTGACTTACAGTCGAGGAAACCATGGAACCAAAGAAAGAACATGTAAACTTAGAACCTATACATAAATTGTTACAATAGAAATAGGTCGTGGCCATAATTGAATTAAAGCTTCACTTTCTAATAAAAATAAGGGAAAACCCTTAAGAAAAACTCTGTGCCGACAAAGACACATTTCAATCCATACAATTACTTTCAAACCCTATCAACTTGACTTATAGTCGATGAAACCATGGAACCAAAGAAAGAACATGTAAATTTAGAACCTGGTAGATCTTGACGAAGTCACTCAGGAGAAATAAGAATGTTTTTCTGGGAAGTGAGCATTGTACCAAGTGGAGAAAGACATTGAAAAAAAAAACAAATCAAAATTTGTTAAGAGAAACTTTTTTGGGACAATATCTATATGTATACACACTCAATTCAAGTAAGGAGGTTAATATATAAGAGAATAAGAATAAAATATATTACCTATAACAATGAACGACTATGGCTCCTCTGTATCTCAGCACCCCAGATAAAACAATAACCAGTTTATCCAAACAATAAGGTCACATTCCCATCAAAGGGAAAATGGGATGGTGAAATCAACCTTAAAAAAAAGGGGAAATGAATAAACACCTATTACCTAGTGGGAATCATGCCTGGTGGGAATCATGTAAATAATTTCCATGAGTAGGGTGAATGCAGTTGATACAAACTCTTGAGTATGACTTCCTTCACGAGCACCATGGCGACACCAAACAAAAATCACAGTCAAGAAAAATGCTAGAAATAAAAAACAAAAACTTGAGAAGTGAACACTTTTGATAAATTTAACTAGAGTTATTGACTGAAGGAATTATATTATCGAATACCACCATTAAAATGAAAATCGAAGAGCAACTAGGTTGCAATACAAGCAAATATACAAATGGCACCTAAAAATTTGACAGAGGGTAGAACCTTAGAAACCCTAGGTCACAAAGCCTTCTTTCCATCGATAGAGAGAGAAAATGAGATGGGATGGTGGTAACGACATGGGTGGTTACTTACAATAAAAACCCCGATGAATATGAGCCATTGGATTTACCAAACAACACTTGTCCAATGTACATGAGGCCAACACATAAAATGCTCAATAAAATAAAATTATGTTAGAGATTCTCTTCCTCGAGAAGATCACTATGGGTTACATCTTTGACTTTGGGAGATTTTGAATTGTAATGAAGGTTAACCATAATACTAATAAACATTACATTATATTGTGTCAATACTTTCACTATAACCATCGTGTTCATAATATCCCACATATATCATATGAAATTTCCAAAATGATAATTTATTAAGGCTGAGTATCACAATGCATAAGTGATGGGTGGTGCAGATTGCATCCAAACATATGAAAAGGGTAGGAAATTAATGAATCGAGAAAAAATACTAATGTAGCTTCATATATGGTGTTTATGTAAATAAGTTGAACCATTTTAAACAATGATCATAATATGGGCACCAGAATAGTTATCATAATACACGTTCAAACATAAATACGTAAATGAATAGGTATGAATATGAGGATTAGTTATATTTATGTATAAGAAAAAAGAACCAAACCTTGAGTGTGGAGTGTTGATAAAGAATGGAATAGTTATCATAATACATGTTCAGACATAAATATGTAAATGAATAGGTATGACTATGAGGATTAGTTATTATTATGTATAAGAAAATAGAACCAAAACCTTGAGTGTGGAGTGTTGATAAAGAATGGTCATAAATATGTAAATGAATAGGTATGACTATGAGGATTAGTTATATTTATGTATAAGAAAAAAGAACCAAAACCTTGAGTGTGGAGTGTTGATAAAGAATGGTCTATAAAGAGGCACTGGAATTACTTGGAAATTCTATGATAAAAAAATAAAGGGTGGCTTATGTCAAGGATAAACCATGTTTTCAAAATTATTCTCTTATAGAAAATGTAAATCTGAATTTTATTCATGTTTATTATTAGAATTAGGAAACTTATATTAAAGGCATGCTAATTCTTAAAAATTAATTAAAAAAATTACTTTTCTCATTTCACTGAGTATTAGAAGTAATACTTTCATTTTCTTTATGGGGATGTGACACTGACTTTGAGCCAAACCCCAATAATGGGAAACAGGCTATCTATGTAGAATCCAGTGCCACCATTTCTACCACCGAGGTCTCGTACATCGACATTAAATATCCATAGGAAGGTGAGCATCTATTCCACTCACAAGTGTGGGTGAAGGAGGTTTTTTATTGTTTCATTGACGATAGTGGGAATAAGAAGAACCACATATTAGAAGTGGTCGTTAAGTGATTGGAATGATTGAAGACACCACACCCACAACCACACACCATCAGGTGGCTCTACCAAGGGTGAGATCTATGTGTCAACCAATAGTGCCACCTATCCTACAACATCAAGTTGTTCATGGATGAGGTATTTTGTGTTGTTTCTCCCCTTAAAGTTTGAGATGTTTTTTTGGGTCAACTGTACTTGTGTATGAGTCCATAACTCA
Source organism: Pinus albicaulis (assembly GCA_034641835.2). Lineage (NCBI taxonomy): Eukaryota > Viridiplantae > Streptophyta > Pinopsida > Pinales > Pinaceae > Pinus > Pinus albicaulis. Next base: position 1,102,544,216 of record CM076574.1, read on the forward strand.
CATTGTTATTAATACTTTGGGTATAAAAATATATAGTATACTAGAGGTAGCCCAGCCTACATCTATTTCTCCAATATCTACTAAGAAATTAAATAAGACCATCTCTAAGACTAAGAAATTTTTCTTTCTCCTAATTCATTCTCAGAGTAAGCGGAAGATCATAGCCACATCCATGACATACACATAAGGCTCCTTTGCATGACAAAGGAAACTAGATAAGGTCGTCGAAGAGTACAAAGACATATTCTCCTCACCCACAAAGGTGCCTTTGCACTTTCAATTTAAGCATGCAATTGATCTGACCGCCAACACACATATTCCCAATGGGCCAATCTATCACCACTCTCTTATAGAAACTAAGAAAATCAAGTGGAAGATCCAGAATATGCTACGAAGATTTTAACAACCTACTAATTTCCTCATCTTGAGGAAGCCAAATTGGACTCGTGCAAACGAAGGATGGGACCTAGGGACTCCGTATTGGATATCAAGCACCGAAAAAAATCATAGTGATGAAAAATTACTATATTCCACAAATTGATGAACTTCTTGATCAGGTCAAGGGGAATAAATACTTTAGGAAGACTAATTTCAATTCTCGATATCACCAAGTTCCAATAGAGCCTATAAATGTGTGGAAGACTACTTTCTCGTCCAACGAGGGTTTTTTTGAGTGGTTGGTCCCACTTTTTCATTTGAAAAATTCCCTTGTATGTTTCATGAGGTTAATGGATGACATCTTGCGACCTTTCACAAATTGTTCATGGATTTATATCTCGTTGATAACCTTGTATTCAACAACAATTGGAAAGATCACTTGCAATATATTCAACATGTCCTAGATAGTCCACAACAACAAAATTTTTTGGTTAAGGGGTCCTGACCTATTTTTAGAGTGTTCTGCGCAACCAACAAAACCCTCAAACTACTCACCCTTTTGGTAGTGGTCTTCTTCCGTATACCAAAGTCTCACCTGAAGTAGTATGGAGGGGTGTTGAAACAAGGTTTCCAAGTCCCAAGGAAAAATTTGTTGTGGGCTTAACCTTAATTATCATATCTAATGCTAATTGAAGTGTGGAAGACTTCACATAAACCTATATCTAAATCTAGATCAAACCCTTAACAGATATGCGTAAATATATTATTATACTTCAGTCAGATCTAGCTTATCAAAGCAGAAACAACACTTACACAATCATAAAGATATTTTTCCATAAAACCATTAAAACAGATGTAATCCTTGCGAAAACATGGAGATATTAGACAGATAATTAAATTAGATAAATGCGCATTCAGAAAAGAAATAGACATATCACTTGCAGTATTTAATAAATACTTAAATCAACATATTCATGCATAAACATAGAAATTGCAACAAATTTTGGAAAAAACTCATCTTTATTAGTGGATCTTCAATTCATAACAAACCTTTTCTACCTATGCAAACAATAGTAGAGTCCTTGCACACAAATCAGGACTAGGTCTCCATACACACAGCCAAAAGGAGCCTCTCTACCGAGACCGAACACAACTACCAAAAATCATAAGCCATAAACATAAAGATTGTTTCCAAGGATAAGATAACATATCCTTACTCAAATGAAACCTTACATATTTATATGACTTTATAAACTCACATACCATGGTCTCAAACCATGGTTTTAGACTCATGGTTTCCCTTTTTACCCATTACAATTATGTAATATCCCAAAATAGGGAAATTCTACAACAATGGGAACATCGTATAATGTTCCTAAGTTGGAGATTTAGCAATACTTGGACATAATAATGAAATAGTAGGGATAAATTAGCACGTAGAACTCCAAAAGATCCAAATATCCATCATATTAGATCATAGCAGCAAATGTATGCAAAATATCGAGGAAACACTCACTCAAGCTAGGCAATACATGCCTCAAGAAACATGTACATGGAAAAATGAAGAACACTGCTACACAGAAAATGCCCAAGGCTATGCCAGCACAGTTTTATTAGAGGAAATATTGTTGGGAAGTGTCAATACAAAGATATACAAATATAGGGCCCATACAATGTTGGGAGTGAAGATACATACTCCTAAACTGAATTTCAAGACAATCCAGAAAGGATTCCCTGAAATGTACAAAATGGAAAAAATGTCGGTGTAGCAGGGCTAAGTAGCAGTTGAACTAAAGAACTGGATGGAGATGGCTATAGATGATGCACAAGCTGAATAAAAATCCTCCATTGGATCTCCCATGTGAAAGGTTGATCCTAACACTGAATATCTTACCCTCCAGACAACCTACAAACCGTCACTGCAGATACTCACTGAAAATAATGCAGTCTAAGAGAGGGACTGCGATGTAAATCATGGAAATGGTTGTCCTGATGCCAAATATGGTGAAATATGCCCAAAAATCTTCCTAAATGATCTCCCAAAGGAAAGAAAGCTTCCTCCTCTGAAAAATAAGCCAAAGAATGGTGTTGTGGAACCTCCACTTCAACACCCTACAACACAGCATTATACTTCAGTAGAAATAACATTGTAGATGAAGGAAGTGGCTTGGCCTTGAACTTGAATGTGGAGAAATGAAGAACAAGATCCCCCAAGAGGCCTCTCTTGAAAGGAGAAGGAATTCCTAAACAGGCATGCCTTGGGCTAAATAGCACAACAACTCTTCTAAATAGCAAGAGAATGCACAAGAGTCTAAACAGACCATAAAATCAATAATCCATAACTTGAATAACAATGGTTGCCTTACCCTCCTTTTAAAAAAATGGAAGCCCTATCATCGTGGGTCCCACTTATTAGGGTTTCCTCCACCAAGGAATCTTCCTCCCATTGATATTGCATTGTCTCTCCAAGTGTTCTCCACCTCCTATCCCAGCGCTATTGAATTGGTCAAACTTGACCTTGTCCACATGCAAATGATCATGTTCACACATAAGGGTGTCAAATCCAGCTCCTATGACTATCCATTTTCACATTATGAGGGATTTTATTCATATTTTTAATGTGCATGGGCCTCCTTGCCCATTTATTAAGCTACTAGGTGATAAAGACAAAAATCAATATTCAAATTAGCTGCATGCTAATTTTGGAATATTACAGTCCTCCCCTCCCAAATGTTGCTTGTCCTCAAGAAACTACAAGGATAGAACTAAGAAGCCTCCTCTTCTCTCCTTGTAGCATCCGCATATAATAAAATACTCCAAGGATCAAGATGTTTTATCATCAATACATCTCCAAGTTGTCCCTCCCAAGTATGCAAGCTAGCTTTTGGTGTGCATCCCAAATAGCTATCATCATGTAAAACATCCATGGAAGTAACAATGGGTTGTCTAAAGGCCTTCTTGAGTCATGAGGTCTGATATAGATTGGGATCTATCATCCCCATATGCATATTCCATCCCCAAGCTATCATCCATACAAAATGAGTCACCTCCCAACATGGCAACTCCTGAAAATGCTCCTCCACCTTAAGCTCATGCAATGTAGGTGGGCTGAAAATATGAACATGGTGGACATAGAAGCCTACCCCACGCTCTCCTTCTCTCCACTTATGATATGTGTAGAGTGCTGGCTAATCTTGGGCTGCAATAAAGTTTCCCTCAAGTGGCAAGAAGGAAGCTAGATCCTCAAGGATCCCCTCTCCAAAGTTATGAAACATGCTGGCCCAATTCCTTACATATATGATGAGTTGGAAATCACCATCATATGGCATCCAATCAATCCCATGGCCCACCTCATGAAAGAACAAATGTTTGACTATGGTGGCCGTATCACCTCTCATGCCCCCATTAGAACATGGAATGCAAACAATGTGGGGAATATCTCCCCCAAGGGACACATCCAACCAATGTGCCACTCCCCCAATCATGCTCCCAATACAAATAAGAGAAATAACAACATAAGGGACTACATTGAGAACCATACTTATTGCCATATGTAGCAAGGGAGAAGGACAATGGTCCCTCAAATGTAACCAATGCAATTCGACCCTCAACTGTAATAGAGAATGAAAAAAAGTGTGGTTTCTCAACCACTTGCTTGCTGCCCCACTCTCCTCATGTGTTTGGAGAAAGCGAATGATGTATGTTGCAATGTAAGTATGTTCTCCATAAAAAATCTCCTCCCCTAGTCCTCCTAGGGAGTGGTCACCAATAATTCTCATGGCCTCAAGTAAACCATGAGGTATAAAAGGAAGAATGATCCTCCTTTGAGAAAATCCCTACACATATATGGTTAAGGGATGCATATATACATTATAAAAGTCATCATGAAAATAAACAATACCCTTACCGTATGTCTTGCTCATACAAATGGAGTGGCTCATAGATGAGTCTCCTCTCATCCTCAAAGAGAAAAGAGGTGGCTGTGCTAACTCTCCCAAAGAGTTATGTATCTCTTCCATCTCCACATGAACCATGCATCTCCTCATATGCTGATACATCTCCTCCTCAAAGCCTTCCCAAAAATACCCCTCCATGATGGTGTGGTATGTCCTCATAGAATAAGTATGGCTGAAAAGGAAATCTCTATGAGCTACTTGTAGCAACTTCTCCTTGAGCTTGGAAGATCTAGATAAGAAGATCCTACCATGAGTATATGACCCCATATCTAACTTAATATCCCTCATTATGCAATTGGTCATCCAATATCATGCAAGTGAAAATATCCTTTGAATACTCCACCAACAACTGAGAGTTCCAATATGGATCTATCCTCCATAGAAACAACGCTAATGATCTCTTATGAAGTGCATCTTTCATATGGTCATCCTCCTCTTTGACATCTCCCATGCCAAATATGCAAGTTGGAAGGCTGCTATCCTTCCCCTACTGCTTTTTCCACAACGCCGAATCTGAAATGAGAGTGGGTAAATATGATGTTGAGAGAATGTCTCTCTCCTCCTTAAGTCTACCCAAGAATATCAGTGCTGTACAATAACCTCCCAATATCTCCACTCCTCTGAAATCAATGAATGGCGCCTCATAATGTGAAGGATATCTCATCATTTGCCGATCTGATGGTCTCCTTGGTGAAATGTCTCCATGCAATGAGACATCCTCATCAAGAGTATACTGCATATATGAATGGAAAAAATTGTCCCTTCTCTCACTGCGCAATCCAGTCTCCCTCTTAGGTGTATCAACCTCATGAAATGGATAGTGGTGTGTGCTCCTCACCACATGATGTTGGTCATCCTCCCTATCTTCTCCTTGTATCTCCCTAGGTTCACACCCTATCATCAATGGCACATGTGAATCATGAGTTGTGCCTTGATCTCCACATGTGAGATCCTGGGGAATTTCTTGCAATGATACAAGAATACCTTTATTTGGAGCAAGAGCTCCCTCTTCCTATGCATGAGGTGCTAGATAAAATCTAGACATGTCAGCGTTGTTTCCTTCCTTCTCATCAACATGTATGGGCAACCTCCCAAGAATTGGATCCTCTTGTGAAAAAGAGATCCCCATGCCCTCTTGTTTAGGAATATGAGATAGAGGCTTTGCCTCTAACAAGGTATGTCACAAAATTTCAGTCTACTCCATGGGTTTCTAAAGTGGATCTGAGTTTATATTTTTCTCCATCACATGCAAGGGTTTTGTTTGTTTATGTTTGTTTAACTTCTCCACATGTGTTGCAAAAATTTTCCATCAAAACTTTCCATCAATTCCTTAATAAAAATTGCATAAGAAGAAGTATTTTCATTTTTCAAAGAGAAAGACTCAAATATCCACCATGCATAGGCCTTACCTCTAAGATGCAGCACTACAACTCTGATGGCTTCATCTTCAGAAATTTGTTGCTGCTGCAAAAAGGTGTCTAGTTCTTCCACCCAATCTCCCGCTGAACATGTAGGTGAACCATAAAAAGTAGATAGAAGAAATCTATCCATATTATGCTACTTTCTTCTCTTCACTTTGATCTTTCAAAACTGCAGAAAAGTAACATGATCTCTAAAATTCTGAGTTTGAGATTCATACTCTTGCAGAAAATCACTAAGATTTTCCCTCCTAGTCATTCCATCTTCTTCCATCTCTCTCATGGAAAATTTGGGTATATGACTATGCTGTGCATCATTGTGTGTGGCTGCATGCTCACACTCATGGTGTGAAATTCTAGAGTTTGATTCAGATTCAAACCCTCTTGGAGATTCTATGCACATCTCCCCTCTGATCTTCTTGAGATCTCCTTGAATGCCCTGTACAGATTTAGGAAGAAGCTTTGAGAGCCTCTCCTCCTTATTTCCTCCAAAGAATGGAGTCTTCATATTCTCTTTTCTTGATAGCATATTGGCTGAGTTCCACAGGCTGAGCCAATATTATGCTTTGATACCACTGTAATATCCCAAAATAGGGAAATTCTACAACAATGGGAACATCTTATAATGTTCCAAAGTTGGAGATCCAACAACACTTGGACATACTAATGAAATAGCAGGGACACATTATCACATAGAATGCCAGAAGATCTAAATAGCCATCATATTTGATCATGGCAGCAAATGTATACAATATCTTGAGGAAACACTCACTCAAGCTAGGCAATACAAGCCTCAAGAAACATGTACATGGAAAAATGAAGAACACTGCTACACAGAAAATTCCCAAGGCTATGTCAGCATATTTTTATTAGAGGGAATGCTGCTAGGAAGTTTCAATACACAGATATACAAAGATAGGGCCCATAAAATGTTGGGAGTGAATATATAGACTCCCAAACTAAATTTCAAGTCAATCCGGAAAGGATTCCCTGAAATGTACAAAATGGAAAAAATGTCGGAGTAGTAGGGCTAAGTAGAAGCTGCAACTCAAGAACTGGATGAATATGGCTATAGATGATGCACAACTCAATAAACCTCCTCAAATGGATCTTCCAAGTGAAAGGCCGATCTTAACACTGAAGATCTTACCATCCAAACAACCTGCAAACTCTCACTATAGATACTCGCTGAAAATAACGAAGTCTAAGAGAGGGACTATGCTGTAGATCATGGAAATGGTTGGCCTGATGCCAAATATGGTGAAATATGCCCAAAAATATTCCTAACTGATCTCCCGAAGGAAAAAAGCTTCCTCCTCTGAAAAATAAGCCAAGGAATGGCGTTGTGGAACCTCCACTACAACACCCTGCAATACAACGTTATACTTCAACAGAAATAACATTGTAGATGAAGGAAGTGGCTTGGCCTTGAACCTGAATGTGGAGAAATGAAGAACATGATCCCACAAGAGGCCTCTCTTGAAAGGATAAGGAATTCCTAAACAATAATTCCTTGTGCTAAACAACACATCAACTCTGCTAAACAACAAGAGAATGCACAAGAGTCTAAACATACCATAAAATCAATAATCCATAACATGAATAACAATGGCTACCTTGCCTTCCTTTTAAACAAATGGAAGCCCTCTCATCGTGGGTCCCACTCATTAGGGTTTCCTCCGCCAAGAAATCTTCCTCCCATTCATACTGCACTATCTCTCCAAGTGCTCTCCACCTCCTATCCCAACAAGGTTGACTTGGTCAAACTTGACCTTGTCCACATGCAAATGATCCTATTCACACATGAGGGTGTGAAATCCAGCTCCTATGACTATCCCTTTTCACATTATGAGGGATTTTTTTCATATTTTTAATATTCATGGGCCTCCTTACCCATTTATTAAGCTGCTAGGTGATAAAAACAAAAATCAATATTCCAATTAGCTGCATGCTAATTCTGGAATATTACAAATTATAAAGGAGTTTTGACCCACCCAAAATCCCCTTGAATTTTGCCCGTAGATTGTATTTGAAAAAATCCAACAAAAAATATACAAAAAACTTGACCATGGGGGAACCTAGCCTAACAGCCCCCCAATAAAATCTAGTGACTCATCCTGAGTCACTGATGTAGACTACCTGTTGAAATATCAGAGTATGTGCGGAAACTCTAGTGTTTACACTTTACGCAACCTTATTACCCGCAATGGTTTTGTTTTTAAATTTGGGCTCATTAAACATACATACATATGGCACGATCAACATCAAGACTTAAACAACGCATATAACCCAAATCAATTTATATGCACGAAATTCCTTACCGGAGGGTCCCATGATGAGCCTGACTGATCACTGGTGATCGAAAATCACACAGTTTGCATCTAACTTTAATCCTTAAACTTTAATCCTTGCGAAGTACGAGACTGTGTTGAGTCAACATGTTTCTTCCTACTTTTCGCCTTGCAAATAAATTTGTTTACTTTGCGATTTCTTAATGTCTATCTTCTAAACCTTGAGAATTGCGAAGTTGCTCCCGAGCGCTACAATATCCACCATTGGTTTAGTCTCTGATCCAACGATCCTCGTTGTCTCTCCACTCCTCACTTCACATCGCCGATTAAACAATTTGACTTGCGACTCTTTAACGTTAAACCCGATTTTGTGTGATATATGATGGATTTCAACTTGTGATGAGATCTCTCCTACTGATCGGGTTCAGATCTATGGCCCTCATCGCGCCTGCAATATGATTTTCTTTCCACTATATATATATATATATATATATGATTCAACAGAGCTTTAAACCAATAATTTGAACAGAGAGCCCGATCAATACCAAAACACTTGAAAATTAATAATAAAGGAATTTACAGAGCCAAGCCCTTGATCGACTCGTTATTACAATTGTTTATGCTCTCTCTGCTCTGTCCTCTCGCACACCTATTTCACACTTGCCTCACTCTTTTCCACCCTATACTCTCTCCCTCACACCTATCTTATATATATATATATATATATTTGAAGTGGTCCTTCTCGCCTAAAAACAAATTCCCATTAAACCACTCCTAACAAACAAATGCTACCCTATTTCTAAGCTCTTATCCTACTTGACTCAATCTCCTCTCAGGGAGAAACCAATTTCTATTTTATTTCCTAATTAATTTAACAAACCCAACAAACTAACTTCTCTCATTTAAAACTAATTTAAATATTAATGGCCAATGTTTATCCACCTCATGTTAGCCACAACATTTGAACATACAATCACATTGATGGCTAAGTCCGGATGCTCCTACATCAAAATCCCAGGGAAGAAAAGATTGATCCATCAATGCTTCAGGATCTGTACTAAACTTCTGTAACCTTGTTGCTGTCATCCAACTGGCATCTTCCACAGGGTGTCCTTTCCATTTGACTGGATACTGATAGTAAGTTTTTCCTCTGGTCTTATTTGCTGCTCTTTTCTCCAAAATGGCTTCCACTTCTTTCTTTTCGGTCTTTGGCATCTATTCCTTCCAATTCAAAGTCTAGTATTCCTCTTCTGTATAGTCTTCTTGTAGCTCTTCCTCTTTTCCTTTGTATAGTTACAAATCTGCAACATTAAAGATAGATGATATTCCAATTCCTTCTAGCAATTCAATCTCATACGCATTTGAAGAAAATTTCCTCAAAATTCTACATGGTCCTATCTTTTTCATCTTTAATTTGTTTTAAGTTCTAACATGAAACCTTTCGTTTTTCAGGTACACTATGAATAGGTCACCTACATGGAATTGTTTTTCTTTCCTCTTCATATCAACTCTCTGCTTGTATTTTCCACGTCATTCCTGCAATCTGTCTTTGACATCTTCTTGTAGTTTCTGCATATGTTCTGCAAACTCTTCAACTTTTGCACTGCTTATCTCTTGTTTTCCTAAATTTCTGAGCTCATACCCACCCCTTGGATTCATTCCAAAAACAATCTGGAATGGAATCATCCTAGTAGTTCGATTGGGAGTATCATTATAAGAAAAATAAGCCTGAGCAAGTGCTAAATCCCACTGCTTAGGATTTTTATACACTAAGCTCCTCAATATATTCCCCAAGCTTCTATTCACTACCTCGATCTGTCCATCTGTTTGAGGGAGATAAGCTGAATTGAAACTAAGGTTAGTACATATCTTCTTCCATAGAGTTCTCCAGAAATGACCAACAAACTTGGTATCCCTGTCAGACACAATACTCACAGGAAATCCATGTAATCTTACAACTTCTGAAAAAAACAAATTAGCAATATGTGTTGCATCACTAGTTTTCTTGCATGCAATTAAATAAGCCAATTTAGAAAACCTATCCACCACAACATAAATGGAGTCATTTCCTCTTTAATTTTTTGGCAAACCCAGAAAAAAATCCACACTAACTACATCCCATGGTCGGTTTGGTAAAGGAAATGGCTGATACAATCCTGTATTTTGACTTCTCCCCTTATCATTCTAACAAATCCTGCATTTCTCAACAAATCTCTTAACATCAGTTTGCATCTTTGGCCAGTAGTAAGAAGCATTTACCTGAGAAAATGTCTTGTCTTTTCCAAAGTGTCCACATAAGCGTACATTGTGTTTCTCCTTAATTATGTTTTCCCTCATAGAACATTTTGGAATACACATTTTATTACTTTTGAATAGAAAACCTCCTTGGATAAGATAATCCAAACACTAGATTCTATTATGAACTATTGGTTTTTGCACAGCTGCATAAATTTCCTTAAATTCTACATCTTCTTTATACATGTTAACCATTTCTTCAAATCCTACAACACCAAATTGTAATTCTTGCATGATTAAATTCACTCTTCTCAAAACATCAATAACTTTATTCAACTTACCGATTGTATGCTTAATCAAAAAATTAAAATTCTACAAAAATTCTACCCATTTGGCATGTTTCTGGTTCAATTTTGGCTAGTTGTTTATAAACTGTAATGCATGGTTATAAAAATATAATAAAAACTCTTTTGGTGACAAATAATGTCTCCATTTTTCAAAGATTGCACAACAACATAAAACTCTTTGTCATAAGATGAGTATTTCTTCTTAGCTTGATTCAGTTTCTCACTGAAGTATGCCACTGGCCTCTATTTTTGACTTAAAACTGCTCCAATTGCAACTCCACAAGCATCATTTTTAAATTGGAATTCATTTTTAGAATCTGGTAAAGCTAAAACTGGTTTTTCTGTAATTTTCTTCTTCAAAAACTTAAAGTTTTGGTCTGCTTCTTCTGTCCACTTGATTGGTTGATTAGTTTCCTTGATTGTTTCAATAATGGGTGAACAAATCTGACTAAAGATTCTGATAAAATTTCTATATAAACTTGCAAGACCATGAAAGCTTCTTACCTCAAATATGTTTCTCGGACTTGGCCAATTCAAAATTGCTTGGATTTTTTCTGGATCCATTTTTAAGCCTTCTTTAGAAACTAAAAATCCCAAATAAACTAGCTATTCCTTCATACAAATGCATTTCTTCAAATTGATTAGTAGCTTCTCTTTCTGCAATTTTTTTAGAACCAATTTAAGGTGCTTCATATGCTCTTCTTTACTTATACTAAAAAATAGAATATCATCAAGATAAACAATTACAAACTTGCCTACATATTCCTTCAAGACTTCATTCATTAATCTCATGAATGTGCTCAGTGCATTAGTGAGCCCAAAAGGCATCACTAACCATTCATACAAACCATTGTTTCTTTTGAGGGAAGTCTTCCACTCATCCCCTTCTCTAATCCTTATCTGATAATAACTGGTCTTCAAATCTAAGTAAAATATTTTGATCCACTCAAGTAATCCATTAAATCATCCATTCTTGGTAAAGGAAAACGATACATGATGGTTATTTTATTTATGGCTATGGAATCTGTGCATATGCACCATTCACCTCATTTTTTTGGACTAAGTACTATTGGTACATCACATGGACTAAGGCTCTCTCTTATTAACCCCTTATCCATCAACTCCTTCACTTGTCTTCCAACTGTTGCATTTTCTTGAGGAGTTAACCTGTGTGTTGCTTTATTTGGGAAACTTGCTCCACGTATTAGATCAAGGTGATGACTAATACTCCTGATTGGTGGTAATCCATTTGGAAACTCATCCACAATAATATCAGCAAAATCATTCAACAGATTTCATAATTCTTCAAATAAATCTTCTAAATTTGTGGAAGTTAGAATTACCTTGGGTCTTCCTATAACAGCAAAATCTATCTCATCATCCTTCTCGACTTCCTGCAATAGTTCTTTCCCACTCATCAGCATAACATTATTTCCAAGTGTTTATTTGTCAACTTCATCCTTACTTAGCAGCGGTGTGTGTTTATTTCCATCCTTCTCTAGAGTATAAGTGTTTCTTCTACCATCATGCATGGCTTTCCGATCAAACTGCCAAGGTATTCCTAGGAATATGTGACATAAATCCATTGACATTACATCACATAATATAACATCTTTGTAAGCACCAATATGAATCTATACCTTACATTTTTCTCTCACAATAATTTGATGTCCTTTTTGTAGCCATGATACCTTATAAGGAGTAGGGTGTAGTGTTTTTACCAATCCCAACTTGTCCACCATCTTTGTAGAAACAAGGTTATCAGTGCTTCCACTGTCAATTACCACTTTGCAACATTTACCTTTGGATTTTCATATAGTCCTAAATAGATTCTTCCTTTGAGCTGGCTCTCCTACTTCTTTTTCTACTTTAAGAAATACCCTTTTCAATAACAAGGATTCTTCTACTTCGGGTAGTTCCTCTTTACCTGCAATCTGAGGAATGTCTTGCTTTGTTTCAACAACATTCACATTTCTCTGGGCTGTTGAATTATTATGAGGACAATCCCATGACCCATGTCCTCATTCACCACATGTAAAGAACCGAATATGTCTTCCTAGACCTCTACCTCTGGGTACAAACCTTCCTCTACCAGAGTCTCCTCTCTGTGGTGATCTGCTACTCGAACCTCCTATTTCTTTATGGGAATGTTGAAATCTGGGTTTGAATGTTCATCTTCCTCTTGTTGAAATCTTTCTTCGATTCCTCTGACTTTGCTTTCTCTGTATCTTCTCTTCTTCTTTTAAGGCTACTTGATAAGCATATTCAATTGTCTTCAGATTTAATAGAGTGATCTCATCCTGGATATCATACCTCAAGCCATTTATAAACCTAGCTACTTTCTCAACATCATCTTCTACATGTCCAGCTCTAATATTCAATTTATAAAACTCCTCTGTATATTCTTTCACTTTCATTCCTTTTTGTTTCAAATTCTATAATTGCTTAAAAATATTTAATTGATAATCCTTGGGCAAGAACTTAATTTTTAATTGATCTGACCCCCATCGCACCTGCAATCTAATTGTATTTCTATTGTATAACTTAATATGTATATGATTCAAAATATTTTTAAACCAATAATTCAAACAAAGAGCCCGATCAATACCAAAACACTTGAAAATTAATAATAAAGGAATTTATAGAGGCAAGCCCTTGATCAGTAGGTTATTACAATTGTTTATGATCTCTCTGATCTCTCCTCTCACACACCTATTTCACACTTGTCTCACTCTGTTTTACCCTCCGCTCTCTCCCTCACACCTATATATATATATATATATATATATAGATATATATATATATATATCTGAAGCTATCCTTCTCGCCTAAAAATAGATTCCCATTAAACCACTCCTAACAAACAAATGCTACCCTATTTCTAAGCTCTTATCCTACTTGGCTCAATCTCCTCATAGGGAGAAACCAATTTCTATTTTATTTCCTAATTAATTTAACAAACCTAGCAAACTAACTTCTCTCATTTAAAACTAAGTAAAATATTAATGGCCAATGTTTATCCACCTCATGTTAGCCACAACATGTGAACATACAATCATATTTCTGGCTAAGTCCGGATGCTCCTACATCAGTCACTTTGGTCCCAACTCCTACATCTTGTATTTTAGCGCCTGAAAGGAAGCTTTAAGTGGCTGAATGACTTTTGTACTCTGCATTGCAACATTTTGCACTTATTTTGACAATTTCTCTATAGTTGGCCCCTCAACTGGTAGGTTGATGCTTCTTTGGGTCTGTCAGAGGCTTCTAAGGGCACCATCAATGTTCTAGGAAAGCTCCAAGGTCTCCTCAGCCCAAGGTTGCATTATGTGTTTGACTAACTCTTCCCGTTGGCGCAGTGTGTCTATTTCCTCTTGAATATCTTGACTTTCCTGCAATCAAGCCAATCTTTGGGCCAACACTAGGGTTGGCGCAACGACCTAGATCTCATTAAATTCTTGTTCATTGGCCCATAGATCCATTTTCAATTGCTGTGGGACATGGCTATCTTGGACGGAGGTTCGACTTCCCATGGCCTTCTCTAGAAATCAACTGGAAGCATACACAGTAGTAGTGAAGATAACAGTTGAATCCCGCACCACTTTGGCATGCTGCGAGTGAACTTCAAGTGGTGTCTCAGGATGTAATTTAATTTGTAAATATGCTATCTTTTGCTTGAACTTGGAACACAATGTAGCTACTTCTGATCGGGATGCTTTCAGTTCGATTAGTATAGTTTCCAATTTGGTAGTGGGCACTATAGTTGTGGGAAATGTGATTTCGGGGAGACCAGAGCCCAGATAATCTATCATGGTTTCCAAATGGGAATGTTGGCTTTTAGCGGCTCATCACGCATTCTCTGTGAGTTTTTGACCCTTAAGTATTGTGGCGACTTGCTGTTGAGCTGCCATGGTGATATGGAATGCCTTTTACTCTCTTTACTGCAGCTTGTCTATGATCATCATATGCATAGTATGTAGGTTTTCACTGGGAAAAAACCCAAATCAATCCCAACTCAGATCCTTTGGGAATGACCGCGTTCAGCTCGGAACTAGAAATTTGAAGTGCTGCACTTGAAACTTTAAATGTGCAGCTTTCTGAACTAGATGGGTGTCGAATGGCCAACTCGCTCACTTGTCCTACGTTTTCTTGACCAATGCTCGCTTTTATAGCACTTTCTTGCAGTATCAGTTGTTGGAGCCCTTGCTGCACGTCATCAAGGACTGAGTTATATTGTGCCTCTACCTTGTTCCATACATCTTCGATGGCTGCCTAGACTGTGTCACTGATTTTGTTAAAATCCTACTCTATTAGCATTAATGGGTTAGTCTTGGTCTTCTTAGAAGCTTTCTGTTTTGTGTGCGACCCCAATGTGGTCTAAGGCCCCCTCTTAGTGCCTCGTCACGTGTTTGCCTACTGACTGTGCATCAGCACTGTCTCCATTATATTCTTCCATTTCCTCACCACTCTGTAGATGAACTGTCTTTGTCGTTGTGGTTGGCTATGGGTCCTTCTATGTGTATTTTGGTTGGTCTATCGGTGTGCGTGGCTTCGTAGGAGTCTTAGGTGGTACTGATGACGAAGCATCACTAGTTGTGATTGCTTCTAACCATAAGGGGGGGTCACTTGGTCATTGTGCGCACAAGGTTATGCTCTGTAACCATGTATGACAGCTCATAGTATATGCCTGCCATGTCCCTTTGTACGCGGATGTGTACATTCTGAAAGGTGGCCTTGAAGTTTGTGATGTGTTTTCATTCTTGTAAAATGCAGGTGATAGATGTGCCTTGGAACACAACGCTTGAAATATCTCGGCATCAAATAGAACCCAAAATATATTATTATTTGTTATCCTCGAAGGAAACTTTGAGTTCCATAATGGCGCATAGTTTGTGGCTTTGTAGAGATGGGGTTCAATATCTAGTAATTGGGACTGCGTCGATGGTTTCCAACCAATAATCATGAACAACAACAACAACCAAGAATAATAGAAATGCTTACCATCTTCTTGCGCTTATCGAATATTCTCCAAAAAATCAGTGCAGAGGTACATCGCCCAATTATACTTCACCCCCTTCATACACTCCCTAGAAAAATTTATCACATACGTGACTCTTATGTTGTGCGACACTTCCTAATCATTTTACATGCAAGGATCAAGGTGGAAAATCTAACTATTAGGGAATTGATATCTGCAATGACAAAGCCTCCGGTGTTCATGTTTACCCCATAAGTCTTCTTAACCTCCTCGAAGGCCTTTTTCTCTAGTCCCTGTTACACTAAGATTTGTCACCATGATGTTTTAGTGTCTATATGGGTTCATCATTACTCATATATTACTCTCTTAGAAGTCTACAACATCAAAGTTCCTAAAATCAAGCCTTGAAATTGAGAGAAAATATCATAAAAGTCTTAAAAACACTTGTACTGCACTTTCTCTTAACATTTCCTACGGTACCGCACCTTTTGTAAAGGAAAACTGCGGTACGTACCGCACGTTTTGTGTATTAAAACTGTGGACCCCTGTAAAAGGTCAAATGAAGGTGGAAAGTGACATTTAGAAGCCCAACAGTAAAATCTGGAAGCTTCTGGAAGCAATTATCTAGTTGAAGTTTTGCTCCTATCATGTACATTCATTCCTCCATTATGGGAGCCTACCCCTTGGTTTATGGAGCTCAATCCCTTCAAAAGAGGATTCTATCCCCTCTTATGTGGAGCTACAACCTCTTCTCTTTTTCCTATAAATTGAAGCCATAGGGCAGCCTCAAAGGGGGTGAGACTTTGAGAATTTTTGAGGAGAAATGCTGTAGAAACTCAGTCTCTCTTAACTCATCATTATGTGGGAATAATTACACACCCATGTGCATTTTATCCGAGAGAGTGAAAATCTTGCCAGAGTAAAGGAAACGCCTGTTTCAGACCCTAGGAAGGCCTATAGGACATCAAGGCGAATACGGTTTTAAGGCTATTTTTTCATCAAAGATAATACGAATGAATCTCGTTTTCTCAATGAGTTCTTTAATCAAGTAGCTTGTTTATCATGTTTTGTTAATGAGTTATTTAATTAATTAGCTTGTTTCTTGAATTCCTTGATCATCTTGATAGATATATGATTCCTATGTAGGTGTTATTGATTTTTTCCATGTTTGTGATTGCAGATCTTTGAGGACGACTCTTTCAAGAAACTAGAAAGAAGATCATTACAATCAAAGCTGGACTACAAGTAGGTCTTCAAAACCCCTATTGTAGCTAATTCTGAATCGGATATTATCTAGAGAAAATAGCTTTTGTTTGTCTATTTGTTGCTAGCTGTCCGTAGGACACTTGGGAGGTCTGTCTTGTCAGTAAGAATGACTTATTCATCCAATAGTCCCTTTCCTCCAAAGGCCACCCCTGGATCCTCCCCTTGGTAAGGCAACTTGGTAATTCAATGAATTAGCATGTCATCAATCGGGATGGGCTCTCCTAGCCATAAACAATTATCATGCACCACGACAAGCAATTGGTGTAGACAAATATCATTAATCATGCTGCATCTAAAGTGCGGGATGTTCAGCAGGTTCAACAGCCCAGACTGATCCAACCCCAATGCCCATGTCTTTGGTTAAACCTGGATGAATCCTCTATCATAGGGCACCTGCTCCAAATACTCTCATGGTGCATGTTTGGGGAACTTCACGCAGTCACCCAAGTCCCAGTCTTCCAGCTTTAGTAAAAAACATTTTCAAACATGTCCCCTTCAAACGAAAAATTCTTTGGGAGCAGTGGTCTGTTGATATGGGACTTGACCTTATCTAAGTCCCTCGCGACTTGAACAGTTGGTTTGCATGGTGCCATATACTTGGGCATCCACGACATGGGGTCTATCTCCTCCAAAACGTCTTCTTCTATGATTAATTCTAGCTCCTCGTCCATTGGCCTCTTTTGTTATTGAGTTGGGGTCAACTTAGGCTTCAAATTATTCTTGCGCGGAGACTTCCGAGTCTCTAAAGCCTATCCTTTCTTTGCCTTTTGAGGTTGAGGTTCTGGCACAGGTGTTTCCTCAGTGAGTGTTGCAAAGAGGGTAGGCTTTTTATCAATAATACTTGCAGGGATTAAATGTCCTAATCCTCTTTGGGAAAATGGCTCAAAGAAGGTTTCTCAGTGCTCAAACATAAAATTAAGAAAACACAATGAGCGCAATATAAACAGATCTCTTGGAAAGAAAAAGTAACTAATGCAACTCTTCCTGCCATATTTATAGCGATGGCATGGCCTACACGGCCTGATGTCCATTGGTGCACCTCATAAATGCTAAAACAACTCAAAATTTGGAATAATATTCTCCATTTTAATATTCCCAATTAGCCCAAGCTAATGGTAATATACAGTTTTGTCTCAATTTTCTGTTCCATGAATAAAAGTGTAAAGGAGGATCAATAAAACTCCTAATCAACAAAATAAATCAATGCTACATGTGAACATGGACAAATCTAGGCTATTTACATAAGCACACTTAGGTGTGAAAGAGACTCGAGCACTTGACCAAGTCAACTAGGACCAAATCAACAGTGTTGTATAGATACAGTGAATCTCCTAGAGGCATAGCGCAGTTTTAGTTGGAGGCTTCTCATGTGAATGCAGCTAAATCATTGAGATGGTTTAGGGTTTGACAAGAATTTCATCCTATAAAAGGAAGAGGAGGATAGAAAAAGAAGGTTTTTGAACCTATTTCTTTGGAAAAACATGTCTGTTTAGACATTTCTCATTCTCTTGGCTGTTTAGCAGAGAATAGTGTTGTTTAGCACTAGGTGTTCCTGATCGGGAATCCCACCTCTTTCCTTGAGAGGCCTCTTGGAAGATTCTTGCATTTCTTGTCCACTATTAGGCATTTGGCCAAGCTTCTACTTCCAACTACAACTCAAATCCTATTTAGGGTTTGGTTGTCTTTGTAAGCTGCAACAAGTGGAGGCTAGATCTATTCAGATCTAAGCCATTCTAGTGCCTCTTTTTAGTGGGAAAGCCTTCTATCCCCTTGGCAAGAGTGTACTGGATCATTGGAGCTTCAGATCCATACCTTGGCATCAAGCCAAACTGTTCATCAAGTCTACAACACAGTGTATCTTCCAGGACTGCGTTATCTGCAAGAGGAAAGTTGCAGGGAGTTTTGGCAACATTTGAGGAGTGATCTCTAGTGTTGAGAACTTGTCTCTCACTGTGGTGATCCATGGATTTCTGTACTTATCCATGTCATATTCATATATGATCTGAATACTCCTATATAAGCTTCAGGAATTCTGCAGAAATCAGCAGATCTGCTGCATGATATCTCAGATCTACTCCATATGCTTCATTTTCTGCTGAAAACCCCAATGGGGTATGTAAAATAGAGACACTCTAGTGTACATATCTAATATAGATCTAATATTTTGTACACATATCTATCTTAGATCTAATTTGTAACCTACAACTTCTTTTTACTCATAAAAATAACGTTGTCAAGGCTTTGCAGTGAAATATATTGTTGCAACACCTCTTTTAGAGGGTTTTTCTTCTTAAAAGTCTCCATCTTTATATTGTACACTGAACGGGCCCCATTGTAAATCCGATTTACTGTTGTATAAGCTATTTTTGAGCTACCATATTTTTTTTCTACTGTTTTTCATTAAAACTGCATTATTTTCTGGGCAGTGTTACTTTGTGTTGCTGAAGTCCCTTCTTTAGGCAGTTTTCAAGCCTTACTCGATGTGGGAGATCTGTTTAACCCACCTAGTTTAATTTGTTTCTGATATCCTCTTGGATTTGGGTCTTAGATTATCAGATCTAAGGAATCCAAGGGTTTATTTCAAGAGATGTAGCATCCATTCCTGAAAAATGCGTTTTTCAGGCATGCCTTGCTAGCAGTCCCATTTTGGGGATATTAAATGGTATCAGAGCATCAATATTGACACAGCTTGTGCTTTGCTTATTGAAGAGCCAATATGTCTTTTCATGGAAATAAAATACTGATGAAAAAGTGTGGTTACACTAAAGACACAGAAGAAAAGGGCAAGATCCCTTTTACTGGAAGTTTGCAGAGAGAAGTGTTTTCAAAAAATCTTTCTCAAGCTATGTATGTACTGAAAGAAGAAATCTGGGAAATGAAGAGGGAGAGACTTGTAGATCCCTCATGAGGATTCTTACATCAAGAAAGCCCCATTACTTCTTACCATGTGTGTGATCATTCAACCACACAACCTGATCTACAACGTTAGAACATGCCTACTTTCTTGGCAAATAAAGAAGGAAATGGAGGAGCACCAAAGGAGGAATCTCTTGGTGATTATCTCCAAGAATATGAGTCTCTATCAAAGAAATTCAAAGAGAATCTCAGTTTCCCAGAGTTCTGTCAACTCATAGACGCAAGATCCAACACCTACAGTAGAAGAAGAGGGTGCCTTCAACACACCTTGGGTAGATTCTCTCTACCTACTTTTGATGGATCACCTAAAGACTCAACCAAGTCTTGGGTAAAGAATCTTGACACATACTTTTAGCTGCATCAAGTGTCAGAAGTAGAAGCCTTGAGAGTATAAGCGTCACATCTTCAAGGAAAGGCTTATGCTTGGTGGCTATTTGAATCCTCTTCCTTGAAAGGGATAAACATCTCTTCTTATGCAAGATTCACTAGGAGACTAGTGACAAGATTTGATGAGAGACATTATGAGACTTCTTGGGAAGAGAAAATCAAGCCCAAGAAATCTTAATCTCTGCATAATTTTGAAGATTCCATGGAGCCAACTCCAGTCCTAAACATTTTTGAAGGGGTTGAAGATCTGCTGCACAATTTTCCAGAGGCAAAAGCCCCACTACAGCAAGATCTCTTTTCTCAAAGAGAAGACATGAGGGTTCCTTCTTCATTGAGAGATCAAGAAAAAGTATCTCTTGATAATGAAGCATTCTCCAATGATGAGGAGAAGGGAGAGAAAGAGCAAAGAATATCCTCCAGTGCTGTGACAACAGGAGGAGATCTATTTTGATTTGGAGATGGATATGAAGAAATGGCTTCCACTAGAGGGGTTCTTGCACCTTTGCAAGGAATTCCTAAGGATCTTCCATGTGGAGGACATGAGAAACATGTGTCTATGAAAAAATAAAGTGAGATAGAACAAAAGAGGGATCATAAAGCTGATCCACTATCAGAAGATGGGGCCAATGCTCTAGTCAGAGGCACTCTTACACCACTAAGAGGGGTCACCAGATTTCATGAGACTTCCACACATAAAACAGAGTTGAAATTATGTAGTGGAAGCAGGGACATGAGGATCCCATCTATTCTGCATATGAGGATGGTCCCTGAAGCCTCATTATCTAGTGGAAAACCACCTAGGAGGCCACCTAATTCAGATTTTGTGGGGAGGACCTCACAACTTGCTGCTCCAGACTTAGATCCAGGAGGGTTTGGAGCACTTGAAGACAAAGCTACAGCGCTACGAGACCTGGGTAAGCTCAAGGAGGAAAGAAATATTTTTCCCCTATCATCATCACCCACTCTCCTTTTTTATCCTACGCTATGGGAGGAGAATAAGGGAAGGAACAACCTTCCAACAGACATCGTTGGCATAGGAGATGTCAAGGGAAGGATCAACAACATGACAGACATTTCTGTTGATGCATCATCAATGCTGTCATTGTTGAGCAGTGTAGATCTGTATTGGAAATCCCAACTGCTAGTGGATTATTCCAAATATCTACACACATGTATGATACTTGATGACCAGCTACATGAAGAGGGCTACTTAGTCCAAAGAGAAGTCATCTATCATCATGGTAGAACCTTTTTTCCTAGAGCTTCTAAGCTCAAGCATAAGATCCTACAAGGATCCTACAAGGAGTTCTGTTTTAGCCAGCTGTATTCCATGAGGATATACAACCTCATCATGAGGAGCTTTGATTGGGAAGGCTTGAAAGAGGAACTATATCAGAATTTTCAAGAATGCATGAGCTATGTGGAGTTGGGGCAGCCATGGGACACTATGCAAGAGTCATTTCAGCCATCTCTTCCTTCTTTGGAAAGAGGGGAAAGATCCATGCACAACTCCATGTGTATGAGAAACATTGTTGGTAAAGGATATGTTCATGTAAAACAAGTTTTATTTTCTGATTGTACATGTTCTTTTACCATTTTTATGCAGGCCATGACTCCTAAAAGGAGTAATGTATCATGTAAATCTCATGGCAATTTTTGGGCCACTAAAAATTCTGAATTTGGCCACTCCCTTAATGTGCAAAGGGAGATTTACTTTCATGATAGGTGCTTCCCAAAAGCACCAAACATATCTCACACCTTCATCAATAGTGAGATGACTTGGGCAGCATGTAAGTGGTGGGAGAACCACTTACCATGTCTTGACTTGAGGCAGGCAGGAGATGCACTACGTTGGTATCATATGTGGGATTATGACCCACCTCCTCATGCTCAATTTTATGTTTGTATGTCCATAGTTTTTCTTCCATACATTGATGATGTACTTGTACTATTTATGGGCTTGTATGGAGGGAGGATGGGGAGCATGTATGTACCACATGGGATGGAGACTCTCCATTTACATTATGCTACATGTTTTAGGGAGAGTTTTGGTTCAGCCATGATTGTTTCATTTGAGTTCTTAACTCCTTATGGGATGGGTCATTTACCCCTCATAAAAACATTGAAGAAACAATTCATGGAAGGATGGTTTGGTGAACACTCAGCTCATGGAGGAGGCTTATCCCTTGATGGTGTCACCAATGGAAGAGGGAAGGAGTTGCAGCACTCACTCTATTATTTGCTTGAGGACAAGCAACATTGTGGAGGGGAGGACTGTAATATTCCCAATTAGCCCAAGCTAATGGGAATATACAATTTTGTTTTCATTTTCTTGTTGTAAGAATAAAATTTTAAAGGAGGACAAATTAAACTCCTTAAACAGCAAAATAAATCAATGCCCATGTGAACAAGGCTAAATCTGGGCTACCTTAATAAAACTCCCTTATGTGTGAAAGGGATTGTGACAATTGACTGGGTCAACAGGACCAAATCCACAGCACTGTCCAGATGCAATGTACCTCCTAGATGCACAGCACAGATCTAGTTGGAGGCTACACATGTGAAAGGAGCTAAACCTTTGAGATGGTTTAGGGTTTTGCAAGGCTTTCATCCTATAAAAGAAATAGGAGAACAGAAGAAGAAGGTTTTTGAACATATTGTCTTGAAAGGATTTGTATGTTTAGACACTTCTCATTCTCTAGCTGTATAGCTGAGAATAGTGTTGTTTAGCACTTGGGTGTTCCTGATCGGGAATCCCACCTCTTTCCTTGAGAGGCCTCTTGGAAGAGTCTTTCATTTCTTATCCGCTATCAGGCATTTGGCCAAGCTTCTACTTCCAACTACAATGCAGATCTTGTTAAGGGTTTGGTTGTCTTCGTAAGCTGTAGCAAGTGGAGGCTAGATCTGTTCAGATCTAAGCCATTCTAGTGCCTCTTTTCAGTGGGAGAGCCTTCTATCCCTTTGACAAGAGTGTATTGGATCATCAGAGCTCCAGATCCATACCTTGGCATTAGGCCAAACTGTTCATCAATTCTACAGTGCAGTTTGTCTTCCATGACTGCATTATCTACAAGAGGAAAGTTGCAGGGAGTTTTGGCAACAATTGAGGAGTGATCTCTAGTGATGAGAATTTGTCTCTCACTATGGTGATCCATGGATTTCTGTTCTTATCCATGTGATATTCAAATTTGTGTAATGTGACTTTCAGAAATATTATCAATCGACAAGCAAATCTATTCCAGAGATAGACTGCTGGGGCATTTACTGGATCTGTCACCTTCACAAGGAAGGATGAGCTCCAGAGGCTACCTGGCCCACTAGCAGACTCTGTCTATAGAGTGTTGTCAAGGGATAATATCCCCAATTAGGGAAAATCAACAAGGTTGGGAATCCCTTAGGAAAACCCAAAATTGCAGCTACAACAATACTTGAACTCAAAAAATTAACAACTGTGAAATCTCA
>CM076574.1:1102567946-1102808773 GCA_034641835.2 Pinus albicaulis
ATGGAATAGCAAAGCAAATAAAGGATTGAACAACAATTCTGAAATAGAACAGCAAGTCTAAAATGGAACAGCAATTGAATAACTAAGTCCCGCAGGTTGTAACCAAACTTAATCTATTAACTCAAATGCATTCTTTGCAATCAAATAACATTCTTTCACTCTAAAAGCAATTCACACAAATCACACTAATGGAACAGCAATAACTATTAATGAATTATGGAACAGTACTGATAAATCAGAAACGCGCACAACACGAACGTTTAGTATAACAGCTCTGTAACAAAACAGTAAGAACATGCAATTAACTCTTGAAAGGATTAATAACTTGATGCGGAGTCAACACACGATTCTATCTGTAAAAAACCTCAATGATTCAATCTTTAACAAAGCATGTAATATGAACTTATAAAGCATATCAAATTACCAAATAACAATGATAAACAAACCACACAAAAGTCAAGTCGTAATGGTACAGAAGCAAGTGTCCTTCGGGGCCGGGCCCTTAGCCTCCAAGGATACACCGCTTTAAGTTAATCCAGACGCAGAGATGAAATAATCACCAAGCTTTTATTAATGCATCGGTCAAAAATACATTGAACCAGTTCTCAACGAGACTCAATAATCAAAGTTGATGTTTTACAGAAAATTACATAAAAGCGTATCCTATCTATCAAGCTAACAGTGTTGTCCCTTTATATAAAGGTGATGGCGGAGATGTCCAAGTAACATGATAAATAAAGCAGCGATCCCTCAGGATCGAAGATCCTGAGGGATTCGCCAAACTGTTAATTCTTCATCCTTTCCTTTCTTTGGCGCCGAGCTGGTGTCTTCTCCTTCTTTTCCGAGCCGATTTGCTGTAATCTATTTAGCCTTGTTTGCATTCGGTTCTCGTTCAGAGGGACAGCAGTTATCTCGACTTTGTCCTTTCCTTTGGAACGGAAATTCCTCGTTTTCTCCTTTTCCTGTACAGAAAATAACCATTATCAGTGGCTAAGTCTTGCATATCAATTCTCACATGTTTTGTTATGGTTCCTTATTACTTTCCAAATTCATGATACAAAAAGGTTCACAAATTCTATTAAAAAGCCACTGAAATAGTCATCAAAAGCATACCAACAGCAATTGAATACTAAGTCCCGCGGGTTATAATCAAACTCAATCTATACACTCTTTGCAATCAAAGAACATTCTATCACTCTAAAGGCAAATTACACGAATCATATTAATGGAACAGCAATAACGATTAATGAATTATGGAACAATACTGATCATTAGAAACGCACACAACCCAAACGTTAATATAACAGCTCTGTAACATAACAGTAAAGATATGCGATTAACTCTTGAAAGGATTAATAACGTAATGCGGAGTTAACACACAAGTCTGGCTGTAGAAACTTCAATGATTCAAACTTGAACAGAGCATGTAATATGAACTTGTAAGGCATATCAAATAATCAAATAGCAATAATAAACAAACCACACAGAAACGAAGCTGTAATGGTACAGAAGCAAGTGTCCTTCGGGGCCGGGCCCTTAGCCTCCAAGGATGCACCGCTTTAGGTTAACGCAGACGCGAAGATGGGATAATCACCAGGCTTTCATTAATACATTGATCAAAAATACATCGAACCAGTTCTCAACAGAGCTTAATAACCAAATCTGATGCTTTACAGAAGATTACATAAAACGTATCTTATCTCGCCATTTTTAAACTAACAGTGCTGTCTCTTTTTATAAGGACGATGGTGGAGATGTCCAAGCAGCTAGATAAATAAAGCAGCGATCCCTCAGGATCTTCGATCTTGAGGGATTCGCCAAACAGTTAACTTCTTCATCCTGTCTTTGCTATTGCGCTGAGCTGGTGTCCTCTCCTTCTTGCCCGAGCCGATTCACCTTGATCTTGTGTCCCTATGTTTGCGTTCGGTTCTCATCCAGAGGAACAGCAGTTATCTCCACTTCGTTCTTATCTTTAGAGCGGCAACTCTTCGTTTTCTTCTTTCCCTGTATAGAAAATAACCATTATCAGTGGCTAAGTCATACACATCGATTCTCACATGTTTTGTGATAGTTCCTTATGACTTTCCAAATCCATGATACAAAAGGTTCACAAATTGTATTAAAAAGTCATTAAAGTAATCAGCAAAATCATACCTTTTCAGTACTCCACACACTCCCCTGCTTACCTTGTTTCATGTCCTCATGAAAACATTGTAGTTGACATGTAATGCAGTGAGAGAGTATGCTGGAGAAGGAGTTTCATGTGGAGGCCTACAACCATGTTGAGTGATTAAATAATCAAAGAACCGACCTGCTTGCCCCTCAGGCATATCATACAGGGCCTGGTATCCATGTGCAGGATGCCAAATAATTGGAGCGCGAAATCTACACCCTAACCAAGATGACCCTGCTTTCAGAAGGCTCTGGCCATAGAGATTCAAACGGTCAGCGGCTAACTCAAGGTTCTCATACTTAAATGGTTCTCTGAGCTGGATGTGTGGATCAGAGATTCGATATCAAAATTTGGCTGCATTAATGGCCAAGTCTTTGATGGAAAAGAAATACTCTAAACCCTCTTGAATGAGTGCCTCATGCATAGGCCCTAATGTTACAATGACACCAGGAGTCCTTATGTGGTTTATATGAGCTGTCCATAACTGTACTGGGTTCCTAGGCTCAGCCCTAACTCTTAAATCTAGACCATTTTCTTGACTCTGGAAGGTATCATAGGCTTTCAGCCACTTAATCTGATTAGCCCCGAATGAAATGAATGCTTGGAATTGAATATCACCAATGGAGGGACAAGGGTTCAATTCAGTCTCCCGACTTAGCACAAGGTCGTGTAAATAAAGTTCACACAACAATCTCTGGACTTTCACTCCATAATGTTTACAACAGTCGATAAAATCATTGACATTGTTGATCTGTATAGGGGTGCCTGCCTTAACAGCTTTTATTTGTAATTGTAAATATCGTTCTAATAGAAACAGAGCATAGTTTTTAGCAGGAGCCCTACATGCTAAAACATTATTACATAAAGAACACAAGTCATTCATCTGTTTGATAGTAGTATCTAGTTTACAAGTTACCTGTGTGACTTCCTCTTGTTCCTTCATCCATCCTTCAAAAACCTGTCTTTTAGATTGACTGACATCCCTTAGTTGCTGCTGCAACTCTTCATATTTTTCTAGGGGAACCGTTTTCTCTTTAAGTTGCTCCATTTCTTGCTGTGCTTGTTTCACCATCTTGTGCAAGGTTTTTGTCTTTGGATCTTTCCTCCATGCATCAGTGGAGGCCGGGAGTTTTACCTGAACCTTTTTGTTACGCTGTTTGGAGTTCAGGACCCTGATTACCCCTGAGGGTGGTGCCTCCGTCTGAATTTGCTTATCATCCTTTTCTGTCTTAATCGGAACGGTAGCTGGATCCTCAGAGTCTTGGAAAACAGGATGTTTGTTGGCCCTCTTTTTCCTCTTTACCTTCTGGTTCTTTTTCAAAATCCTAATTTGTTGCCTGAGTTGGGTTATCGTGTTTAACAGTTTAGTCCGCTCCTTCCTCAACTTCTTGATTTCCATTGATTCCTTTGAAGGAACGGCAGTCTGTCGATGGTGGACTGGATCATGACCAGTTGCTAACTCTTCCTCCTGGGGTTCTTCCTCACTGCTCTGGTCCGGCTGTTCTGGTGTATGCACCTCAACTGGTTCTGATTCTTCCTCCTGGGGTTCTTCCTCTAGACTTTCCTCTTGTGACATGGGAACATATTGTTCCCGTTCGGTATTTTCTTCCTCTTCATCATGCATAGGCATGTTCTCTTCTTGAAATTGGTCGTGGGGATTCTTTGAGCTAGAAGGTTGACCATATTTACTCATATTGGCTAGGATGGCGGCCAAGTCATCTTCTCTTAGTAGGTCTTGTAATGGACTATTCTCCTGCTGTCCCCTTTCTTCCTCCTGTTCAGTTTCTGCTTCTTTTTCTGTTCCCGAAGGTTCGGGTACTTCTTCTTCGGGTTGCTCATCTTCAATTATTACTGGTTGGCTGGTGCTTCCCTGAAGCTGTTCCAGCCTTCCCCTTATTCGAGCCAACTGGGCTGACTTTCTGGGTTTATTTATGCTTCCTCTCATCTGAGCTAACCGAGCTGATTTCCTGGGTTCCTCTGGTTGCTCGGGTGAATCAACTACATGCTTTCGCTTTGCGGGTTCTTGGTGTGTCTCTGGTTGTTGTGATGTACTAGCAACATTTTCTCTGCGTTTTGCTGGTTGTTCTGGTGGGTTTATAGAATGTCTACGTTTCGGGGATGGTTCTGTCGATCCCCCTTCAATCAGTGCAATGAGCTCTTCCCAGCTGCTCTGCTCCTGGGTAAGACTATAACTAACAACAAGTCGAATTAACCCGTGGTGACTAACAATTGCCTCTACGTGCTGTGCCCTTTTCATACTTTGTGCAAGATCATGCAATAACGAGTTTAAGAGTGCCGGTAAATTCACAGAGCATTTCTGTTTTAGAACAGCTAAAAGTTTAAGGTGTCGTGGTCTTACCACGTCTTTTCTTCCTTCGCAAGTAATGTAGCTCTGTACTATTCTTGCTAGCTCTGTCCAGGGTTCGCCTAGGGTGGCTGGCAGAATTCCCTTCCCTTTGATTGTCAAATGCTGGCCTTCATCCTGGAAGATGTCGATGACCTTCTGTAATCGTTCCTTTTTGAATGTCCATACCGGTCCAGTAGCTGGTAGTCCTGAGACTTCTGCAATTATGGCATCAGTGACCGCTATTCGTTTCCCTCTTACTATGGAGTAGTCATCTTGTAAATTCTGCAAGAACTCCATTGCTACTGTCTCATTACCCTCTGGTAAGCGATTGAAATAGTTTAACCATCCTGCTCTTTCCAGGATTTCTCGGGCAGCAGCAGAGATCGTTAGCTGTTGAGGCTCACTACGAATTGCCTTTCCCCCCATGATTTCGCTATGATTTCTAAATGGAACAGCAAAAAAACGTTTTCGGTTTGAAACACAGAGAGCAAGGTTTCGCAAAAGAAAACACAGAGTATGCAATAGTGCAGCAAAAACAACTTGTGCGAAAAAAATAAAAATAAAAATATGCCATGCCGTGAAACCATGCCAAATCGTCGTGAACCAGATTTTCTGAATGATGAACTGACACGTAATACAAGGAATGATGAGGTTAACCTCCCCCCCCCTCAGTGTGATAGGCTGTCCCAGCCGGCAAATAATGGAGCGGCACCCAGTCTGTAATCAAGTCAGAAAGGAACAGCATGTGAATTTATGCCATGTTAGAGAGGACAACAGATTTACCGAAATCGAGGCGGAGGATGGATCGCGTGTTATGATTTGAGGCTGCTGTGTTATGATTTGAGGCTGATGGATAGGCATGTATCGTACTCGCCAATCTTAAGCGGTCATGGTCACCTCTGTTGCCATGATTGGTAATGATAAATATTCATGCAGTGTATAAATCAGGAAATAACATATAATTAGTGCCTAGGATATGAAAACAAAAGAGTGTTAATATCTTACCTATTGGTGTAAGCAAGGTGACTTCGATACCATTAACATTACTCTGCTGCCAAAAGGTGTCCATAACCTTGGCAGAGTTGTTTTTCACCCCCGGAACCATGATCCTGTGTGTATACTTAGGACTGTTATTATGTCAGAATGTAGACCATTATGTTGGCTTGGTGACCAGTTAACCATAATGCCATTCACGAGGAAAGAGCGAAACGTGGGCAGGTCGGCTCTTAATGAGACCTCCTGTTCCAAGGTTTGTTTATTTTGATACACCTTTTGGACCATATCCCTGGTGTGGTGGCCAGAATGGGAATGCCACTTCACTTCCATCCTCATGATCATGGTAGGTTGGCTCTCGATGAGACCCCCTATCCTGCATTTGACATTTGACATGCTTTTCTTTTTCATAGAATTCTTTTCCTTATTTATACACAAAGGGTGGTTCAGCACTCCTTAAGAGTAGGAATGGTGGAAGAAGTCTTATTATCTCAATAGGAGGATATAAACTCTTTGCTCTTATTCCCAAGTACTAATAAAAAGATTTTTAAGGGAATCAGCATGATAAAGATAACCAATCAGGGCAAAATTAGTAAAACCATGTCACAAAAGGTAAGAAATAAGTATGTCCTTCCATCTGTCCTCTTATTAATGCAGAGCCTTATAGATATAGCGATTTATGATTTGCAGATTTTCTGTATGCTGTGTTTTTATATTTCATCGCACAAATACATAGCTGAAGCTTGAAGACTAGAAAGAAGACGGGAAAAAGCATCCTCAATTTAAATCAGCAAAGAGATCAAAAGTATGCAGATGGTGTTCCGTTGAAAAAGCAACAACGATGGATAATAGAAAAAGGAACAAAACTGTAAATGTCGTTCCTTTTGGGAAAAGGAACGGCAATCATACTAAACACTCAATATGCCATTTCGTTGAAAAAGTCAACACAGAAATAAAAGAACGCCGTTTCTTTGAAGGAAAAGGAACAATGGTAACCAAAAAGGAACAGCGATAGACGTAACAATATCGTTCTTCTGAAAAAGGAACAGCAGAGATCCGAATGCTGTTCCTTTAGAAAAGGAACAACAGAACAAGCAAAACCAAAATAAATAAAAAACATACATATGCTATTAGAAGAGCAACAATCAAACTTTGTGGAAGAAAAAGGAACAGCAAAATGACAAGAATTTATTCAAATCAAACTTATGTACAAGAATCACTCAAAAACAAAAACTTTATGTACAATTTGCAAAAAGAAATAGACCCTTAATGAATTACAGGTGAGGAAGATTTCTCTTCTTCTCCTAAGATCTCCAGATCAGTATCTCGGCGTATTTGCTGGCAGAAGGATTCCCGAGTAAGTGGTTTATGGTAGAGACGGACTCGGTGGCCATTTACCTTGAATGCATATCCAGAACCATCAATAGTGATTAGAGTAAGAGTTACATTGTCATGTACCTTCTGGATTTCGTATGGTCCCAACCATCGAGTCTGAAGTTTTCCAGGGAAGTCCTGAAACCGAGAATCGTATAACAGAGCCCAGTCTCCCTCGTGGAAGACTTTGTTCTTAATGAGCGCATCATGCCATTTGGCTCGCTGCTGTTCAATTAGTGCTGTATTTTGTAGTGCAGAGAGCCAAATTTCGTCTAATTCATTGATCTGCTGTAGTCGATTGAGTTGTGCCTCCGTTAAGTCTAGGCCAACTTCCTGTGCTGTACGCAGTGTTTGGATTTCGAATTCTATGGAAAAAATAGGTTGTTTTCCAAACACTAGTTGATAAGGTGAGTAACCAGTGGTGCTCCTCCATGTGGTTCGATAGGCCCAGAGTGCTTCAGGTAGTCGGGTCGCCCAGTCACGCCTATGTGATGCAATAGTTTTCGTTAGGATTGATTCTATTATCTTATTGCTACTTTCTACCTGCCCATTCGCCTGTGGGTGATATGGAGTAGTGATCTTATGCTGGACATGATAATTGTTAAGTGTTGCAGCTAATTTATGCTCAACAAATTGTGGTCCTCCATCTGTAATTATTTCCCTAGGAAGGCCATAACGAACAAATAGAAGGAACAGGAACTGTATGACAGAGTCCTCTGTGGCTCTTGGCAATGCTTTTGCCTCAACCCATTTGGTGACATATTCCGTTGCCACCAAAATATATGTTTTCTGATTTGATGAAGGGTTGATGGGTCCAACGAAATCAAGAGCCCACCGCTCGAATGGTTCGATGACTAACTGTGGTTTTAGAGGCATCTCATCAGCTTGACCAGGTCGTCCTGCTCGCTGGCAGCTGTCACAGGCTTGGACAAACTTCTTTGCATCTTTGAAGATCGTAGGCCAGTAATATCCTGTCTGCAATACTTTATGTCCATTTCTACGCTCAGCGAAGTGCCCCCCACATGGTCCATCGTGACAAGCTTTTAGGATGTCAAAGATTTCATCCTCTCTAACACATCGCCTGATATGCATGTCTGCTCCTGTGTGAAACAAATAACCTCCAATCCACGAAAATCGAGAACTTTTCTGAATAATATGCTTACGCTCATTAGAGTTAAATGTTTTGGTAATTTACCTACTGCAAGGTAGTTGGCAACATCAGCATACCAGGGTGTTTGAACAGCAACAGCAAACAGGTGCTCATCCGGAAATTGATCTTCCACTGCTGCTGCATCGCTTGATTTTGGTATTCTTGAAAGAAAATCGGCTACAGGGTTTTCTTTGCCAAGGCGGTCCTTGATTGTGATGTCGAATTCCTGCAATAAGATTAACCATCGAGTTACTCTGGCATTTGTGACAGGCTTATTTGCTAAATATTTTATGGCAGAATGATCTGTATACAAGATAACAGGGTAGCCTGTGATATAATGTCTAAATTTATTGACAGCATGTATTACAGCTAGAAATTCCTTTTCAGTAACAGTGTAATTCAATTCAGCAGGGGATAAATTTTTGCTGATGTAATATATAGCATATGGTTTTTTATCCTCTTCCTGCCCAAGGACTGCACCAATGGCTGTATCTGAGGCATCAGATGATATCTGGAATGGTAGGTCCCAGTTTGTTCCTCGAAGGACTGGGGCTGTGGATACAAGCTTCTTTAGATCCTCGAAAGCATGGTCACATTTGTCTGTCCAAAGGAAATCAACGTTACCAGTCAGTGCATATAAAGGAGCAGCAATGTGTGAATAATGCTCTATGAATGGTCTATAATAACCTGAAAATCCAAGAAAACTGCGTACCTCTGTTTGAGTAGTAGGAGTGGGAATAAGCAAAAGTATTTGGATTTTGGCCGGGTCTACCTGAATGCCAGCTGCTGAGACATAGTGTCCTAGGATAAGTCCTTCAGTCATCATCAAAAACATTTTTCATTGCTTAGGCAAAGCCTAGTAACAATGCATCGTTGTAGGACTTTCTCTAGGGTGTCTAGAGCTGGATCGAAGTCATCTCCGTATGGTGTAAAGTCATCCATGTAAACCTCAAGTCCATCATTGATTAAATCTGCAAAAATACTAAGGATAGCCCTCTGAAATGTGGCAGGAGCATTACATAAGCCAAAAGGTAAAACTCGATAGGCAAATGTTCCCCAGGGGCAAGTAAAGGTAGTTTTACCCTGGTCTTCAGGGGCAATCTGAATCTGATTGTATCCACTGAAGCCATCCAGGAAAGAAAAGAACTTCTTCCCTGCTAAAGTGTCCAATACTTGATCTATGAAAGGAAGAGGAAAATGATCTTTTTGTGTTGCCTTGTTAAGTTCTCTATAATCCACACAAATTATCCATTTCCCATTCTTTTTTGGTACCACCACAAGTGGAGAGACCCATTTACTATCAGAGATAGGGTAGATAAAATTCACATCTAAAAGTTTTTGAAGTTCAGTTTTTACAACATCTTTTAGATGGGGATTAAGTCTCCTTTGCGGCTGAGGCATAGGTCTGGCATCTTTTTCTATGTAAATGTGGTGGGTACATAACTGGGGATCGATTCCTTTCATATCAGGGTAGTCCCATGCAAATGCTTCTTGATATTTTGTTAACAGATGGTTGAGCTTTGTTTCTTGTTCCGGTGTGAGATTAGCATTGATGTTTAAAGTTTTCCCCGGTGCAATTTCCACAGTTTTACTATTTGCAACAGAAGTGACAGGTATTATTTGATCATGAATATCTTTCAAGGGATCTTCTTCTAATTCATTATCAAATGCTGCTTTTATCATGTGACATTGTGTGCGAGGTTCAGTTTGAGTAATGAAATTATTAATGGCATCGTCTTCTGTTTGATCTTTGAAATCGAGTGCCTCTTGTATAGTTAATGGAGATCTAATGTTATCAGTAAGATATGATACAAGGTGCTTATTCGTTTTAATCATTGTGACACTTGGCTGTGCTGGAGGATATAGAACTAAATTTTTGCTATTTGGTCCTCTGGTTATGGTCATATTTCCCTGCCGACAGCCAATGTAGGCATCGGCAGTAGCGAGCCAAGGTCTACCTAAAATTAGCGGGTGTCCATCAAGTCGGGTTTTTGGATTAATTATCAGGAAATCAGTTGGATACTCCCAGGATTCTACACAGACCATGACATCATGTAGAGTGCCCTCTGGTCTAACCACAGATCGGTCAGCCAATTCTAACAGAGTAGAGGTGGGTTCTACATAAGGCGTCTGGCTGGGTAGTCGGGTTGTTAAAAATATTAATTTGGCAGCTCCCAAATCAACTATGCACAGGAGCAGGTCCGCCACAATTTGAACATCACAGAATTGGCTCGGGTCTGGTATTTAAGGGTGTTTCTTCCCACAAGAAATCGATAAGGTGCCCACCACTTGACCCCGATTGTCTGCTCCTCCTGGTTTTTGATGCACAACTTTAGTTTTCACAGATATGGGAATGTCTTCTAATGGCTGAGGATCGAAATTTATGTACAAGTTTTAAAATTCTCCGGTACTGTCAAGTCAGACATTGTATGGATCGAGGTATGGCTAATCGTTCTGGGAACGGAGGAGAGGATGTGGTTGCTTGATTATGAGTTTGTTGCTTATTTACATCCTCTTGTTGTGACTGATGTTCTCTGGGTAACTGATCTTCAATATGAACTGCTTTATCTCCCTCAGTTTCAATTATACGTCCAGATCTTAACTGAAGATCATTGCACTCCCTCAGGTCGGGTCCTAGTTCTGGTGATTCTATGATTTGAATAGATTGGACCCGCCTGTTGTTTGGATTGGGATCGGGTTGGGCTGGGAGTTGCGGTCTCAGGTTAGACTGGGGATTTTGTTGTAAAGCTGGCAAAGTAGGTTGAGGGAGCGGAATAGTTCCAGCTGGGGGGTACATTGGTCTTTGCCAGCTTGTCTGCCAGGGTGAACTTTGTGAAGTAGAGGGAGTCCATTGTGAAGGATATGGGCCATTTTGCCAATATGGTGGAGTGTTAGGGAAATTTGGCCAACCAGTTTGGCTTGTTTGATTCAGCCATGGATTTGGAGAAGGAAATGATTGTGGTGACCAGTTTGTAAATGGGGTTTGAGATTTATTTTGCCACATACCATATTGTTGAGCATTATACTGTGGGTTTTGAAAGAAAGAGGTTGGGTCCGGAAACATACCAGGTTGTCTTGGCTGCCACGGGCGGCGCTGGTTGATTGAATTCACCGATTCTGGTTCTTCTTCTGCTTCCTTATATACTGCCTTCAATCCAGGAAGTGAGGGGCAGCTCTCCATAAGGTGATCTTTTGTACAGATGGCGCATGTTTGGACTTTATCTAATGGACACTCCTTGTGGCTGTGTTTTTTTCTGCATCGGGGGCAGAAGATTGCCATATTCTGTTCTGCCTCTAGCTGCTTCTGTTTAGCCTGCACAATATCAAGTTGTGTAGTCAGTGTCCCCATAATATCAGTTTTAAAATTCTCTAATAAATTTCCAATTTCTGCACGTGTTACTCCTTCTGCTGATACTTTGTTATCTCTTGCAAACCGATCATATTCTGCCGTTTTTATTCTTGTGCTGCCTCTCGAACTCCTGATACATAAGTCAAGGATGTCAGTAAAATTCTCTTGATAAATATCCCCTTTGCCCATAATGTTTAATGTTTCAATCCATTGTTCCTTCATACCCCTCATTAATGCAGTTTTTAACACATTATCAGGTAAAGGTAGCGATGCATAAGGAGATCTTTGTAGGTTATACTGAAAACGTTCCACATACTCCTCTAATGTTTCATTTGGTCTAGCTGTCATCTGAAATATTTCGTCTTTTAATTCTCTAGACCTACAATAATCCTGGTATTTCTTTAAGAAGGATTCTTTCATTTGATCCCAATTGTTGATAACCCCGCCACCTAGCCCCATAAACCATCTTAAAGTAGCCCCTTTCAATGTAGAGGGGAATAATTTCAATTTTTGGGGATCGGTGGTGTAATCATACCCTCGACATAACACATCGAATTCAAATAGGAATGCATCCGGATCTTCTGATGTGAGTCCGTGAAATGTGGGGATATGCTGAAGAGGGATAGCTTTCATGGGTGCATTTGCTGCAGAATCCACTATAGGATATTGTAATGTAGAGGTTTGAGTGTTTGGCCGGTTTTGAGCGTTTGGTTGGTTTTGAGCCATGGGATCGAATATATGCCAGTAACCTTCTGGGATATCTAGGAGGGTATTCCTAGGTTGGGTGGGAACGGTTTTGACAGGGATATTTTTAATAGCGCTTCCTTTATCTGGAATAATGGGAGTACCAGGTGTTTGAGGAGATTGAATCTCTTCAACAATGACTTTCGCAGCACTTCCTTTATCTGGGCTATCTAATGGCTGATTTGTTTCAAGAGGAGATTTTGGTTCCTTGATTTCCCCTGTTTCTCCTTCTCCTTCACAAAAGTTGCTAGAGTTCCCTTCCTGTAATAATTCTGGAGTGGAATTTTCAACTTCTTGAAAGTCCTGCTCCTTAGTTTGACTATGCACCTCAGCACAGGCTACAGATGGTGATCCTGTGGCCTGAAGGGAACTAGTAGGCGGTTTGGAAGTGTTTTTCTTGAAGCCTACCGATGGCTGAGACTCTGTTTTCTTATAGATTTCATCTATGAAGGTCGTTCGGCCAAGGGTCACCGGCCCCTTAGCTTTTTCAGGTTTGGATGGGGGTTTGATATTCTTTTCTGGTCTTTTCTGCTTAGTCATGCACTCAAAAATAAACTACGAACTTCTATTCAAACAAGCAACAACAACTCTGTTAGGAAAGCGGATAATGAGCAGGTCTTTTACATGCTCTGCACGTAGGTTCTTACCTTCCGTTTTTAGGATCCAACTCCTCCCTAGCAGGCTTGTACACTACTCTGAAAAAAAAAAACAAATGGCTACACTCTTTCCCCGGCAACGGCGCCAAAATGTAGAGCTATAAAAAGGGTCTCTTTCACCTCTAATTACCTCACATTAATATGTCAACCCGAGAGCGTTTTGTCATTACAAAGAGTGACTCAATCCGAGGCTCATTTTTCAGAGTAATGCTAGTAGTACAGTGCTTAAGAAATACAAGAGTAAACGGATGCTTAACTGAAATCAAATTACTTTAAAGAAATAAATCACACACGCAGGAAACTCAATAACTCATCAGTCAAGGGTTCGGTAATAATAAACCATCCCTTCAGAAACTGATGGAAAAAGAACTAAAGCATAGATCACAAGCCTGGGAGCTAAACAGTGACTGATACTGCTCACTACAGTCTTAGATCATCTCTCACAGAAAACCATCAAATGCAGATAAATAGATCAGCAAAGGAAATAAAGGATTAAACCACAATTCTGAAATGGAACAGCAACTCTAAAATGGAACAGCAAGTGAATACTAAGTCCCGCGGGTTATAATCAAACTCAATCTATACACTCTTTGCAATCAAGGAACATTCTATCATTCTAAAGGCGAATTACACAAATCATATTAATGGAACAACAATAACGATTAATGAATTATGGGACAATACTGATTCAGTGGAAACGCACACAACACAAATGTTAATATAACAGCTCTGGAACGTAACAGTAAGGATATGCGATTAACTCTTGAAAGGAATAATAACGCAATGCGGAGTTAACACACAAGTCTAGCTGTAGAAACTTCAATGATTCAAACTTGAACAGAGCATGTAATATGAACTTGTAAAGCATATCAAATAATCGAATAGCAATAATAAACAAACCACACAGAAACGAAGCTGTAATGGTACAGAAGCAAGTGTCCTTCGGGGCCGGGCCCTTAGCCTCCATGGATGCACCGCTTTAGGTTAACGCAGACGCGAAGATGGAATAATCACCAGGCTTTCATTAATACATTGATCAAAAATACATCGAACCAGTTCTCAACAAAGCTTAATAACCAAAT
Source organism: Pinus albicaulis (assembly GCA_034641835.2). NCBI lineage: Eukaryota > Viridiplantae > Streptophyta > Pinopsida > Pinales > Pinaceae > Pinus > Pinus albicaulis. The sequence continues at coordinate 1,102,581,815 of CM076574.1, forward strand.
CTGATGTTTTACAGAAGATTACATAAAACGTATCTTATCTCGCCATTATCTAAACTAACAGTGCTGTCTCTTTTTATAAGGACGATGGAGGAGATGTCCAAGCAGCTAGATAAATAAAGCAGCGATCCCTCAGGATCTTCGATCCTGAGGGATTCGCCAAATAGTTAACTCTTCATCTTGTCTTTGCTATTGCGCTGAGATGGTGTCCTCTCCTTCTTGCCCGAGCCGATTCACCTTGATCTTGTTTCCCTATGTTTGCGTTCGGTTCTCATCCAGAGGGACAGCAGTTATCTCCACTTCGTTCTTATCTTTAGAGCGGAAACTCTTCATTTTATTCTTTCCCTGTATAGAAAATAACCATTATCAGTGGCTAAGTTATACACATCGATTCTCACATGTTTTGTGATAGTTCCTTATGACTTTCCAAATCCATGATACAAAAGGTTCACAAATTGTATTAAAAAGTCATTAAAGTAATCAGCAAAATCATACCTTTTCAGTACTCCACAGCAGGGGATTTGAACCTCACCATTGAAGATAATGAGGGTTAGGGGGGTCATTGAAGAGTGGACTCACTAGCGGGGTACTTCAACGATATTTTTGGTAGGAAACACTTAGTCGATATCTTGTTGTCTCCCTTTATTTCAAGATGGAGAAATAGTTGGGCTGGGTCTGTAGGAATCACTAAGAGACTTGATTGTTTCATGTTTCACAAAAATTTGGTGGAGTTCTTAGGGTATGTGAAATATTGAGTTATTCCATCCCATATTTTGGACCATTACCTTATCATAATCCAGTGGCAGTAAGATGGGGATTGGGGTGGTATATCGTTCGAATTTGATTCATTAGTGCATAATTTTTGGGCACTAGAATCAAACCCATTGATCACATTTCCTTTGGAAATTAATGGGATTAAGTTGAGGGCTCTTAAAAAGTCTATCAGTAACTGGATTAAGACTAAAAAAGAGAAGAATATTGATGAAAGATTGGCTATTGAATTTTTTTTTTTTGGTATATTGGTTGATCCTTCACATGCATATTATTTTTTGGTGGTGCATCAATTACTAGTTGTGGATTTAGAAAAGAGGAAGAATGATGTTCTGCAATTACAGGAGGAGGGGTGGAGACTGAAAATTCATGCTCTCTGAGTATCAGTAGGAGACAAGAATACATAATTATTTCATAATTATGAAACAAATTGTTGAGAATTATGTATACAAAGTATCTTTCACTATAACTACTTGTGTTACATATTTACTTATTATATTTGTTCATCATTATTATTGTGTTCAATACATCAAACAATTATCAAAACAATAACATCAGTGACACAATAGTTAGGATCCAAGCCAATGATAAAACCCCTCCTCTTGAGGGGAAAACCCACAAAAATATTCTTATAGGTTCTTCACCAGATGAGTACAAATACCATGACTAGAACCTTGACCTAAACTGTCTCTCCTAATCCAAGACACAATCACCCTCCTTTATTGCACCATGTAGCACAATATATCACTAATTTGTCATCACATAGCTCTATGATGCATATATCATTACTGAGACCTATTGAGCATCACCTTTTCACTGAGCAATGCCATGAAAAAGCTCTTGTATTTGTTGGAGTATCCCTGGGCATGATTATGATCACCTATCTCTAATAATTTTTCTTTATTCCTCTAATCACCTATATCCAAGAATTTTTCTATAATCCTCCATAAACTCTCCTGACATATAAGGTTCTAGAGACTCTTTTACGACTATGAGGACCATGTAGACACCATAGAGACCTTGAAAGCCTTGTGGCTAGATGATATCATATAGCTTCCAGAGATTGGCCACCTCTTCTCAATGATTGCATAGTATATCATCCAGCCACCTCTTTGGCTCCTCTACCCAACATTCTATTTTGAGCTTCCTACATTTAGATTTGGATATTAGGAGAGATTGTCCCAAAGGACCATGATCTAATTTCAACATTTGAAATATAGCTCTTGGAGCCACATGTTTTATACATCACTCTCCTAGAGTTAACCTCCATTTTTAGAGCTTGTTCTCCATGATTGAGATTAGGTTAGATTCATGTTTTACCTTTTCTTTATATAGGATCTGCTTCAGTGTTCCCACTATATACACACATATTTGTATTGATACATTCCCATTGACCTATTTTTGTGGTCCTTCATTGGAATACTCATTCAAATTTCTGTATAGAATATTGCTCATCTTTTAATTTTTTGTACTTATATTTCACAAGTCTAGGCTAAATTTTCTAACTGGATTAACTTGAGATTACTATGGGATGGGAATAATATCTTGTATGGTGCCTTTGATGCTGGAGTTTCTCTTGGTACCAAATAAATATAAAAGTCCACTCCAACATCAAATGCATTAATTGGGAATTTCTAAGGTTCCTCCTCCTACATATTGGCTTGGACTGGTAAGTGATGAATTTAATAATGGGTTGTATTACCTCTGCATTTTGTGTCATGCTTCTTAAAAAATCACCATCTAATTTATTTACAGTTTCTCATGGTTTGCAACAGGGATGTCCATTGTCCCTTTTACTATTCCTTATAGTCATTGAGGGATTGAGTAGAATGATTAATCAAACCAAATATGATAGTTTCATTTAAGGTATAAGGGTATCCAAACCCATTTTTATTGCCCAATTGATTTTTTTATGCGATGTTTCAAATTTTTATGATGGATTGATCTCAGAATTGAAGGATTATAATGATATATTCACTTCCTTTGTGCTTCTAATGGAATGTTATTTATCGTATCTAAATCCATTTTTTCCAACACAATACCTCTGTCAATATTTGTGACACCATTTCCTCCTTCATTCAATACAAGGTGGCTCAGATGGTACGTGGTCTCACCTATATTAGTTTCTAGCTCAGGTGAAACTATTATTTAGTGGAGGATTGATGTGGCTTCTCAAGTGTATTCATCAACTATTATCAATTGGTGCTACTAGTGGTTGCCTATTCATGGGCAGATGACAATAGTGAAATTGTTCCTATAAAGTATTCATATTTAATTATTCTCATTGTCGAAGGTTGGGAAAAATTCTCTAAGGAAGATCATAGAGTCTATCTTTAATTTTCAGAAATATTTGAAAAATCATTCACTTATTGATTGGTTTTGGTCATTCCCAACCATAAGTATATGGGATCCAACATATGGAGGGGCTTGATTTCTGCACTCATGTAGATCACAAAGTGGATGTCATGGAAGGTTGGTCGTGGAGAGATACTTAAATAGTCTTAAGAAAACCTAATCTACAGTTTCCAATACCAATTTATTGAGAAGAAAATGAATCTCTTCTTTAGTGCCTCTGGAGGGGCTTTCTTCTAATATTTTATACGGAGGATTAGTTGGCAAGAAAATTTTATGGGTTATTTAATTGATCTATCAGACTATTAACTAATAAAATTTCTCCTAAGGGATGGAGAACTAGGGTTTATAGATCAACTTATATTTTATGGTTTCAAACCGTTCTTGTCTCTTTCAAGGGAGTTTCTTGAGGTCTTCAAAAATATTTCCTTTTTCTAACTAGATGCATTTTTTCTTTCACACACATGGAAAAACACATTCCTGTGTACTTTTATTGATTTGTTAGACTATTAGCTAGTAGCATTTCTCTTAAGGGCTGCAGAACTAGGGTTCATATACCAACTTGTATTCTATGGTTTCAAACCCTTCTTATCTTCTTCAAGGGGGTTTATTGAGGTATTCAAAAAGACTTGCTTTGATAACAAGATGAATTGTTTCTTTCACACACGTATGAAAACATACTTTGTAAATGATATTGTAATAGATTTAGAAGATGATATTATTGGTATTGACTACACCTTATTTGGAGACATCATTTGTATTGTAGTGGTTTGTACCTTTCTATTGGACCTGGTCGGTGATGTGAAGACTACTCAACTTCTAGTAAGGATTCATACTGACTCGAACAAGCCTATGTATGCTTGTTTACAAAGGGAGACTCCTTTCGGCCCCTTTGTTGCAATTTATACTCACAAGTTTGCAAAAATATATTAGATGGATATATGGATGATTCTCAAATTATTTCAATAGATTAGCTTGATTGTGTGGATATTTTTCTTCAATAATACGCTATTTTTCTTTACTGGACACATTAATTATATGCAAGATGGATCTTTTATTTACCCATGGTACATTGGTTTCTCTTGGATGTACTTTCAATGGCAGTTTTGGTGCCATTAAATAAAAGTGTGGTCCTTGGTGCTCGTCCAATTGACCAACGTACTTCACTAGTTCCTTCTTTCATACTTCACCCAAAAGACCTAATTACCAAGTTCTAGTTCCTTCTTTCATACTTCAGCCAAAAGACCTAATTACCAGGTTGTGGAATGATGTTGGTATTGGTATTATATTCTTCACTAAAATAACCTTTATTGGTAATATATTGTTCCATTTTTTTAGTCTTGGCTAAATCAATTTCTTTATTTCCTCTTGCCCCAAGTTAGATACATATTTGTCAAGTTTTCTTATTAGATTTCAATTATGAGATGAAGTAATAAGCATAAATATTTGTGAAAGCTATGAAATTTATTTCATTTTCAAACTTTTTTAGTTATCATTTCTGATTCATAATTTATATAGAGATATATTTCCATCATAATCACATATAAAAATGTTTTTTTGACGCGTTTCATCGAAAGATCTCTATATAAATACTATTTGGAGATACTATTTTTATTACAATAATTTTTTTTCTTATATATTTATCAATGATAAATACAAATGAAGCAGCTATATCAAACACATTAATATTACTGGTCTTAAACATTTTTCCTCGATATTTTATTTTGTTTTAAACTTATTAATATTACTAGTCTTAAACATATCACCTCCTTGATATTTGATTTTGTTTTAAATTTATTTTTCAAGTACACAGAGTTTTCATTGTTAGATAGTCATGGCGGGATGTACATAGGTTGGGGGTTTTCAGTGTTGTGGGGTTTTTAGAGGTTAGTAATTTTCATTGTCAGATATTCATGGAAGGATGTGTGTAGGTTGGGAATTTTCATTGTCCCAAGGTTTTCAGAGCTTAGGTTAGGACTTTTCATTATCAAGGGTTTTCATATGAGAACTAGAGAGATAACCTAGTAGTGATAGATTGACCGGCCCTAAAAGAGAAGAGAATCAATAGTTTCTCGTTTAAGAGAATTAAGGAGTTAGCAGAGTTGGATGGAACCTCTGAGAAGTTTATATGGTTGAAACATGATGACGTAGGGGACAAAGAAACTCAGAAATCAAGTGCAGGTATGTTGGAATCAACAATCGTTGTGGAAGCACAGAGTCAAGAAGAAGATGAATTTGTACAAGCCATTCTAGTATTCTAAAGCTACGGATAATGATCGTGTCGAGGAGGTAGAAAAAAATCATAGTTATGCCAATCCAACCTACATGCTACCCTTGTTCCCATTGTTGAGAGGAGAAGATTGGATAAGCATGCAAAGTGCGTCGGGTTGTGGATAGCTCCAGGTGAAAGGGTATTCCATTCCCTATTCATGACCAATTTCTTCAAATCTAGTCCTAAATATAGTTATATTTCCTTTTGATCAAGCTATGACTTAGTAGCAGACCTTTCTTTCAAGAGTAATGAAGTAGCATAAATGATGTTTCATCACTTTGCAACATTAATACAAAAGCTCATAGAAAATTGGCAGTTCTTATTCCGAAGAAGCAGATGAAGAAATTCTTTTCATAGAGCATTTGATTTTATGCCAAAGAATTTCCCAACTCTTCGAAGGGAATGAATGGCATGCTGTAGGTAAGCTTTGTATTTTCCTTATAGTTCATATGTCTAATCTACTATTGCATTCATTGTTTTTTTCTTTTGGAAGAGGGCTTTTCTCAGGATTACCCTCTCAAAATTTTTTGAGGGTTTTACTATATCTTCCATCTCAAAATTGTTTTATCTAAGCAGTAATATGGTTCTTCTCAAAAATATTTGAGGGTTTTACTATATATTCCATCTAAAAATTATTTGATTTAAGCAGAAAAATGGTTCTTCTCTTGATTTTCCATTGAAAAACTTCCTAGGTTTCAATGGGGTAATTTTCTTTAAGTTAGAACTTATTGAATTGTATTACTATTCGACAGTTTTCTTGATGTTTGAAAAACTAGCATTTAAGAACAGTTTGTTGTTTGGAACATTTTTTCGGTAGATTCTATGAATAATTATTTGTGGAGATCCCTGCATGAAATCAAAATCTCAATATGAACATAGAGAAATTATGGAGTGTGTGAGTGCTTTATGGGCCCTCCAAAGGATCTACACTGTTCAATTTTCAGCTGGTCCTTCTAATGGTGGGGTTGTTATAAGTGATATTTTTGTAATGTGATTTCTATGAGATCTTACTTAGGCTACATAAAATAGATGGCATCCAATTCCAATGAAAAATATGCTTCTCTTGCATTTTTCCTCAAAATTTTAAAATAAGCCCTAACTAAGAGAGTTAATTTTGTTAGGGTTGTCTTTTGACAAATCATTAAAGTTCAAATAGATTCAGGACCCATTGAAAACTCAGGGTCACCTGGTTTTCAAATGAAACAAAGTGTCAACATCCTGATGTGATCCCTTATTCCTATTATGTAAATCTTGATTAGAGAATCATGGTCACTCCATAGTGAAACTTTCCAATGGATCTGGCTGAGGAATATGATTTGGAACCTCACAAGTAACTAGTTCCAAATACTTTTGAGGGTCACATAGGCACATAATAGGTGTAATATACAATTCTTTCTTTAGACTGTGAGGGAAAAAAGGCTATTCAAAACTATAGTTTGCAAGTCTTGATTTCTTTGGAGGACATTGGTAGATTGCCATGAACCAAACAAAACTCCTTCATTGAGGATTCTAACCATAACTTCTTAAGCCTAATATCAAATTTCTTTTAGCATCATTAACTCCCTTCCCTTTTTTTTAATATTGACAAAAACATGGCTCTAAAGTGAAGGGCTTCATGCAATTTGTAAGTGTCAAACACAAAAATAGGTTTATCAAACTTCCACCTCTAGTACATCTAGATTGGACCCTCAATTAAGCCATTCGTTATAAACACAAATACCCTTCACGTATAAGAAATTTTCATAGCTTCTATACAATATTATTCACACACAACTTGGGTAATATTCACATCATAGGGAATTCATCAAGCTATTTCATAAATGCATTTACAATTCGCACATCATTTATTACTTCACAAGGATAACGTCTGCCATTGATGACCATATTTATTATATGATATAAAATGAACACATACAATCGTTGCAAGGAATTATATGTGAAATGCTCATCATGTTTTTTTCTTCTATAGATGATATATAATATTCTCCACTAGAAACTTTGGTAATGTTCGCACACTAGGGAATTCATAAAGCATTTTGAGAAATGCATATACAATTTTATACACCTTCTATTATTTCACAAGGACAACCTCTACCATTGATGACCCTATTCATTATATAAACATGGATGGAAAAAATTTCTGATTGAAACTTCATTCAATATCTCAAAAAAAACATTTATAAGAAGATATCCAAAGTATAAGAATATATCTTATTATATTTCCAATGTAAGGAACATAATGAGCTCTAGAAAACTCTATGAACTAAATATACCTGCTTTCCAATCTCAAGCATCATCCCCTTAGGAACCATCTTCAGTGCATTGCTTTAGACATCCTAGAAGACATAGTTCAACCTCAACACAACATACATTTCTATGAATGAAACTGAGATCTATCACTTCATAATGTATATTTTCTCTCTAGAACCCATATTATTAGTTATAATTATATAATTTACAACACAATACTTAGAAGCTTTAGAACTACAGCTCCTGAGATCAAAATCATTGCATATAAAAATAAAATTTAGTCAACTTGGAATGGACGAAAAAATCTTGTTGATAAGAAAATTATAAGGCCTACTAGTATGTTCTCCTGAGAGAAGTGACATAAAAATCCTAATCACATACTTCTTAGAGGACTAATATTTTTCCCATGGTAACTAAATTTGAGGTCAAACGTATCATAGGAGCATCAAAGTTTTATGATAGAATAAATGTTACATATGGCATATTGTACACGTGAAAATAATTTTTCTGTGAAATATGCGCCAATCTCAAAATAAATTGAAGTTTCGTTTATTAAAAAATTCTAAGCTTCCAAATCCATCCATCAAAATAAATTATCAACCTACCCTCAAAGAGGCTAGAGGTCATCCTTTTCATCACAAAAGCTGCGACAACCATTAAAAAAAGTTAAATCTTTAGATTTAGGCTATGAAACAACCCTTTCCATAGGTAACCTTCGTCAGGTATGAGAAATGAATGGATAAAATTTTTTGTAGGTTGATTTATATTGTTAATAAGATGTTGTAAGACCTGACAAAGCCACTGTCCTCATTCATAGTCTTCATTTCTTGAAAATTTTGGAATGCTGAAACTACTCTTCACCATTTCTATATAGGGTTTGCAAATTGTTGTTCCTCGCTCAACACTTACCCTCATACCATCATTTACCTTTGTCATTATTCTTGAACCAACAACCTTTACATGGGTCTCCAAAAACCACATGCAATTTATAAGGTATGGGGAAAGTGTTATCCTATCAAATTCAAATTTAGCGAAATTAGCACTAAATGAAATTTGAGAATTTTCCACCAGAGTGATTTTCTCTCATTTTTCACTCCATTTGACCCTGGAAAAGCTTGATGTGATTCTCCTTCTAAATTTTTATGATCTAAAAATTTAAGACACTCTATCTTTGGGTTCAACATTGCTACCAATATAATGAAGAAAATGAAGGGAGTCTATGGAAACATATCTCAATGCCCCACTGACTAAATATGGAGATGAAGTTCAAAATCTCTTAGTTTTTAAGGAGCTTGCAACCATTGAAACCTCCACTGAGTATACATGTGTTGTGATTTGATATCCATCATGCATGGATTCATATTTATAGATCCATCAATGGTTATAAACATTTTCAAGTCTATTTGACTACAATTTTTACTATGCCTTTAGCACCCATACATTTTAACTTCTGGTTGTTTAGATGGTCCTTTAATTGATGATTTATATTCACTTTACATGTAGAAGTGCACGGGTGTTAATTTTTGCGTTTGATTCCAAAATCCATATTCACTGAACATGGCACGTCAACTGAATGGTTTGGAGGCATTCAAGAGGGATTATAAAACTTGTTTCCAAGATATGAATAACTATAAATGAAATTTTCAATAATTGAATTTAAGGAAAACTTTATGATTTTGACCAAACAGACGACACAAATAATACACCCTACATGTTGAAATGATTATTTTGGCTTTGAAAACCATATCAATTTCTCCACTATTAGATTCTGTGAGGATACTTGGAGGATGATTTGAGTATAGCAAACTCTCCATTGCACATAAATTTGATTGGCTTGCTCATGATTTTATCTTTATTTTTTCCATCATGAGTAATGGAATTATAATGTACATGGGAGACTTTATAGCTTGAAATTGACCTAATGATGGTTGTGTACAAGTTCAAGGACATGGGTTGTTATCTTATGGAGCGAGGCCAGACAATGTTGAGTGAGTGCGATATTTCCTCAAGCTGATGGAATTTGTGAACAACACTGCCTATAATTAAGACAATTTTCCTATATTTTTCAATACCATGTAGAAAATTTCATAAAAATTTAAAGCAAATTCACTTCTCTTTCTAACACCATTTTTGAAATAAGAAATCATTAGACAACTCTCATGAGTAACATTTTGATAGTACTATGATCTTATAACCTGAAAAAAATTACCCTTAATAATATGAATCAACTTCTTACACGCACCCTACAAAATAGGCCATTTTTTGTAACAACTCGCATTCTTGGATGTACAAGTTACAAGATCAAAAGACAAATTGATAACAACAAATTGGAATTAGCACTTTTGTGGTCTTCCAAAATTTGTTAAATCTAGGGTCCCTTTCTATGATTCTATAACAAACTATTGTCCTCAAACATAAAATGTTGATTATGATCCATTCTTTATCCAAAAAGAGATTATACAAATATAGAGCATTTATATACAACAATTGTTGATGGGACAAGATAGGAAGATAGTTTGTGGAAACCCTGTAAAAAATGGTTTCTTTAGCCACCTTAAGCCTAGATGGAGTTGAAAAATTGGTTGTCTCTCTGCAATTTAGAACCATGGCTAAATCCTAAATGATATGCCCTAGGAAAAGTGAAAAAAATACCCTAGATTTTACACCAACCTGCAACTACAAACCCCTACCCAAAGAAACATTTATGGGGACATTAGAGTTATCTTCTCATAAAAAATTGAAAATGAAACAATATTAATAATATGCTCCCCATAATCCTAAAATTGTATAACTTGCTGGGATGGGAAGGATGTAATGGTAAAAAAAATGCAAGGAAACCTAGCTCATTGAAAGAGATGAAATTACTAAATTTTTCATGCATATGCAAAGCACTGAAAGAATATGGAAACACACAAGTAATATGGAATCCAAATTTGGATATTCAAGGACCAGTAGATATAAGGGTTGTACATTTCCAAAAACTTTACAAGAGCCCCCAACGACTGAGATAAAAAAATAACTGGAATGAATTCCTTCTTCGCCATGTTCATAAATGATGAAGCAAATGAAGATATAATGATAGAGGTATTAAAAAATGAGCTAAAATTGTATTGTATTCATACCAAATGAAAAAAAACCTAGGTAATTATGTCTATACTCTTAAGTATAGAATTTCTTATAGGATTAATCTTAGTGGTAGAAGAGTTAAAAGTTTAAGGGAAGATGTTGGGGATATTCAACTCTAATTCATACCACTAATTATCAATGTCTGAACTAAGGGGGCATGATGAATCTGGTGAAATAAGTATTAGTGACTATCCTTCTCTATTTCCACACTCTCACTCACATCCCTATAGGCATTCTTGAAAGGATTATGAAAAAGTAACTTAAATTTATATTCTCCTCCAGCAAAGAATAAGTAGGATTCCTTCTCATAAAGTGGAAAGTAATTGGAAAACCATTTGAATATACATGTTGGGGGTTAATATACATTCCTTTGGGAAGGCCCTATCTACCAACAGTGTGTAGAGAGTAATAAAAGGTGATGATACGCATGGATCCTCTGTCATTTGAGGAATTAATTAGTATCCCAGCTAACCCAATTTCAATTGTCATGTGAAATTATATTCTTGAATCTCTCTCTTCTGGGTATTAGAAAATTATAAGAAACTTAAGATAGTTGAGGACTCCCAAGTAAGGTGTCAAGGAACCCATCGGATGCCTAATCCAAATATTGAACTTATTCACAATAATGGTATTTCCCCCCATGCTAATGTTTCAAATCCTAAAAATCACCATTTGAAAATAGTGCACGAAAAAACATAAAGGTCATTCTTAGCCGGAAGATGATTAAAAGGTGTTGTGCAGGTAAATCCTATCTGCATACATAAATGATCCCTCTAGCCCTAAAGCGGGTATAGTAACAAAGGGAAAAGCTAAAGTGTAGATTCCTAATTAATAAATGAAAATAACAAGGTAGATTGACCTACCTGGAGTCCAACACGGTTATCGTGGCTGTCGTGGTGATGGCCTCTCGATTTCTGCTTCGATGGGTCACAATCCTTCTGCTACGATGCTTGGAAACCTACACAAAGATCAACAAACAAGAGCAACATAAGAAAAAATGATCTCATTCATAATTACTAACTAGTCAAGAAGGGTTAAGCATATTGCATCAAATAAAACACATTAACACAAGATGGGAACCAGACAATAGTCATGTATATGTATCAATAGAAGAAAGAGTTACAACCGGAACCTTGACGTCGCAGCCTCCTTCAGTGGGGTTCATTCAAAGCGTGTCTCAATGAATCATCAAGGAATTTAGATGGGATGATGACACAAGCCTAAGCTCTCTCAATAGGGATCTCTTCCGTTCTATCTTTTCTAGCCCAATGTACAGGAATCTCTTCAGCATTTCAACGATAATATGTTCAGTTCAGCTAGCACATCAATGAAAGATGGCTATATTTATAGAGGGAGAGGAAGAGGTTGGGATCCCTACAATAGTGGAAGGGAGGCCTCATCCCTTGGGAGGTTTCCCCAAAAGGTGGAAACAAGAGGCCAAAGGAGGGAGGCCATGGTTATTCAGTCGAACCACTCCAGATGACTTGCCCATGAAGTTGTTATGATGGAAACTTCGCCTCTATTTTTAAAAAGCATTACATAAACAGGTTGGATGGGTGGCTCATTGGGGCCCAGTGTTAATTTCCCAATCGGCACAAGGGCATAACGGTCTACTAGCGCAAAGGAAAAAACATGTGTTTTTGATGGTCTATTCAGGAAATTATCAACAGAAAAAATGTTGTGCTCATGGCAAGGGACACAATGATGGTCTTTGCAAGGCATGACACATTTTTTTGGTCATAGAAATGAGCCTCCATGAGGTCCCCTAAAGAGAGAGGAAGTGGTGAAATGATTTACGAGAACTGTTGGTTGTGGATCCTGATTATCTTTTTTATTTTGTATCACAGCGTTGGACCCTTGTACCTTAATGGGGTAGCCAAGCCACCCGTAATTAAACGCTGCCTGGGGGGTCAAAGGGGGGGCAATTGATATGATGGTAAAATTTATGTTTAGTTTAGGGTTTTTTTTCCCTAGAAGGCAACCCCTTGCTTGTATGAGGGTATTGTATTGCGGCTGTGTATTGTATGTGTATTCTCAGAGTGAGAAACAGATAGGGAGACTGTGAGAAAGAATAGAGGATATGACAATGGATCTGTTTTAGGCTGTGTCTCTTCATTTTTATGGATAATAGAAAGGAAGGACTGGATGTTCGGCGTGGACATAGCCCAAACCAGATGAACCATGTATATCTGTGTCTCTCTGGTTTAATGTGTTTTGTGTGCTTCTGTATTCCGCATATTTTATGTGTTTCATTTCTCTGTAATATATAATTTTCTAACAATTGGTATCGAAGCCGAAGGTCTATTTGGCTGATAAAATCGCAGGAAAGAAGGGTTCCTGGTTCGAGTGGGAGAAATGGCGAAATATGGTAAATTTAGGGTCGAGAAATTTAACGGTCAAATCTTCCCACTGTGGAAGATGCAGAGGGAAGATTATTTTTATCATAAATATTTGTACCTACTATTGAGTGGAAAAAAAAAGAGGCCAATGGCTATGACAGATGCAGAATGGGAGATTATCGATAGAAAGGCACTCAGAACACTATGATTGTGCCTCGCGGTGTCGGTAGCCTTCAATATTTCGAAGGAAACAACAACAAAGGGTTTGGTTAAGGCATCAGAGAAACTATATGAAAAACCCTCAGGCTCAAACAAAGTATTTCTTATGAAACGTTTATTTAATATGAATATGTCAGAAAGTGGATCTGTTGCAGACCATTTAAATGATTTTAATACAGTTACCAGTCATTTAAGTTCTATAGGGGTAAACTTTGATGATAAAGTTAGGGCTTTTTTATTTCTGTGCTCATTGCCAGAAAGATGGAATGGTTTAGTTATGGCCATTAGTAACTCTATCTATGGATCTAGTAATTTAAATTTTGATGATGTTGTCAGTGCTATCCTTAGTGAGGAAATGCCATGGAAAATCTCTGGTGAGACATCGGGTAATTCTTTGAGTGCAGAGTCCCGGGGAAGAAAAATGGAAAGAGGAAAGAGCTCAGGATATCACAGTAAATCAAGAAAAGGCAAATCCAAGTCCAAATCAGGGATAGTGTGCTGGAAATGTGGAAAGAAAGGACACCTGAAGAAATACTATAGATCTCAGAAGGGAAAAGAAGGAGACACACAACAAGAAAACAATCATGAAGCAAATGGGACAGGTGATGTGTTACAAGATGCTTTGATTCTTTCTTTCGAAAATGTTACTGATTCTTGGGTTGTAGATTTAGCAGCCTCAATCCATGCCATACCTAATAAGAAATATTTTCATGACTGTGTTCAAGGAGATTTTGGACAAGTTCGTTTGGGTGATGATAAACCCTGTAAAATTGTTGGAATGGGTAAAGTTCTTGTAAAACAACAAAATGGAAACCAATGGCTATTAAAGGAGGTAAGGCATGCTCCAGATCTGAAGAAAAATCTGATTTCAACAGGGCAGTTAGGCGGTGAAGGTTGTGTGACAACTTTCACAGATAAAACTTGGAAGGTCACCAAAGGAGCCCTGGTAATAGCAAAAGGCGAAAAGGTTGGTACATTGTATTTATGCAATGGTATTTCTAAATCTATTAATGCTTTAACTTCTAAAGGAGTAGATGCAACATTATGGCATCATAGGCTTGGACACATGAGTGAGAAGGGGATGAAGATTCTTCACTCAAGAAATTTGTTGCCGGGTTTGAAGAATGTTGATTTGGATTTCCGCGAGAATTGTATTTATGGAAAACAGAAGAGAGTCAGATTTCTCAGATTTGGGAAAGAAAAGAAGAGTGAAAAATTAGAGCTTGTACATACAGATGTATGGGGACCTGCTTAGGTATCATCTCTTGGTGGCTCTCATTATTATGTTAATTTTATTGATGATGCAACTAGAAAAACTTGGATTATTGTATTCATAATAAATTTGATGTATTTGATACTTTCAAGAAATGGAAAGCTTTGGTTGAGAATGAGATAGGAAAGAAGTTAAAATGTCTCAGATCAGACAATGGAGGTGAATATTGCAGCAAAGAGTTTGATAGGTACTGTTCAGAGCATGGAATTCGCAGAGAAGACAATTCCAAGAACACCACAAGAAAATAGTGTGTCAGAAAAGATGAATAGAACAATGATGGAGCGTGCAAGGTGCATGAGATTGCATGCAAGACTGCCTTTACAATTTTGGGAAGATGCTATAGATATTGTTGTTTATCTAATAAACAGAGGACCTTCAAGTTCCTTGAATGGTGGTATTCCAAAGGAAGCATGGACAGATAAAAAGGTAAACTACTCTTTTTTAAATCCTTTTGGCTATGAGGCCTTTGTCCATATTAATAAAGAAAAAAAAAAACAAAGTTTGAGGCAAAATCAAAGAAATGTACCTTTATTGGATATGGTGTTAATGATTTTGGTTATCGCTTATATGATTATGAAAATCACAAAATCATTAGGAGCAGATATGTAAAATTCAATGAAAGGGTCTTGTATAAGAATCAGTTGCAGGAAAAGAAACGGGAAAAGGAAAACAAAGAATACATAGTTCTTGATGGGATCATAGAAAAAGTAAAGGTGCCTGAAAATAATAATAATCAATAGCCATAACAACAGTAACCACCACAACAACAACAGGCACCTCCAACACCTGAAAGTGGTGTCAGAATATCTACCAGGATAAGTAGACCCCCTGAACGATATTCTCCTTCATTATATTATTTATTGTTGACTGATTCTGGTGAACCTGAATGTTATGAAGAAGAAAACCAGGTTGAAACTAGGAAGAAGTGGGAGCTAGCCATGGAAGAAGAGATGGACTCCTTAATGCATAACCAGACTTGGGACTTAGTCAAGTTGCCTGCAGGTAAAACAAAATTGCAGAATAAATGGGTTTATAGGCTGAAGGAAGAAGATGGAGGAAAACAAAGGTACAAAGCTATACTTGTGGTGAAGGGGTTTGCACAAAAGAAAGGTATTGATTATGATGAAATATTTTCTCCTGTTGTTAAGATGACTTCAATCAGAACTATTTTAAGTCTCATAGCAATGGAAGATTTACATCTTGAACAGTTAGATGTAAAGACAAATTTTCTCCATGGAGATTTGGAGGAAGAGATCTATATGGAGCAACCAGAAGGATATGAGGTCAAAGGGAAAGAAAAATTAGTGTGCAAGTTAAAGAAGAGCTTGTATGGCTTAAAACAGGCTCCAAGGCAATGGTATCTAAAATTTGACAGGTTTATGTATGAACAAGGTTATACTATATGTCACTCTGATCATTGTGTTTATCTGAAAAAGAAAAATGATAGCAGCTATATTATATTGTTATTGTATGTAGATGACATGCTTATTGTAGGGTCTAACATGAAGGAAATAAATGTGCTCAAAAGAAAATTGGAAAATTCATTTGCAACGAAGGATTTGGGAGCTGCAAAACAAATCCTTGGTATGAGAATAACTAGAGACAGGAAAAATCGTAAATTAACAGTGTCTCAGAATGAATACATACAAAAGGTGTTGAAAAGATTTAATATGCATAATGCAAAACCAGTTAGTACACCTTTTGCTAGCAATTTCAAACTTAGTAAGGAGATGTGCCCCAAGACCCAAGAAGAAATGGACTATATGTCTAAAGTTCCATATGCATCAACAGTTGGAAGCTTAATGTATGTAATGGTCTGCATAAGGCCTGATATTGCACATGCAATGGGAGTTGTAAGCAGGTACATGAAAAATCTAGGAAAAGAACATTGGATGGCAGTGAAATGGATTCTCAGATATTTAAGAGGTACCACAAATCAAGAATTATGCTTTGGTGGTTCAAACATTGCTCTACAGGGATATGTTGATGCAGATATGGCAGGTGAAAGAGATAACAGGAGGAGCACTACAGGATATGTATTTACTATAGGTGGAACAGCTGTTAGTTGGGTTTCAAAAATCCAAAGTTTTGTTGCACTTTCAACAACAGAAGCAAAGTATGTTACTGCTACAGAGGCTAGTAAGGAAATGATTTGGTTACAAAGGTTTATGGATGAATTGGGTAAGAAGCATGATATGGGCACGTTATAAATCGATAGCCAAAGTGCCATTCATATTGCAAGGAACTCAACATTTCATTCCAGGACTAAACACATACAGCTCAAGTACCATTTCATATGGTCAGTATTGGAAGATGGACAGTTGAAGCTGGAAAAGATACACACTAGCTAGAATCCTACAGATATGCTAACAAAAATTGTAACCAGGGAGAAACTAATCTATTCTCAGTTTCAATTGGTCTTCAAGGATGACGATGAAGATGAGAAGCAACCAGGTCCAAAGAGGAGTCATTATCTAGCAAATGAAGCAATGGTGGAGTTGCTATAATCAGTCTCCAAGTGGGAGATTGTTGGTTGTGGAGACTAATTATCTTTTTTATTTTGTATCACAACGTTGGACCCCTATAACTTAATGGGGCGGCAACGCCTCCTATATTTAAATTCTGCCTGGGGGGTCCAGGGGGGTGGCTGTGACTTTATGGAGCCCCCCCCCCCCCTGGCGGGAGATTTCGGGGGCAGCGCCCCCGAAGCTAAAAATAGATGTAAAATTGCCTTTTAAAAGTATAGTAATTTCTAATCAATCTAGGCCGTTCATTAGGCGGATGATCTGACGGTAGAAGTTATGTTTAGTTTAGGGTTTTTTCTCCCTAGAAGGAAACCCCTCACTTGTATGAGGGTCTTGTATTGTGGCTGTGTATTGTATGTGTAGTCTCAGAGCAAGAAACAAATAGGGAGACTGTGAGAGAAAACAAAGGATATTATAGTGGATTTGTTGTAGGTTGTGTCTCTTCATTTTGTTGGATAATAGAAAGGAAGGACTGGTTGCTCGGGGTGGACGTAGCCCAAACTAGGTGAACCACGTATATCTATGTCTCTCTAGTTTTATGTGTTTTGTGTGCTTGTGTTTTCTGCATATTTTATGTGTTTCATTGCTCTGTAATATATAATTTTTTAACAAGAACACGTTAGAACCAAACAGCTTTGTCGAAAGATCTACAATTACAAATATAACCGATATCTCTGATATACGAACATGTGACATGGGCGCAGCGATCCATAATATAGTACATATATGAATTGAGATTCAAGGTATGGACGCAACCATCTAGCAATAAGGATCAACAAAATTAGACTCAGGTATGGTCGCAACCGTTCAATCAAAAGAGTCACGCATAAAGTCATGATAAACCATAATATCCGGTAGCCTTGATCTTATCAGACAAAATCCAGGGTCTTGCGCTCCATGTCGACCCAAACAAGTACAAATTCAAGCATGCAAATATGTGAGTTGAAGTCGAACATGCAATAAAATCACCTGATTACCAACCAATGATGAAAGTTGTTAACATGCACGTGATAAACCACCAATAATGATAATGGCTCTCAAGGTACAACATGTAAAATCCACAGAATGTGAATAGTGAGTTGGTGTCAAACACTCGTAGAATCACTCAATTGAAGGCCAATGATGTGGACCTATCATCGAATGAGAAGAACTTTCCATTGAGTCATGCAAGCTCCAAGGTACTAGAAGGGAGTCTCTAGGTCAACTTCCCGGATAATGAGTTGAAGTCGACAGGAAGTGACCCAGTCAAAGGAGGGCCATAATTTTTCCCACATCATCGACACGAGAAAGAGGAATATGATGATAGTGAATCAGGACCAACAAAGGATCAGAGGGAGGTTGAAAATTATAGAGGCAAACTTCTCTTGAACATATTAGCAACACGACTTTGGATTTGGCAGTATTTGACATCAAAGGATCTGAGTTCATGACAATGTGGAAAATATCATATGAGAGGTCAAAACAGATTACCCAAACCCATGGAGGCAAAAATGACGAAATGAGATGTCCCCAATTCGACATGAATGCAGATGAGTGTCATGTTCAAGAGCGACATACTGCCAACACAACTAAAGGCTAGTTCCATTTTCCCCCACCATTTTTGGCGAGCACCCAAATTATTTTTTAAAACAAGCTTGAAGGGGATAGAATATGATTGCAATGTAAGTTTTTCCTTTGGAAAAATCCATCCTAGTACATTTTACAAGCCCTAGAAAGGAGAAAATCGGTGAACGTCATGGTGATGATGTCTGATGTCATCAGGGTTTAATGAGTCTGACAAAGGAAGAAATCGACATCTTTTCATGTTTAGAGTGTTTGAAAAGAAGTGAAAAATAAAACTCCAACATGTCGCTTTTCGTAAATAGTCTCTCAGATCCGAAAAGGTAGAAAAAAATATCTGAAAGAACCTCTTAGTTGTGATAGGCTAAGGTATTCCTTTTTCGTAAATAATCTATCCCAACCCAAAAAAGGGGTAAACTTATATTGGGTAGGTATCGTTTCGTAGTCATTTAACAAGTTCAAAATGACAAGAGTCTCGGAAATATTTTCAATTTTAGAGAGTCAGAAAAGAGCTGAAAGATGACTCTAGTAGTGAATTTTTCATGTTTTTACTGAGTCCGAAAAAGTATAAAACACAACTCGTTACTTCATTACTATCTCATTAAAAACTTTTCGCTGCACAAGAGACAAACGTAAAACTCATTTCTCGAAATAACATAATGTAATAATAAAAAAACATGCCTTAAAACCTAATTAGTGTTCTGAAAAGTTATAAAATGCCAAAAATGGTAAAAAATAATTAATTTTCACTTTTACCTCTTGTGGAGCAATAGTTATGCATTTCAGGTTGTGATTTTGCGACGATGATTGCGGGAAATCCGATAGATCAATCTCGAATCCGTCAGTTCCAGGTAAGAGTCATCGTCCTTCCCTGCATTTTAATTCCTGTTTTATTACTTGCAACCCCAAATTTGAAATCCTAAGGGGGAAATTGTAAAAAATAAGGCATGACAGTTGGCGCGAGTATCAGGCACGGACTCGCACCAATCACCTAGATTTCTGAATTAGGGCACGCCCATTGGCATGACTGTTTCCCAAACATTCGCGCCAACCATGAAAACCTTTTTATGTTCACAATGTGAGTAAGAAGGCCCAATTTCCACAAATCAAAAGCTTTTAATTTGGCTAATGAGGTTCATATGAACATGTTTGCAGGTGTAAAGTAGCGAAATGGTAATCGAATGGAAAGAACGGGAACACAATGAAGAAGACAAGCTTGCCATGGAAAATGAGAGATGCATGGAATCTCTCAGAGACTTTGGACTAAAAAAAATCTTCATGACACCATGCCTCAGAGCTCAACCGGAGCTGCTGCAATACTTTATCAGTATCTAGGATGAGGACCAGGAGAAATTCATTCTTCGGGATCATGAACTCAAGATCGATGTTTTAGACGTTTATTTCATAACAGGATTGTCACAGAGGGGGGCAGTACCAATCTTGACCAGCACTTGGCCCACCATGGAAAACATGAGCATGGTAATTGATAGGGTATGTCCAGGGGCACAGAAAGGATTAGGAAGCGAGAAAGTGGATATCCAGACTATCCTAGATCTAGCATTAAAGGTAGTGCTACATACCATCACAGGAGCTGTGGGATCACAAGCACCACACGAATCAACAAAAACACAGCTTCTTCTTGTAGTAGACTGTCTCACACCGACCCTCTACAACTGGGCAGAGGCAGTGACAATCAATATGAAACGTCAATTGACGAAATGAAAGAAGACCAAACTAAAACAGTTTGGTTATGTATCTATCCTGGTATCGTTCTTCCTGGAACGACTACCAATCTTCTAGTGACAGGAAGCGATAGTCCCGACACCACCAGCACTGGAACCATGGATGGCCTGATGGGATACTCTGATGTCAAGGTCAGGGGGCGGCCAATAGATGTCCTAGAGATAGGAGTTCTTTGATTGGCTCTACCGACAGCTGATTTTCGTGGAGGATTGGCCCTACTCTGGCACATATTTCACTCGTGATCCAGACCTCCCACACCCGGAAGGAGAGGATTGGGATGTACTTGGTAAGAATCGTTTTTTTATTTTCATGAGTTTTATGATTTTTTTTTGGCATTTATGTTTTGACATTTAATCCATGTGTCATGCAGATGTTGGACCAAAAATACCTGTTGGCATGTCTCTGATAGCGAGGTGAGTCCCTCGCAACTTTGAGGTTGCCCCTCATGGTGAGGGAGGCAAGGAGGAGGAAATTATGCACAACCTGGAGGGAATCATCCGTGGGTACCTGGATTATGCATGATTCAATGAATTTCATCAAACGTATCAGAGACATACTGTAGGGGTATCAAACCGAGTTCACCGCTTGCTGAGGCAGCTTGTACGAGAAGTAACATGCTATCATGATCATCATGCCGATTAGACACCTAGGCTTTATTTATGCATATTTTTGTTGGGTGTGGAGCTTGATTATCTTGTTTATTTTGTATCACAGCGTTGGACCCCTGTACCTTAATTAAAAATTTCCTGGGGGGTCCAGGGGGGGCAGCTGCGACTTTATGGAGCCCCCCCTGGTGGTGGGTTTCGGGGGCAGTGCCCCCGAAGCTAAAAACATATGTAAAATTTCCTTGTAAAAGTATAGTAATTTATAGTCAATCTAGGCCGTTCATTAGGCAGATGATCTGGCGGTAGAAGTTATGTTTAGTTTAGGATTTTTTGCCCTAGAAGGTGACCCCTCGCTTGTATGAGGGTATTGTATTGCGACTGTGTATTGTATGTGTATTCTTAGAGTGAGAAATATATAGGGAGATCGTGAGAGAGAAAATAGGATATTACAGCGGATTTGTTGTAGGTTGCATCTCTTCATTTTGCTAGATAATAGAAAGGAAGGACTGGCTGTTCGGGGTGGACATAGCCCAAACTGGGTGAACCACGCATATCTGTGTCTCTTTGGTTTTATGTGTTTTCTGTGCTTGTTTTTTTCCACATATTTTATGTTTCGCATTGCTCTATAGTATATAATTTTCTAACAACTGGTATCAGAGTCGAAGGTCCATTTGGCTAATAAAATCGCAGGAAAGAAGGGTTCCTGGTTCGAGTGGGAGTAATGGCAGAAGATGGTAAATTTAGGGTCGACAAATTTAACAGCCAAAACTTCCTACTGTGGAAGATTCAGATGGAAGATTATCTGTATCAGAAATATTTGTACCTACCATTGAGCGGAAAAACAAAGAAGCCGATAGCTATAACATACGCATAATGGGAGATTCTCGATAGAAAGGCACTTGGAACAATACAGTTGTGCCTTGCGGCATCGGTAGCCTTCAATATTTTGAAGGAAACAACAACAGAGGGTTTGATTAAGGCATTGGCGAAACTATATGAAAAGCCCTCGGCCTAAAACAAGGTATTTCTTATGAAAGTTTTATTTATTATGAAGATGTCAAAAGGTGGATCTGTTTCTAACCATTTAAAAGATTTTAATACAATTATCAGTCAATTAAGTTCTGTAGGGGTAAAATTTGATGATGAAGTTAGAGATCTGTTGTTTTGGTGCTCATTTCCAGAAATTTGGAATGGTTTAGCTATGGCCATTAGTAACTCTGTCTCTGGATCTAGTACTTTAAAGTTTGATGATGTTGTCGGTGCTATCCTTAGCGAGGAAATGTGACAGAAAAGATCCGGTGAGACATCGGGTAATGGTTTGAGTGCAGAGTCTAGGGGATGAAGAATGGAAAGAGGAAAGAGCTCAGGATATCGCAGTAAATCAAGGAAAGGCAGATCCAAGTCCAGATCAGGGATAGTGTGCTGGAAATGCGGAAAGAAAGGACACCTAAATAAATACTGTAGATCTCAGAAGGGAAAAGAAGGAGACCCACAACAAGAAAACAATCATGAAGTAAATGTGATAGGTGATGTGTTACAAGATGCTTTGATTCTTTCTTTCGAAAATGTTACTGATTCCTGGGTAGTATATTTAGGGGCCTCATTCCATGCCACACTTGATAAGAAATATTTTCATGACTATGTTCAAGGAGATTTTGGACAAGTCCATTTGGGTGATGATAAACCCTGTAAAATTGTTGGAATGGGTAATGTTCTTGTCAAACAACAGAATGGAAACCAATGGCTATTAAAGGAGGTAAGGCATGTTCCAGATCTGAAGAAAAATATGATTTCGACAGGGCAATTAGGCGGTGAAGGTTGTGTGACAACTTTCACAAATAAAACTTGGAAGGTCACTAAAGGAGCCCTGGTAATAGCAAAATGAGAAAAGGTTGGTACATTGTATTTATGCAATGGTGTTTCTAACTCTGTTAATGCTTTAACTTCCAAAGGAGCAGATGCAACATTATGGCATCATAGGCACGGACACATGAGTGAGAAGGGGATGAAGATTCTTCACTTAAGAAATTTGTTGACGTGTTTGAATAATGTTGATTTGGATTTATGTGAGAATTTAATTTATGGAAAACAGAAGAGAGTCTAATTTCTCAGAGTTGGGAAAGAAAAGAAGAGCAAAAAATTAGAGCTTGTGCATACAGATGTATGGGGACCTGCTCAGGTTTAATCTCTCGGTGGTCCTTTTTATTATGTCACTTTTATTGATGATGCAACTAGAAAGACTTGGATTTATTGTATTTATAATAAATCTAATGTATTTGATACTTTCAAGAAATGGAAAGATTTGGTTGATATTGAAACATGAAAGAAGATGAAGTGTCTCAAATCAGACAATGGAGGTGAATATTGCATCAAAGAGTTTTATAGGTACTGTTTAGAGCAAGGACTTCACAGGGAGAATACAATTCCAAGAAAACCACAAGGAAATGGTGTGTCAGAAAGGATGAATAGAACAATCATGTAGCGTACAAGGTGCATGAGATTGCATGTAGGATTGTCTTCACAATTTTGGGCAGATGCTGTAGATACTGTTGTTTATTTAATAAACAAAGGGCCTTCAAGTTCCTTGGATGGTGGTATTCCAAAGGAAGCATGGACAGGTAAAAAGGTAAACTACTCTTTTTTAAAGCCTTTTGGTTTTGAGGCCTTTGTCCATATTAATAAAGAAAATAGAACAAAGCTCGAGGAAAAATAAAAGAAATGTACCTTTATTGGATATGGTGTTAATGATTTTGGTTATTGCTTATATGATTATGAAAATAAAAAAATCATTAGGAGCAGAGATGTAATATTCAATGAAAAGGTATTGCACAAGAATCAGTTACAAGAAAATAAATAGGAAAAAGAAAACAAAGAATACACAGTTCTTGATGAGATCACAGAAAAGGTAAAGGTGCCTGAAAATAATAATAATCAATAGCCACAACAACAACAACCACCAAAATAGCAACAAGCACCTCAAACACTTGAAAGTGGTGTTAGAAGATCTACCAGGATAAGTAGACCCCCTGGATGATACTCTCCTTCATTATATTATTTATTGTTGATTGATTCTGGTGAACCCGAATGTTATGAAGAAGCAATGCAGGTTGAAACCAGGAAGAAGTGGGAGCTAGCCATGAAAGAAGAGATGGAATCCTTAATGCATAACCAAACTTGGGACTTAGTCAGGGTTCCTGCAGGTAAAACTACATTGCAAAATAAATGGGTTTACAGGTTGAAGGAAGAAGATGAAGGAAAACAAAGGTACAAAGCTATACTTGTGGTGAAGGGGTTTTCACAAAATAAAGGTATTGATTTTGATGAAATATTTTCTCCTGTTTTTAAAATGACTTCAATCAGAACTATTTAAAGTCTTGTAGCAGCGGAAGATTTACATCTTGAACAGTTAGATGTAAAGACAACATTTCTCCATGGAGATTTGGAGGAAGAAATATATATGGAGCAACCAGAAGGATATGAGGTCAAAGGGAAAGAAAAATTAGTGTGGAGGTTCAAGAAGAGCTTGTATGGCTTAAAACAAGCTCCAAGGAAGTGGTATCTAAAATTTGACAGGTTTATGTATGAACAAGGTTATACTAGATGTCACTCTGATCATTGTGTTTATCTGAAAAAGAAAAATGATGGCAGCTATATTATATTGTTATTGTATGTAGATGACATGCTTGTTGTAGGGTCTAATATGCAGAAAATAAATGTGCTCAAAATAAAATTGGCAAATTCATTTGCAATGAAGAATTTGGGAGCTGCAAAACGAATCCTTGGTATGAGAATAACTAGAGATAGGAAAAATCGCAAATTAAGATTGTCTCAGAATGGGTACATACAAAAGGTGTTGAAAAGATTTAGTATGCAGAATGCAAAACCAGTTAGTACACCTTTTGCTAGCAATTTCAAACTTAGTAAGGAGATGTGCCCCAAGACCCAAGAAGAGATGGACTACATGTATAAAGTTCCATATGCATCAACAGTTGGAAGCTTAATGTATGCAATGGTCTGCACAAGGCATGATATTGCACATGCAGTGGGAGTTGTAAGAAGGTACATGAACAACTCATGAAAATAACATTGGATGGCAGTGAAATGGATTCTCAGATATTTGAGAGGTACCAAAAATCAAGCATTATGCTTTGGTGGTTCAAACATTGCTCTACAGGGATATGTTGATGCAGATATGGCAAGTGATAGAGATAATAGGAGCACTACAGGATATGTATTTACTATAGGTCGAACAACTGTCAATTGGGTTTCCAAAATCCAAAGTGGTGTTGCACTTTCAACAACAGAAGCAGAGTATGTTGCTGCTACAAAGGCTAGTAAAGAAATGATTTGGTTACAAAGGTTTATGGATGAATTGGGTAAGAAGCATGATATGGGCATGTTATATAGTGATAGCAAAAGTGCCATTCATATTGCAAAAAACTCATCATTTCATTCCAGGACTAAACACATACAGCTCAAGTACCATTTCATACGGTTAGTATTGGAAGATGGACAACTGAAGCTGGAAAAGATACGCACTAGCTAGAATCCTACAGATATGCTAACAAAAGTTGTAACCAGGGAGAAACTGAGACTATGTTCAATTTCAATTGGTCTTCAAGGATGACGATGAAGATGAGAAATAGCCAGGTCCAAAGACGAGTCATTCTCTAGCAAATGAAGTAGCGGTGGAGTTTCTACAATCAGTGTCCAAGTGGGAGATTGTTGGGTGTAGAGCCTGATTATCTTGTTTATTTTGTATCACATTGTTGGACCCATGTACCTTAAATTGGGTTGCAACGCCGCTCGTAATTAAACATTGCCTGTGGGGTCCAAGGGGAGGCGGCTACAACTTTATGGAGCCCCCCCTGGTGGGGAGTTTCAGGGGCAGTGCCCCCGAAGCTAAAAACAGATGTAAAATTTCCTTGTAAAAGTATAGATATTTCTTGTCAATCTGGGCCATTCATTAGGCAGATGATCTGATGGTAGAAGTTATGTTTAGTTTAGGGTTTTTTCTCCTAGAAGGTGACCCCTCACTTGTATGAGGGTATTGTATTGTGGCTGTGTATTGTATGTGTATTCTCAGAGTGAGAAATAGATAGGGAGACTGTGAGAGAGAATAGATGATATTACAGTGGATCTGCTATAGGTTGTGTCTCTTCATTTTACTATATAATATAAAGGAAGGACTGGCTATTCGGGGTGGACATAGCCCAAACTGGGTGAACCACATATATCTGTGTCTCTCTTGTTTTATGTGTTTTGTGTTCTTGTGTTTTTCCGCATATTTTATGTGTCACATTGCTCTGTAATATATAATTTTCTAACCATTTTTGAGAGACATGATGTCTCAAGATGTAACAGAAACACACATATTTTGTACTTATCAGCAAACATTCAATATATATACATCTATTTTCCTATATGGATCTTTCATGTGATGATGATTTTTACAGATTATGCGAATGTCTATCTAATATAATGTTAGCCATTGTATTAGTTAATGCATTCATTTGTCTAGGAATATGTTGATATGTGATATAATCAAAATGTCTTTCCAGCAAACAAACACATAAATACAATCTTAAAATCCGAGGGTTTCTAACTGAATAATGCCCATTAAGTTGAACAAAAACAAGCTATGAGTCTAGATTTACAACCAATGCACTAATGCTGAGGATAATCTCCTTGGTTAACAGTTCAATAACAACACTATACTCAACGACATTGTTTGTAGTCCATCCTAGACAAATACCTTGCAGATATATCAACTCACTAGAAGGATCATAAATCACCCAGGCTGTCGAAGACAAGTTCCGGGTACAGTGGGAAGCACCATCCACGAAAATGACATAAGGGGTAATAGAAATATACACAATAAGCAATGACCCAATAAGCAGGAAAATGTTCGCAAAGCACACCAAGTCAAAAATGTACAAAAAATTTAAAAATAGCTATGTACATAAAATATGCACGAATGATTCATGCATAATATTTTTTGAGATACAACCCATTTCTGGGTTGATCTAAAGGATGACCTTCGTAATCACTGAGCTCATAGGCCACATTCTTCAAAACACATTTAACAATGTAGGGCCCATGCCACATGGGTTGAAATTTTCCTACCCCCAGCTTATCATGACCTTGATCATACAGGAGGACGAGGTCTTCTTCTACAAAGGAGTGAGGGGAAACTAACTGGTCAAAATGAGCTTTGACCCACTTTTTTTGTGCCTCAATGATAAAAGTAGTCAAGCAACGGGTTTCATCCAGCCTTTCTAACTAGATAAGACGCTCTTCTTCTGGTGAAGTGTTCGAAAACAATTCAACAACCAACTTGAGTGAAGGTATTTTACAATAAATTGGAAGCGTAGCTTCCACACCGTAAACAAGCTAAAATGGAGTGGATCCGGTCGCATCCTTAACTGAGGTTCGGTACGCCTAGATAGCCGAAAATAACATGAGATTCCAGTTGGATTTGTGCATCCCAATCATATGTTGAAGCATGGTGACAAGAAATTTGTTCACAGCTTCAACCTGGCCATTGGCCTGAGGATAGTATGGCGTTGAGATGTCGTGATGCAAGCCCAACCTGGAAGTCAGCTCCACCACCATATAATGCTGAAAATGGAAACCATGATCAGTAACAATGGCTTGAGGGACACCAAACCTAGAAATGATGTGATTGAATATGAAATGAGTTGTTTTCTTACCGTCGGAGGCAAGTGTAGGCATTGCTTTGGCGCATTTGGTGAAGTAGTCGACGGTTACGATGATATAAGCATGCCCCCCTGCCGAGTGAGGGCTACACGTCATAGAATTGATGCCCCACTTCTTAAAGGGACCAACGATAATAACAGGGTGCAGATGTGTAGGTGGCGCACGTATCTTGCGCTGATAGATCTGGCAATCATGAAATTTTCGAACAGCAACAATGCAGTCCTTGAAGATGGAGGGCCAGAAATATCCAGCATGAAGAATATTTTGTGTTGTTGCAGAACTATAAATGTGACTGCAACAGGCACCATTGTGACAGTCATTTAGGGCTTTCTTAGCTTCCTCAAGAGTCAAACACCGACGGAGAATGGAATCTACTCCGATGCGGTAGAGTGTATCTCCGACTATACGATAAGGTTGCGATTGATTACGGATGTGTTGGCGGACATCCTTCGTCAAATTAGATCTAAAATTAGAAGTCTGAAGATATATGATGATATCACCATACCAAGGATCGAGGGTGCTAATCAGAAAAAGTGAATCATCTGGAATGCATTCCTCAAAACCAGACATAACGGAGTCAGAGGGGAGGGAATAGATAAGCTCAACAAGGACTAGTGATTTCTTTGAATTGGAAGTAGTAAACTCCAAATCTAACTCTTGGAGGATCAAAATCCACTTTGAGTACTTTCCCTTGAGAAATTGTCGAGACAATCTATAGGTCATGGGGTTGCATTTAGAAATCAGAGTCACACTATGCAACAGAATATAATGACAAAAATGTTGAACTTCTTGAACTTTAGCTAACGCTAACTTCTCGACATGAGCATAGCACGTTTTTGTATCGAGAAGGTTACGAGAGAGGTAGTAGATAACATGCTCATCATCGTCATCATCGTCTTACACCAAAACCATGGCAATCATGCTGAAGGCGACGACTAAATAGAGGGAAAAATCGTGATGATAGTTTGGGAGACACAACAGAGGAGCATTGATGAGCAATGTCTTGAGTGCATAAAAATATTTCTGAGCGATCTCATCCCAGAGGAATGGGACTCCCTACTTTAGTAATCGTGTGAATCCTTTAGCCACTTCGGCATAGTTAGGTATAAAATGGCGTAAAACATTAGCCTTCCTCTGCAGAATCTACAGCTGATGCAATGAAGATGGAGAGGGGAGATTAATGATAGCCTCAACTTTGAGCTGATGAAGGTGAATCTCGTATTTGGAAACGATAAACCCTAAGAGTCTATTGGAATCGACGCTAAAGACGCACTTGTGCAGATTTATCCAGATGTGTTAGCGTCGACAACGAAGAAATATCTGACAAAAATGGTTAGGATTGTCCTTACGCTTATCTGAATGAGCCGGAAGGTCATCCAGATAAGGCTGAACGATGTGCTTAATATTGTGAAAAGAATACGACATCGTTCATTGAAACATGGCCTCAACATTCTTCAAGCCGAAAGGGAGATTTTAATATGCGAAAGTAACCCAAGGACAGATGAAGGCAGTCTTGTGTTGATCAGTCGGGAGAATGTTAATCTGGTTATAACAATAAAAGCTGTCCATGAGAGAAAAGATCTCACTCCCAGTGAAATCATCAATGATCTGATCGATAAAGGGAGTAGGATAGTTATCCTTAGGACAGGCCCAGTTTATATCACGATAGTCAACACAGACCTGAATGGTACCTTTTTTCTTATCTACAGGGACAATATTGGACACCCATTCTGTCAAGGGAATCAGGTATATGAAACCAACGTTGAGAAGTTTTTCAACCTCACTTTTAATGGTGATAGCCTTTCGAGGGTGCATAAGACAAAGGCACTAATGAACAAGCTTCGAACTAGGGTAGGTAGGAATCTCATGCACCACTATAATATGATCTATGACAGGAATTTCTTCATAGGACCATGAAAATATGTCGCGGAACTCATGGAAAAGGCTAGCATAAACCTGCACTTCATCTGGAGAATCAGTGACCTCGATATGGATGTTTTCAAAAATTCCCGGTTTGACGGAAATATCGATAGGCATCATTTGCGTGATGTTACTCAAGTTACCCTTCGTGAAAAATTCACATGTTCGAATAGGCATTTTAAGTGGAGGAGAAGGAACCTAAGATGCAAACCTCTCAAGGCACGTAGACATGGCCCCAAGACCAGGCATGAACGAGGAACGATGATGACTATCATCCCACGAAGATCCTCAAGAGATATGGTTTCCACGATGGCTTCATCGGAGGGAAATACTTCTTTCAAGGGATCGAGAAAATCCGAATCGCCAAGCCAACGGGATTGAGAATCAGTGTCAAGAGACATGCTCAAAGAAGCATGATTAGAAGGTGGAGGTTCCGAAGCTGTGATGATTTCACAATAGTCAATCTCGATCGGACTCAACAAAATCGAATCTCCGAAAGAATCGATCTGCTCAGGTGAAGGGATGATCCAGGGGTCGCTAGACCAAGAGATCATATTGATCTAAACAGTGTTGGGTGGAGGAAGGGGAAAAATACCCATTAGGGCAGGATCTTTGAAGAGACCTGACCCAACCCTCTCATAGGGTGTCGGAATATGATCCACATATGGAACATTGTTCTCGGAAGAAGAAGTGAAAAATGATAATTGATCGACAGTAATAATATTTCCTTCGTGTGGGAATTTTAGGACACAAAAGAGAGTGGATGGAACACATAGCATGGCATGAGTCCAACTACGACCGAGGAGAAGATTGTAATTGATCTTGGCGTAAACTACTTCAACCTCAACATGGACAGTCTTCCCTTCTAATGTAATCGGAAAACTAGCAAGAACACCAAGAGGTTTGGATTCTCTTCCATCAAATGATTCAAGGGAATTTGGTGATGAGTTCAAGGCCAGAGAACCAATGGATTTCCAGCAAGAAGAATACATGACGCACGTGGATGCACCCTCGTCCACAACTGCCCGATGGATGTTTAACCCATTAACACCAACTTGTATGATGAGCGAAATTTGGTGCGGGAGCCATGGATCGAAATTCTCTAAATTGAAAGTGAGAAGGCTAGTATCAGCAGGATCAACCTCGCCAATCATAGATAGCAAAGCCTTCCGTTGAGACAGAAAAATTTGAAGCACTTCTAATGCAGACATGGAAGATGGAGCTTGAGCAAAATCCTCAACAATACTGTAATGTTGAGCATCACGGGCGTTTTGATTGTAAGAATACTTGTGGAGTACACCTTTGGAAGGTGGTCGTACACCGAGCTCAATACTGGGACTTTCAATCTATAGAGGGCCAAAAGTAGGCGGAGGAGGAGGACCATCAGTGATCTCTTTCCCTACTGCCTAACACGATCAAATATAATATTTTGACCGAGTAGCAATTGAAACTGTTAGCGCTCAAATCTACCTTAGGCTGAAATAAGGTAAAACTCAAGGCTACATCAAACCACGCTCAGCCTCGTAGCTAGCCCTACGAGGACAGGAGAGGGCTCTCTCTAGGTATATCTTGATAAAATCAGAAATAAGGTGCGAGATGAATTATAATTGGTACTGATTTTAGGTTAGTAAAGAGATAGGAAAGTTTGATTTTGATTTTTGGGTTTTTTGTTTGAAAAAATGGAAAAAACAATTTTGGGTCCGGGGATAAGGCCAAATTTTTGCAGAATTCGAGTTGGGGAGAGGTAGGAAGTAGTCTTGATGCTTTTGATCAGGTGTATGGATGGATAAAAATGAAAAGGAGCTGAAGATGGCAAGGGAGAACATGGATCCTCTCCAAACAGGCGAAAACATGTAAAACTAAACAAATTTAAAGGTAGAGCACTGAAACAATGGATTCAACCTCATTTACTCATTCATTTAGTTTAAGAAGCATAAGAAGGGAATGGAATACATTAAAAATGAAAGAAATTACAATAAACTGAGAGAAAACACCATCAAGAACTGAAAGCCACAAGAATTCCAACAGGTGCTGCAAAACCTCTGATCTTTCCTTAGCCAAAATATAAAAAATATGTACAATAGTGTGCCAAAGTTTTCCCAAGAGTTCAACCTCTAGAATGTCTCAGAAATTACATCATATAGACTATCCTAACTCCTTCCCACACCTCTAGGGGTCGAATTCCTCCTTCTAGGAGCAGTTCCAACTAATTCTAAACAAGGAGCTGGAATATAGGTAGCCAAACAACTTGCCTCTAAAAGGAAGGAAACTGATTCTTCCACTTGATTTTTACTTTTTAAGGAGTGAATCATCTAGCATAGGTAAAAATGAGTCCAAGTTACATGCCAACCATAATATTACATCAAGATAACTCAAAAATTACATCCACAAACAAAACTCGTCCAACTGGCCGAAATTCTGAGCTGGAAGGTGAAAAATTGACCAAAAATCCATATGAGTAGCGCGCCTGAGCTATATGCGTAGTGCGCCTTTCAGCCTACTTTTGGGGCACTTCCTGGCATCAAAATCAAGCTCATGATACATTTTTGGAAAGGCCTGGATGTCTGCTATCCAGCCCAAGTGGAATTTCCCAATTTGGAGCTCATTTGCCCCTCCAAAACTTCATCCTCCCACAAATACTTCCTGCTGCTGAAAAAGGTGGCAGAATGGTGATTTTCATGGTGTTTTGGCCCCTTTGATCATCCAGAATTTGGTGAAATTCTTTGGTCTTACTAGAGCATGCATAACTTTCCATGAAAAATCCAAAAATATAAATTTTTCCTCCAGCAAGTGTCCCAATCATAAGCGAGCGCGTCGACGCGCTACTCGTACGGGTGAAAAACCTGTTTTGAGACCAAAATTTTCCAAAATGACAAAAACTTCTTCAAATTCGCTCAAATTCGGAGCGAAGACCCTCCATCATGTATCATGCCCAGCCAACGAAGCCTCGGCCAAAATCCGGAGTGGATCAGGCCTCTTTCGCCGTTTTAGTGCACTGCTCAACCTCCTCTTTAGAATCTTCATTTTTGCCTTGCAGACGTGCATGCGGGCCCAATAATGACCTTTCATGTGACGAAGCATGTCTTTGTCTCTATTGGCCTTTGCCAATAATTTCTCCAGATGAATGTTAACATGCGTGAGGCAAGAATCTTGATCAGTCGGTGTCATATCACCAGGTCTCTTCCGGGCCAATTGTCGATCCTCACAGATTCGCCGCAGCTCTAACAGTGTGTAATCATCCTCTAGCTGTTTGTTACACTGCTCCAGGTAGTTTATCACCCACTGAGCCCTCTGCAATTTCTCTTTCGGCGTGTCATTCTTGGCCTTTTTCTCCTGGATGATCTCTTTCAGTTTCGAGCTAGGAGAGCTCGCATCAACATCGATGGATGTGAAATCAGTGTCTCGACCACCTGATGGGCCCTCATCATGCATAGGCCTCTTGCCTCTGTCCTGAATCTGTACCTGTGCTGAAGAAGAAGGCGAGACCCCTTCCACCCCAGGTGGAGATAGTACTCGCGCTGCTGATGAAGTCAACGAGACCCCTTCCACCCCGGGTGGAGATAGTACTCGTCGTGTAGCTGTAAATAAGGCCCTGTGGCCTCGCTGGTATGTCACATACAATGGAGCACTGATATGCTCGATCTCAGGGATGTCCGGCTGATGTGAAGGCTCTCCCTCCTCATGAACTACCTCGAAAGGCGGCTGCGGCACTGTAAAGAAGTCACGGGAGATGAAATCCTCCCAAGTGATGCCCTGCTGTGTTAACTGATGTATCACCATGATTTTGATCAGCGCGTAATGATATATACTTCTATGCTGCTGTGCTGGGGACTTCTTCTGTACAAAAATTGTCATCCTCTCTATGTTGCGATACATGAAGTATGGAATGCTCATCATACATACCCTCGTGAAATGCATCAACAAACAGACATGGTACGTATTGAGACGCGAGAATCTGCCCTCGCAACTGAAATATCGAATGATGAGTTTCATCAAAGGAGCAAACTCATCCTTCAGGAATCTGAAAGGAAATACCCTGCTCAGCTGCCTCATAAACTCAGGTTTGATGTATGGCTCATAGTAGGATTTCTCTAACTGCTGTCGTTTGTTCCATTCCTCTCCTATATTTGGTATCCCGGTGGCCCGAGCAATAGTCTCTGGTGACAGAATGAAATCTACTCCTGCAATGTTTACACGGCCATCATGTAAATGTAGAACAAATAGATGAGCTAGTTCACGATGATGCTGGGTTTGTGAAATCATCTCACAGTATTGGAAACGTGACTGATGCTGAAAACAATCCATTGCAAGCGGGAAAACCTGCAATTGAGCCAAAGAAGTAGGCTCCTCCCTGAGATGCTTACCACTTTTGCCACTTTTGTGAGATCTCCGTGGCACATTACCCTCTGCTGTGGAATCACTGTCATACTCCTGCTCATAAACTGAATCCGTCTCTGACATGGCTTTGAAAACAAGATGTCTGCAGTATATATGTTGATATAGGTGTAGTGAAGACAAAAGTTTCAATGTATGCTCAAAACCCAAATATGTCACATATGTATCAAAGTGTCATAGGAAAACAAGCCACAGTGGTAATGGCTCTGTCAAGTGGATTGGCATAAAAAAAGTCACTGCTTTGATCACAAGGGAATTTGACAAATGAGTAAAAAAAAGTGTAATGTAGTGTACAACCTTTGCAATGCTGGCTAAGATTTGTCAAAAGGGGAGTGAGTATGGGACTGTGTTTGTCAATGGAGAATGGGAAACAGTGTGACAATGGCCATAGTAAAACAATAGCAATGACAGTGGTAATATAATAGCGATGACAGCAGTGATGAAATGGCAAGCAGAGAGCGTGAGGGCAGTGACACTTTTGACAGTAGATGTATAAGCATATATATCAACAATACAAGCTTCGAAATCCTTCACAAGACTATCACCATGTCTTTCAAAACCCTAAGAAATGAATTTTCCATGAACATAGGGTTCACCTTTCTCCACATCAAACACAC
This sequence comes from Pinus albicaulis, assembly GCA_034641835.2. Lineage (NCBI taxonomy): Eukaryota > Viridiplantae > Streptophyta > Pinopsida > Pinales > Pinaceae > Pinus > Pinus albicaulis. Next base: position 1,102,616,499 of record CM076574.1, read on the forward strand.
TAGTTTCTCCACTCTCAAAACACCACAATCATGTTGAAAATTTACTGAGCAATCATGAAAAACCTACTTGCAAGCCGATTGAGGCGATTTGGCATGAAACTGGACGTAGGAGCGAAATTTTTTGGCTCTGAGATTATATGCGTAGCGTGCTCACCCAGTGAGTAGCGTGCGGTATGTGCGTAGCGCGCGTGCTATTTTGCACAGGCCGGTGAAGCCCAATGAGTAGCGCGCCTCTTGTGAGTAGCGCGCACTTCCACCTCCGGTCTACAGTTCTGAAAACAAGCTTTCGCCCTTCTAATATGCAATTCGACCTTTGCTTTGGGAATCTATGCAAATGAGTTGTCTTCCAATGGTTTATATGGGTTGTAAAATATCTCATAAAAATCAACTTTGATTTAAATTTGCTCCATAACCCACTTTAATAATGTTTGGCACTTTGTCATTTGATCACTTAATACAATGCTGTCCTTTGGCTTTTCATTTATTTTCTGAGTCTTGGACTGATGACACTTGGTTGTTTTTTCAGGGATTTGGCATTTGGCTTTGGCAAAGATCAGAGGCTGCCTTCAAATTTCTTATGATGAAACAAATATACAATTATTACAAAAATGAAATTTGACAATTTCTAGTTCCAAAACAGAGTTTTGGACCAAAAATGTCTTCAAATGTTGTTGAGAATAAAAATATGAAATGAGAATCTTTTGAAACCAACCTCATGGCCTGCGGGCTTTTATTACATGTATGCAAAGGACTGAAAACCCTAGACTCTAGGACCAAAGACTCTTTTTAACGAAACTAATCATTTATGACCATGAATGAAGTGACCTGAACTTCAGTGATTTTTGAAAAATTTTAATTAGCCCTGCAGGTACAAGCACGAGGGAACACAAGACAACCAGACCCCCTCGTCAGTCAATGGCATGCCCCTAGCGAAATGCAACGAAGTGAAATGAGCGAGACACCTAAAAATGATATGCAAAAAGCGAATTGATCTCTGACAGAGGGCTGTAAGGACCGACTCTAACATTGGCTCCAATGGGGATGGTGGCTCCAAGGATATGCCAAGAACGGCAGATCTCTGGGGGAGTCAGACAATGCCTTCATCCATTGGGCGATGGAGTCATTATTTGAACGGATAACACAAAACTTTTGATACATTTATTGACTGCAAACTTGACTGAAAACTGACTGAAACTTGATCAAAACTGACTCGACTTTAAAACTAAAAGACTAATAAGATTGACTTGACAAACTTCAAACCAAACTAATCTCCTTCTCCAGAATTATAGCCTTCGCTCCGGGCCCCAGACCGAAGAAAAGAGATTAGTCCACACTTGTAATAAAACAGAAATAAAACGATATATACAATGATGATGAAATCAGTAGAAAATACTCAAAAGTGGTATCGCTTGAGCAGCCGACCATTGATCGGCCCTCTAGGACAATCATCTCCATTCATTTCCTTGAGAATAAAGGCGTTCTGACCACGATACGCTACAATCTTAAAAGGACCCTTCCATAGATTTTCAAATTTGCCGTGCTTTCCCTTATCTTCATTTCGAGCATCCCACTTCAAAACCACCTCATCCAGCTGAAACTTATCTGCTTTTGCCTTTCTGTCGTAGATCTTCTTTATACGCTCCTGCAACTTGAATGTATTTTGAAAGACCTCCTCCCGTGTCTGCTGTAAATGAATCATCTGATTAATCCTTCGCTGCATGGGATCTTCCTCACTACCAGCTTCCTGAAGCAATTTGACTACCGGGACAGCGAGAGAAGTGGGAAAAATTGTGTCTATCCGATACACCAACTCGAAAGGGGACATGCCAGTGCATTCACTAATTTCTTGTGCCAGCCCTTTTTATTGATTTCCAGCAATTTCTTGATGATATTTACCAAAGACTTATTTGAAGATTCCGCCAAGCCATTTCCTTGCGGATGGTAGGCAGTCGAATGTCCCAAGCTGATGTTGTACTTATAGAAAAATTCGACCATCCTTTTTTACTTGAAGGTCGTTGCGTTATATGTGATTATCTTACTAGGACACCCAAAACGTGACAGAATATTGTTTTCAAGAAAAGAGATAATTACCGCATCCGTGGCTTGTCGAGTGGGAATGGCCTCGATCCATTTCGTGAAGTAGCCCGTTGCCGTCAATATCCATCTATGTTGCCCGGAAGATGCCGGATGGATTTCACCAATGAAATCCAACCCCCACTGCTGAAATGGTGCACTGACTTCAATTGGTTTGAGAGGTAAAGGCTATAGTTTCTGCTTCCCTTCGAAAATTTGGCATTCGTGACAATTCTTAACAGCCTTATATACATCAGAAAACAAAGAAGGCCAATAGTAACCTGCCCTTAGAATCTTATTCGCTGTGGTTTTCCAAAACAAATGGCCCCCGCAGTCTCCTCTATGAAAGTCCTCCAAAACTCTTTTGGCTTCCTCCTCTACTAAACAATTCAATAAAATTCCACCAAGGTCTTTCCAATATAATGCAGAATTTAATATGCAAAACTTTGCAGCCCTCAACTTCAAGGTTCTACTCTTATTTCTAGGCATCCCGGGAGGTGGAGACAAATTCTGAAGTACGTATAAAATGTCAGCATACCAAGGGGAAGAAACAAAAATATCAGATACCTGTAATGATGTACTCTCCTCATCTTCATCGGACATGGTAGCGATCAAATTTATATCTAGAGCATGCAGATTTGTTTCAGCCATGAGCTTGGCTAGTCCTTGTCCTTTGATCAGCTTGGTCGGTTTAATCTCCACATCATATTCTAACAACGCAGCGATCCACTTACCCCGTCTTCCCTCTGGATCTGCCTGTACCAAAACATCTTTAACTGCTGCGTTAGGAACGTATGCTATAATGTGGGAATGCAGTATATACACACGGAAATCTTTCAAGGCCTTTACAAGCACAAGTGCTTGTTTCTCAATAATGTTGTATTTCAACGCTCCGTCCCTTATAATCTGACTGAAAAAAGCAATGGGCTTCTCAACTCCATCCCTTTTCTGCATTAAAACAGCTGCCAATGTGTGCTCAGAAGCAAACGAAAACAAAATGAATTCCTATGTGTAGTCCGGGCTTATTAAAATAGGGGCTGAAGAAAGAGCTATCTTTACCAAATTAAATGATTTCACTGCCTCTTCTGTCCACTTTACCTGACTGTCCTTTTTCAGCATGTTCGTGATTTCTCTAAGATGCTCAGCAAGATTTGGAATGAAACGACGCAGAAAATTCATTTTACCATTAAAGGACTGTATTTCTTTCTTGTTCCGGGGCTGTTCAATCTGCTGGATGGCTTCAACACGTGCAGGGTCAACACGGATGCCATCTTTCGATATGATGTGGCCAAGGAGCTTGCCTTCATCCATGGAAAAAAGACTCTTTTTTGGATTCAGCGAAATGCCATATTTTCTGCACTTCTGGAAAACAATTTTCAAATGATATAAATGTTCTTCATCAGAATTTGAAAACACAGTCAGATCATCAAGGTAAACAACCAAAAATACATCTTTCTCGTTGGCGAAAGCCATGTCCATTGCACGTTGAAAAGTGGCACCTGCATTTTTCAAACCAAACAGCATCTTTGCATAATGAAACGTTCCCCATGGAGTGGTGAACGCAGTCTTGTCCCGATCATCTTCATGCACTAAAATTTGGTTATAACCTGAATAGCCGTCAAGTAATGACATCCTTGATGCTCCAACTACTCGCTGCAATATATGGTCCATTTTTGGCAGCGGATAATTGTCTTTTAATGATACCTTATTCAAATTTCTGAAGTCGATACATAAACGGATCTCACCTGTCTTCTTTCTCACTGGAACCAAATTTGATATCCAATCGAAAAATCTGATAGGCACAATGATTCTTGACTTATAAAACCTGTTTACCTCTTTTTCAATCGATTGGTAGCAGCTTTGGATTGATTCTCCTCAACTTTTGACGGAAAGGCTTCTGATTTGGTTTGATGGGGATAGTATGCTAAATGATATTAGTGTCATATGTTTTTAGATCTGAGTAATCCCATGCAAAAGCATCAGAAAATGAAGACAACAATCTCACATACTTCGCCTTTACCTTTGGTGACAATGACTTTGATAACTTTACCATCTTGGGATTTTCAGCTGTCCCAATATTTACCTCTTCAACACCTTTTTCAGTCGGCCTCAATGTCGATTTGCGGACTGCATCGTCTTGATCAAAAAGTTCCTCCAAAGGAATCAATCCTTTAGGAATGATGTTATCTTTAAGTTGTAGCACTTCCATTTGATTTATTTGTATATCATCATTACCATCATCATGTTCTGTATCTATGGAGGTGTCTTTAAACTTACCCTTATTCTGCAGAAAATCACTAATCTCCTCATCATCCTGAAAAACTTGCCAACATTGCTGATTATCTGGAATGGTGGGGCGGTGTTTCACATGAATCTCGAACTTGTTGCTGGAATTCATTGGGATTTTTAAATTGCTTGCTGCCTTAGCAAGTCCATCAGCAACACCATTTTGTATGCGAGGCACACATGTCAAGGTATGATGAGAAAATAACTTCAAAATGTCTAAAACTGCATTACGGTAAGCCCTCATGCGAGGATGCTTGGCTTGAAACTCACCCTTTACCTGCTTTATCACCAATTCTGAATCACCATAGACTGCAATTCTTTTTGCTTTCAGCTTTCTTAGAATCTTAAGGCCAACAATCAGAGCCTCATACTCTGCTTCATTATTAGAACAGTCAAACGCTAGCTTGTAGGAACATACTCTCACATTGCTTGGAACCTTATCCGGAGCGGAAAATGGACTGCGAATCCAAACACCAATTCCAGCACCGTCACTACCCACTACGCCGTAAAAATCCATGGTCCAAAGACCATCTTCATCGTCCTCTAGATGCTGAAATTGCGCCAGCTCTGTTTTTCCTGTTTGCTGCCCATTGTCTTTAGCTGATTTCTCCACAGTATCTTGCTTTTCTCTTCTTTCTTTCTGCAGAACTTCTCTAAAATTCTCAGTGATTTCTGGTATATCTTCTGCCTGAACTAATTAACTATCTATATCATTAAAACTATCAAAAAACAACATAAAAGACTCTAAGTCGGTATGTACATAATTCACAGGATGATTGATTGGCTTCTCCTTGCTTGTTATCATGTATTTCATCTTCTGCTCTCGATATAACTTTCTCATTTGACCGAAGACTAGAATTGTAGCATAGGAAAAATCTAACTGTAGTGTACCTTTCAACTTTGGCCCCCAAGATCTAGAAAGGAGCATTCCAAATCGCGGAGGAATGTCCGCCACAACCACATCCATTAAGACATTCTTCGCCGGAATTTGATCTAAGCTTACAACCAAATCTTTGATGAGTCTGATACATCTCACACGGCTGGAATCAAATGAATACAAATCATGATATTTTCTTGTAATGTCTAGTCCCAACTTTTCCATGATCACCTTTGGCATCAGATTGTGGGAAGCACCAGAATCGAACATGGCATTGTGTAATACATATTAATGCAACCTCAAACTGATATAAAAGGGAGGAACATCACTGTCAGGGGACTCACCATCTAATGCAGGCCCAAATATCAATTCTGGCTGATCATCTTCAACATTTACCGTGTCAAACATTGGATCAAAATTCAGAATTTTGGAGATTTGACCTCGGTAGCTGCTGTTCTTCATGATTTCTGTCAAAGGAATAGATACCTTCAATTTGGAAATTTCATTTTCCAAACCAAATGCTGAAACTCTTTCAACCTCTTTTACCGGAACTTCTTTCTTTTCAGCTTTATCCTTCACCATACTTGACTGATTTTCCTTTTCTGCTGATGCTGATTTACTAGCTGCAGGATCAATTGTCTCTTTTCCTTTCTTCTGTGGTATAGGTGAATCCGTCTTTGGTGCTGAAGCCTCTTTTCTTTTCTGAATTGGGTTTATGGGCACATCTCGATTTCTCAATGAGTATTGCTTCTGTTGAGCGGACAAAGCATTCAGATATCCTCTTTGGTATTCATCTGATTCTTCCTCCAGATCTGCATCATTTGCTAAAATGAAATCCTCATCTCTCTGTGCAGCTGAACTTTCTCCATATTCCTCATCCTCAGTAATGTAAATAGGCAGATCATCGGGAGTAAATAAGTGGTTTTTCTCACCTACTACATCATCATCATCGTCTGAATCTTGACTCACAAAATTCTGCAAAAGAGGTGTTTTAATCTGCTGTTGGGATGCCAACTCTTGTACTCTCTGTTCACGCTGCTTAATTCTGAACTGTGGCTGTTGCTGGCCACGGTAGTTGGGATTACGAATCTGCGTTTCTGGCTTATCAAGCGTCATTCTTTTGAACATTTTTTCCATCTCACGAAGCAAGTGCTGTTCTGATGCAGATGTGGAAGCCTCTTCTTTTATAGTCACTCTTTTCTCTGCTCTCAACCGGGCTCTCTTATCATTCAGATTTTCCTCAACACTAACAACAATCTTCTGCATATCTTCTAAGGTAGGCAGATCTCTGTCTCGTAGTGAATAAGCCATCTCCGGATCAAAACCATCCGGGAATTTAAGAAGAGCTGACTTTTTAGATGGTCTTAAGTCATCTGGAATTGCATTATAAACTGTATTGAATCTGATAATATAATCCTGAACAGACTCACCAGGATTACGTTTGATGCTGGTATACTCTGAAGTAATCTACAGCGGATCTTTTTTCATCTCCCATTGATCTAAGAATTGTGTCTGAAGCTCTTGTAATGTATTGATACTTCCGGCCTGTAAAGCTCTGAACCATTTACGAACCTCACCTCCAAAAGTCTGGGCGAACAACCTCATGGACACATTTTCTTCATCTATTTCATGCAGGTCCAAGAAGTCTGTCATTCTGACAATATGATACTGAGCGGATATACTCTGTGGCGTGCCATCAAATATGGGAATCTTGCTCTGATAATCAGCAGGCATAGGATCCAAATTTGCAGGTAAAACAAGAGGTGCAAATCTCGCAGCCATGGCTCTTGGTAGATTTATAATCTGCTGTCTTGGAGAAACCGGTGGAATGGGAGAAGTAGGTGAACGGGGGTGTATGCGGTGGAGATGGGGGAGAAAATACTGTTGATTGCTGATCAGAGATCTCAGGCTGTACGGGAATGGTAGGAATAAAGGGAGGTTCAGTGGGAATCCGTGAACTAGATGCAATCTCAGATGGCCCAAGAGTTTGTGAAGCAGATTCAATGAATTCAGGAATGTTGGTTGCCACAATGGAATTTTGAAGATTGAGAATATAATTATCGATAGATCTATTTGCTTGCTCAACTTCTAGATACTTGATGAACTTAGGATTGATGACGGTAGAACCAGTAGCACTTTCGGATTTGGTTTCAAACAATGATAACTCAAACTGATCGTCAAACTCAATATCTTCATTGTATTAAAAAACAGTGGGGTATGAGTGAGATTTGACCAAAGGAATAATAGGAGCTTCTCGACGGAAAATTATTGGGATTAGGTTGGGGTTTTCATATACTGGAGGTGGATTTGGATCAGGATTTGATCTGGTATGCCTTTTTGAAGCTAGTGTATTTGAATATTTTCGAAGGACAAAATTGAATATTTTCAGCCTATCGACTTCTAGACTCAATCATCCAAAGGTCTAGAATGAACAAGTATACTGGGTTGATTTTCAAATCAAGTGCTGCATTCACAAGCTAACCAGAGATCGACTGAAGCAACATTTATCTACTTCCGCTTATGCATGGCAAAAGCGTTTCGAAAGCTACCTGGCGTGACTTCAAACTCCGTCTAAGACTCATGAAATAAACACATCAACAAGAAAACCATTGAGATTTTCCCCAGTATGGTCGCCACTATGTTAGCGCTCAAATCTACCTTAGGCTGAAATAAGGTAAAACTCAAGGCTACATCAAACCACGCTCAGCCTCGTAGCTAGCCCTACGAGGATAGGAGAGGGCTCTCTTCGGGTCTATCTCGGCAAAAGGTCTTCAAAGGGGCTGAGATGACTTATAATGAATACTAATTTTAGGCTAGTAAAGAGATAGGAAAGGGGTTTTTGATAAATGGATGAATTTTCTGGGCAGCGTGCGATCAAGAAACAACATGAAACAGAGATTTAATCAAAGGCACAGGGTATTTCATAAGGCGAGATAGGAATGAAGTTTAACAATCAATTTTGAAATAATATGGGGTGAAAGACTGTTTAAAAAGCTGAAAAGGGCATTAATCAATGAGTCCTTTTCAGGCAGAAGAAAACATAGAACATCTGAACACCTCAAGGCAGAGCAATGACTGAATTCTACCTTTCTTACTGTAAAGTATTCAGTTGGAAACGATTATGAATGAGCTATGAAACATTACAAAAGACATATGAAATAGAACAAAAACACATGTTAAACTTCACACCACAAGAATCTTATAACTCAGAGCTGTACCATTTAATTATTCCTCCGTCAAACTGTACAGTGAGAGCGCTGGGTTTTTCCTCCCATAGCTTTCATAACTTTCCAACCATTACAAATGATTTTTCATACAATAAATAAGCCCAGTTGAAACAGTTCCATACTTTCATCGATCTGTTTTCTCTTGGGCTTATTTATTGTATGAAAAATCATTTGTAATGGTTGAAAAGCTCTGAAAGATGTGGGAGGAAAAACCCAGCGCTCTCACTGTACAGTTTGACGGAGGAATAATTAAATGGTACAGCTCTGAGTTATAAGATTCTTGTGGTGTGAAGTTTAACATGTGTTTTTCTTCTGTTTCATATGTCTTTTGTAATGTTTCATAGCTCATTCATAATCGTTTCCAACTAAATACTTTACAGTAAGAAAGGTAGAATTCAGTCATTTCTCTGCCTTGAGGTGTTCAGATGTTCTATGTTTTCTTCTGCCTGAAAAGGACTCATTGATTAATGCCCTTTTCAGCTTTTTCAACAGTCTTTCACCCCATATTATTTCAAAATTTATTGTTAAACTTCATTCCTATTTCGCCTAATGAAATACCCTGTGCCTTTGATTAAATCTCTATTTCATGCTGTTTCTTGATCCCACGCTGCCCAGAAAATTCATCCATTTATCAAAAACCCCTTTCCTATCTGTTTACTAGCCTAAAATCAGTATTCATTATAAGTCATCTCAGCCCCTTTGAAGACCTTTTGCCGAGATAGACCCGGAGAGAGCCCTCTCCTGTCCTCGTAGGGCTAGCTACGAGGCTGAGCGTGGTTTGATGTAGCCTTGAGTTTTACCTTATTTCAGCCTAAGGTAGATTTGAGCGCTAACAGAAACAAATGCAGAATCATTCATCATGAGCACTTGAGAGCCAAATGGGGCAGAGGACTGAGGTTTCTCTATCATCTGGGTCAGCTAAGATGGAAAAGGTTCTTTAAGAACAATTGTAGTTCCTTGGGTGCCTTTGAGAAATCTACTCACTTCGTACCGTCAAGGACAATCCTTGGTGTAGTGCTCTTCATCACAGATCAAACAAGGGTAATTTGGCTTACGTTGTGAACCATCATCAGCATGAGATTTAGACAAATCTGGCTTTGAGGTATCGGGTTTGGCCTTAACTTTACCCTTCTTTTTCACCTTGGAAGTTTTATCTGCTGGATTGGCCTGAACGACATTGAATTCCACTGTTTTGCCAGGATTTGGGGTGGACTGAGAAGCAGCATCATTGGAAGGATTAGACTTTTTCTTCCCAGGATTTGAAGGAGAAGACTTCCGAGAAGTCTGAGGCATGGAACCAATAATACTATCGACGGATGGGGTCGCTGGTGCTTAATAAGTTCCAGGTTGAGGGGCATCAGGGAAGATATCATACAACATGCTAGACTGGGAGTACACAAGATCAAGGTACTGGGCACGAGCAGTGACCTATTCTTCAGTTACAAATTCCCCCATAGCTATGTCCTTAGCGATTTGATTGAAAAAGGAGGTAGTGAACAAATCAGTTAGAAGATGATCAAGAATATCAAACTTAATCAAGCAACGATGACGCCTCCATTCATGAATATGATCCGAGATGTCAGTAGCTCGGTCCTGTTTCAAGGATGTGAGGAGGTGTGTCCTGGTTTCATAGAGAACCGGTAATTGAAAATGGGTAAGAAATGCCATGGCTAAAGAGTTGAAATCTCAGAAAATGCCACGAGATAACTCAATGTACCACTTTGCAGCGGCACCAGTAAGAGTCTGTTGGAAAATACAGAGTCATATGGAATTGTCAACCCAAGAGTTAGAGGAACACCACAAGTGGTAGGTCATAACATGCACTTGGGGGTCTTCTCCGTACTTTCCCTCAAACTTAGGAAAATCACCAGGAATCTTAGTCAGAACCGGAGGCCAATATAGGTTATATGAAGAATCGGATCGTTCATTAACTTTGACACATCAGGAAGTTCCAATGTAGCAAGAAATGGTAGTTGAGGATTAAAAGGCATTGGAGGCCTCTGATAAGTACCTGTGTTAACATTCCACCCATTTTGAGAGAAATTTTGCCCCCATATGTTTTGTACCGGAGGATTCTGACCATAGGCGTTATACCCTTGATAATTCAACCCATACTGGGGTTGAGGACCAAGATATTTATTTTGAGCATACCACTAAGGTCCTTTCTGGGCAACTTATGGATTATTTTGCGAAAAATAAGCATTACCTTGAGGTTGATTTTACACCAACTGGGATTTATTTTGAGGGTAATAAGTGGAACCTTGGGGTGCACTATATACCAATTGATATTGAGCTTGAGGAGGGTAATGAGCACCTTGAGGTTGAGCAGGTGGAGCCTACTGAGAAGGAGGGCCCTGCTGAGTAGGTGGACCCTGTTGAGCAGGTAGACCCGGTTGAGCAGGATGGACAGGTTGAATCAGCTACTGAGTAGGTTGAACTAGTTGTTGAGTAGGTTGAACCGGCTACTGAGCTGGTTGAGCAGGCTGCATTGGCTGCTAGGGTTGGGAAGGCTGCACCTGCGAAGCAGGTTTGCCTGGATACTGAGGGCCATCAAGCTGCCCTTGTGGAAGAGGTTGGCCCAATGGTTGCAAAGGACCAGGTTGCCCTTGATAACCAGGTTGAATTGGAGCAGGACCATAGGGTTGTCCTTGTTGCAAAAAGTTTTGGCCATACAGAACATATGGCTGATGTTGCTGTATAAGAGGGTGTCCCTATGGTAGATACATTTGTGCCTCGGGAACGTAAGATGCCCCTGGTTGATATTGATATTGAGGCTGACCGAAAGGACCGAAGGGTTGCTAGACCGAAGGTTGACCCCATAAATTTTGTCCTTGCAGACCATAAGGTCCCTGTTGAATCAAAGGTCCTTGATGAGGAACATTATGATAGGGATCTGATGGAGGTAGATAAACAACTTGATTTAGATCGATAGGAGGAAAATATATAGGATTATCATAGACATCATATTGATGTGGAGGATTGACAGGAGCTTGGGCTTGTTGAGAACCCTGAGAGTTCTGCTGCTGAACAACCAACATATACTCTTCAAAAGTAAGGCCGCTAAGAATCATAAGAGCAGAGGAAGTCGTAGCCACACTAGAAGAAGGCATAGCCTCCACGGCGCGAGGTTGCGATTTTCCCGGGCTGGGATTGACAGGCCACGTAGGATTAAGAAAAATAGAAATGCGAATTTGAAAGGATCCTGACGACTGATGTGTAAAAATCGGTGCAGACGAAGCCACACAAATGGTAGGTTGGACCAGGACATACATAACAACGACCGACGAACTAGGTGTCGATGGTGACAGTGCTAATGAAGGAAGGAACGAAATCCTTGGAGGAGTCGAAGTACTAGAAGATGCCAAGGATGCAACATTAGAAATAATCTGACTCAAAGTCCGATAACTGGGTGGAAGTGACACCGATGGAGGGGAACACTGATTAGAAACAAGCGGGAGAATTACATGGAAAAGTTGATATTCTCCTGTGGAAATAGGCATTCCTTTGCTGCCATTAGGAATCAAAGAATACATGTCTGATGAAGTCGTAAGATCTTAAAAAAGACTACGAGGGATAGGAGGTGTTATCACCCAAAAAAAAATTCAAAACATTGTATGTCAACTCTGTTTTTGATCATGGTCTAAAATAGGTCTAAAAGTCATTTTTAGTTTGGTTAAGGGTAGGTCATAGCTTTTAGAGGTTTAATGTTCATCATCTGAATTCAAATAAGGTATTTAGAGGTCCATTCCATGGTCAAATATTCACATTTTTTATTTAAAGGTCATTGAATTAATTTTAGAGCTAAATTTATGCAATTAGCCAGGAATCCACTGTTTTGTAACTGCTAAAAAAAGAGGAAATGCGTTACGAAAGTGCTGCTAATTTCGTAGCGCAAACTGTAAAAATTACACTGTGAGCACTATGAAAGCACGATTTCTTAGTTCTCGTGTCAAATGAGCCAAAATCTGTTAGATTTAGTTGGGAAATGATAGGATATGGGTATGGTGAGTCAGTTAGTTACCAGATTCAATGTACTTACCTATCCTACCATCATCATAGTCATGATAGGATATAAAAGAAGCATCATTTAGTCATGAGGTGACATCTCAAATTTGAATTTTTGCCTAATTTAGTCATTCCAGTTTTCATTTGCCTCCACTCAACTGTTTAAGCTCTGAAGCAGTAAAATTAAGCCTGTGGTTGTTCTATACCAAGGCTATCTTAAATATAATCAAGCAAGGCTGTTCCTTTTTCTGAAGCGAGGCTGTTCATGCATGATCAAGCGAGGCTGTTTTATAGATTCTAGAGAAGCTAATATATTTTTCCCAAGAAGCATTGCAGATGAGAAGAAAGTTCACAGAGGAGGACATTGTCTAAGATACGAACCTGAAAATGTGAAAGCTTTAGTTGAGGATCAAAAAGTGATGGAGGCCTTCACCAAAGAAGGTTGTCTCTAGTTTTGTGAAACACTACAGGGTGGTCACACTCAGGTGTCAAAGGAGTTTGCCTTACGTTTAAGTGGAACCACTACCAAAATTGGAATGTTAAATGTACCAGTCACACTTGAGATCATAGCTTCTGTGACAGAGATACCAAGAGGGCAGGAATATTGGTTTAAAGTTTTTAGGTTTGACATGGAACCATGCAAGGAATTTATGAAACCTGAATATGTTGATATGGACCTGAAAAATGCAATACCTAGAATTTGTATCAGTGAAAACTATGAAAAGCTGCTATTTAATATTCAAAGATAATTTACATGTGAAGGAAGGTACCATAAAGTTTACACTTATCATTTCAAGTTTCTATTGCATTTCACAGGTATGATATCACTAGATTTTCCATTTTACTTGCATATAAGCCTTACTAAAATGGCTGACAAAGTCCAAGCTAAATCTGATAGCTGTGAAACATCTCTGTTTCACCAGGGTTTGATAAAGTTATTGGTTTTGAATGAGCTTCAGAAAATAAATAGGGATTGGTATTCCTTTTTGTTTATGAATGGATTTCAAATGGAAACCCTAAACCCAGCTACGAACCCTAAATTTAAAGGGAATCCTTCACCACCAGTAGCAGAGTCCAGTCAGCCAATGGTTACTAATGCAAAGAGGTTTATAAAGTTGAAACCAAGGAAACAGGTTGAAAATAGAATAGAGAAGACACCAGTACTTGTTGCAGAAACTCCTTCACCTGTAAAACAGAGTTTAAAAAGTGTCAAAGAGGCTAAAAAAAAACAAGTGGCCAGCAAGCAGGAAATACAGTGAGTGACAAGAAGTCAAGAAATAGCATCAAAGGGAAAAATAGTTGTTTCAGGTTCAGATGTCAACTCAGTGATGAAAGGAAACTTAGATGACATCTTACATGCAATTGATATAGAAGAGTCACCTATTGTGCAAGCTGATTTTATTGGAATAGATGAACACAAACAGAAAAAAGTGAAATCAGCAAAGAACCTAAAATTTGAAGATGAGAATATAACCTTTGTCTTTCAAGCTAGGAACCCTTTGACTAGGCATACTAAAAGGCTCAAATAACATAGTAAGGAGGTCCAAGAGGCTACTGAAATAGTCAAAGTACCTAAATAGGTGGTTGACCTCTCATCACCAGCAGTAGAGCATGCAACTAGCAGAATAATGAAGGAAAAAGAAGAATTGATAAAGTATAGAAGGCTTGAGGAGAAATTGACATCAAAAAAACAAGAGATTGCTAAGATGAAGAAAAGGGCCAGAAAGCACATCATTGAGAAAACAGAATTCAAGAGGATGAAAGTAGTATGGGAAGGCCAAACTATTTTTAGGTCTGAAATTCCAAGTGCTGCAGAGCAGTGTTTCACATGGACAGTGCCAACTATCAAAGAAGCAAGATTTATCAAAGTGATTAATACTCATTTGAGAGCCAATAACAGAAGGCTAAGAGGCCAAGTGGAAGATTTGGAACTACAACTGAAAATGTCTCAAGATGAACTAAAAAATAAAGGTGCAGAATATCAAATTCAAAGTAAACTCAAATAAAAAATGAAGAATAAACTTTATGAAAGTTATGTTTTAGTTCATATGGCTGATGGTTTTTTATGAAGCTAGTGATTCTCTGAATTTTTGGCACCTTTTTGTTTCAAATTTTGAATAAAATTTGGTTAAAACTGCTTACACAACAGTTTCGTAGCGCACACAGTGCAAAAAGGGTGAAATGCGCTACGAAATTGCTGTAGTAGCTTTTTCACCCTTTCTTTATCAATTTTTGGAGGGAAGATCGTGTGTTTTGACTTGAAACTTTTAGAGAAGTTATGTCAAGTGAATATCAAAACAACCCTGAAGAAAAGGAAACAAAATTTTGAAGGAAAATGGGTAAAAAGATTGCGCTACGAAAAGTGCTATGAAACTATGCTACTTTCGTAGCACAAGACTATTTTCACTATTTTGAGAGTTCGAAGTGGATTTTGCACAGCTGGCACATGGGGATGATTTTGGACATATGCTATTTGAGTTCTTGACAAAATATAGCCTCAAAGTTATGGGTTCATAGTGGTCAGAGTCTTTCAAAAACTTAAAGAATCCTAATCCTAAAAAACAGGGGAACAATTTCCTAGTTTGTAGGAGATCAACATCATCAGCATTATGGTCATAACAGGTTGGAGCTCATCATCAGGATTTGAGCTTATGGAGATAGAGGTGGCAAATGACGTAATCAAGTTTAGATGAAGTTGTTATGAGTAGAGTTAAAAAGTTCTAATTCTATTTGTAATAGGACTCTGTATTAGGTTTACAGTTGTCTTTGTAATAAATACCATGTTGTATGGTTAGGATAGGTTTCAAATATAGGAATTCGATGTATCTAGCTGGGGATAAGCTTATCTTGTGATGTAAATGATATATAAAGGATCAAGGAGTTGAATTAGAGAGGGTTGAACATTTTTAGCAAAAAGACTGTGTTTACTATAAGTGACTGTTTTTAGCTTTAATACAGAGAAGTTTACTTAGCCAACTTGAGATTAATATAGATTTTAGTGTGTATTTGTTCTATTGCATCCTTTTACTATCTATTGCAATGGTATTTTCTTATGTTTACTCAGAATTCATCCTTGATGCTTTGACTTCCTATGTAGGCAAATTGACTGTGTTTCTACTATTTCACATGTGTATCTTTTGACTAAAACTCTAACATGCCTCAACTTCCATGCTAAGTAGATTGATTGGTTTTACTGAAGCTATCATGACTCCATAAGCCCAATGTACTCTTGCTAATGTGATTTACAACCAAATTCAATCATTTATTTGTTTATGATCACACATACAGTTAGCCATCTTCAATTTTATTCAAAATCAGTAACCCTTGAGAGAGCCCTCTCAAGTTGAGGAGGCTAAGCCTCAACCAAAAGCTTGGTCTGAAATAGTTGCACAAGATTGGTTTGATGAGAAACATATCAGATATGATTTTGTGATAACAGGAGGTAAAGAAATGACTAAAAATGGTGATCCCGAAGTAAGAGGAGGGAATTCTCCCTCATCTCCAAAACCAGACCAAGCACCTAGAGGAGGCCAATTCAACTCAACTAACTCCTCAGGGGGAGATCAGGTAGCAAGAGGAAATACAGTCGGGAGGATAGGCTGTGAAAATTTGGCAGACCTAGTGGACTGAGGGGTTTCAAAAGAAATGTCAGGAAAGGAACTACCACTAGGCGACAGTGAAGAAGACGAAGAAGCTAGTGGTTCCACCATTGTGACAACATTTCAACGCAGGAAGGAAAACTAGAGAGCCAATCGAAGGCTCCAAGACCAAAAAATTAAGTAAGTACAAAAACAATCCAAGTAACAAACTTTTAACTGGCATGTGATTGTGGGTAATTAATTTTACGACACTGGAACAAAACTCTGATGTTTCATGTTTTAAGAGTCGAGAAACCAACAAAAGATGACTCTAGTCACTTTAAATTTTAAATGAGCGTGAAATGAAAAGTGCATGATGATCTCTTCTCATTTTAAAGAGTCAAAAAAAGATCAAAATGACTACTTGGGTAATATAAGAAAGAGGGTGTACCAAGTTTCCGTGAACTGCAATAACACTTTCATGATCAAATGAAAGAGAACTGACCAATGACTTAATGTACGTGCAGGTAGTATCCCCAAACATTGTGTCCGGTGTATCACGGTTACAGGGTGACATACTTGGCTTCCCTAATTTGAACATATTAGGGTTTCCCTTTATATATTCAATGGTACAGGGAGCACAATTCCGTACTAGCGCTATCTAAAGCCAAATGGCGAATGAAAAATACTAGGTTTAAAGACATCGATACGTCTCTAGCCTATACCACTAAAAATGTTCATGTTAGGTTCCAATGCTTCCTTATATTAATTCAATTGATTTTACAGTTTATCTTGAATTAGCGTTTCGGTTTCAAGGCCCTACCGAATTGTGATCTTGAATTTCCTAAATGCAAGCTATATGCAAAATAACACCATTTTCCATTTGATGAATGCTAGCTAAAAGAAGGATAGAGATATTTCAGAAAGAAGTAAACATTGAAAACATACGAAGAATTCCCCTAATGCATCTAATACAATCAAAATGAGAAACAAAAAAACTCTTTCCTAGATACAAGTGCTAGTTATGCAAAAGAATTTTTCATTTACAATGCAAGCAAAACGATGCAACTTTTTTTGTTTTTCGAATGTTTGAAGCACACAATGCACTAATTACATCAAAAAATCAAATCAAACACTAGTTAAGAGCACTATGAATGTAGAGATCTCAAAATGAATAATTCAAAGCAATACAAACACAAATGCACTCAAACTAATGATGCACTCTTTCAATCAAAGTGAAAGCCTTCTAAATGACCCAAAATGAGCAATGTGATCTATGCTCGAAAACGAATAGATGGAGAGTCAAAAAAACACAAAAGTAATCGTTAAAAAACCAAAATCTTGAAGGATCAAGAAATACTCATGCAACTGATCAAGGGATCGAACTAACAAAAACCCAAAGACTCGATCTTCAATCAAAAGGCTCAGTGAGAGAAAGACACCTAGAACCCTAGGGCTATGAACTGCATCGTTAGGAAAATAGAAAAAACAACTGAGAAGAAAAAGTTTAAAGCAGTCAAAACAACTCCAAAAAGACTAATTGCAAACAAAAAACAACTAAGAGCCAAGCACAACTGACCAAAAACTCAACGGGGAGGTCAAACCAAACCCTACAGGGTTCAGTGTGATTGTAAGGCAGTAATCCGTGCCAAACAGGGGTTGGAGCTACTGAAACAAAAGCACCAAGTGCCAATTGGCGTGACTGTTCAAACAAAAAGCGCACCAAGCCAAATACTTATGGGAAAATGGGAAAACCAGTGAGCAAAGGTCAATCTTGACACTCTGGAGCTGAACAAGAGGATCCTAAACAATTAGGGAAGGCAGAAAAGAGAGACAAGAAAGCAAACAACCGAAGTCGACTTGACAAGGGTGAAACGACAAACTCACATTGAATCCCCAACGGAGACACCAATTTTTTTATGTAGGTAAATCCTCTCTGCGTACATAGACAATCCATCTAGCCCTAGAGTGGGTCTAGTAACAAAGGGACAAGCTAAAGTGTAGGTTCCTAATTAATGAATGAAAAAAACAAGGTATATTGACCTACCTAGAGTCTAACGTTCTTGTCGTGGCTGTCGTAGTGATGGCCTCTCGATTTCTTCTTCAATGGGTCGCAATCCTTCTACTACGATGCTAGGACACCTGCACGAAGATCAGCAAACAAGATAAGCATACGAAACAATGATCTCACTCATAATTACTACCCAGTCTAGGAGGGTTAAGCATATTGCATCAAATAAAACACATTGACACAAGATGGGAACCAGACAATAGTCATGTATATGTATTAATAGAAGAAAGAGTTACAACCGGAGCCTTGACGTCGCAACCTCCTTCAGCGGGGTTCAGTCAAAGCGCATCTCGATGAATCATCAGGGAATTCAAACGAGATGAAGACACAAGCCTTAGCTCTCTCAATAGGGATCTCTTCTATTCTATATTTTCTAGCCCAATGTACAAGAATCTCTTCATCATTTCAACGATAATATGTTCAGTTCAGCTAGCACATCAATGGAGGATGGGTATATTTATATAGGGAGAGGAGGAGGTTGGGATCCCTAAAATAGTGGAAGAGAGGCCTTATCCCTTGGCAAGTTTCCCCAAAAGGTGGAAACAAGAGGCCAAAGGAGGGAGGCCATGGTTATTCAGTCGAACCACTCCAGATGACTCGCCTACGAAGTTTTTATGATGGAAAATTAGCCTCTATTATTAAAAAACATTCCATAAACAAGTTAGAGCGGGTAGATCACTGGGACAGAGTGCCAATGGGCGCGGGGCCCAGTGTTAATTTCCCAATCGGCACGAGGCCATAACGGTCTACTAGCGCCAAGGAAAAAACATGTGTTTCTGATGGTATGTTCAGGAAATTCTCAACAGAAGGAATGTTGTTCTCATGGAAAGGGATGCAATGATGGTCTTTGCAAGGCATGACACTTTTTTTTGGTCACATAAATGAGCCTCCAATGTTCGAGATGGGGATTGCAGGGACAGTGACAAAATTCTGTGTAACAAAAGGATTGCTGGAATGACTATGCTAGAAGAGTACAATTTAAGTTCAAAAAAATCAGAGATGGGGAAACATAATATTGTCCAAAATCTAAGTACAAAATCAGAGATGAGAAATGTATATGCCGAGAGGTGCTTTCCATCCCAATATGTTAGAGATAATTAAATCAACTTACATGCATATATTATAAAAATGTTTTTACTTGGCCTACAATGTTTAAAATCTTCATTCAATACTTTCCAGAGTGAAGGCTCTAGCTAATATTTAGTCTAGAAATTGGAGTAATGAGGAGCTGATGTTCAAATTCCTTAGGGCCAAACCATTGTTTTTATCATTTTGCATTCATTTGGTGAATATTAGGCCTCAATTTTCTTTGGAAGCTTTTCTATTAGGATAAGCGAGAATATTTTGGTATGTTCCAGATTACTTAAAATAACCATATATGGAGGACCAATATGGCTCCAAATAATCATATGCACCTCTATCATGTATATCTTCTGTGTAAAGCGTCTGTGATTATATTTTCTATATGTACTAATTTTCACATGTAGTCGAGTATCGGGCTGACGTAAAATTTCTATATTATGTTAGGTGCACACTAGCTTTAAACTGTGAATCCATGTCACAGATGTTGTTGACTGCTTCTTGTTTCAATTCAATGGCTTGCGTTAAGCCTCATCTGGATGCTACTAGAAATATCATGATGCATGCTAATGCAATTTCCTTTAGAAGAGGGTGGAGTTCTATTTTATTTTGGAAGCAAGAGGCCTTGATTGTATGCGGTGGGTTTGAATCTTTATATTTTTTTAAAAGATAGTGCACTAAAAGAAATGTTTCCATATTTTCCCTGAGGGTTGCTGTTGTGAAGGAGAAATAAGTGAAAAAAATATCCTCTACCATGGAAGAGGGAGCTAAATAGAAGAAAGTAATGGTTGTAGGAGGGGATGGTTACTATTGATGGGGAACAAATTTTCATCTCTCAAACAGAGGATACCAAGTTTCCATTGTTGATAGCCTTGTATGTAGGTTGTTTGACCAACAACTTGTGATCAACCCCCTAACTCCCATTGTCTCAATTCAGAAGAGAATGAAGAGATGGAAGCAACTCTTTGGAAAACAACTTGAATTATTTGTGAGAGATGTTTGTGATTTTGATTTCCTTGTAGAGGCTTTCAAGTCCTTTGAACCCAGGGAAATCATACACTTTGAAAAATAGAGGTCTGCTCCTTATTCCATGATAGACAGAGGAAGAGCAGCGATACTCAACATAAAAATGTGATTGGAACCATGAATGTGCTTTTTGCTATCAAATAATTTAGCCTAGAATGCCATTTGGTTAAATGGAGTACCATGGAAGAATATGATATATTCTCTCTACTCATTATAGTTTCACAAACTCTTATGGGAACTCAAAACAAATTTTGGTGAAATGAAGCTCTTTCATCTATGAATGCATTGGTTAAGTGCCCTAGGTTTGACGGTTCAAGTGATTTTTCCATTTATCCTCAACGACCTAGAGAAAAGGATTGTACTCACTATATGATGACAAGAACCTGTAAATTTGGAGCTGACTGCAAATTTGATCATACCCCTTTGAGTTCCCACTGGTGGAATTTCAAACAGGAAACAGGTGATTGTTAACTCTATATTTCTATTTAATTGTATTGAGTTGTAACTTAGTACTTACAATACCTTGTTTTCTCTTATGTTATAAAGTTTTAGAATATAATAATATACAAGTTACTTTTGATTGTAGTATATAATTCTCCCCTGATTGTATGTACCTTATTTAATAAAATACCCGATTTTGTGATTGAAAAAGAATGCAGATTTTCCAACATCTTTAGTCATGTACGTATTTTTCTGGCCATTCACATCTTCCCCATTCTTATGGCTTCTGTGCATTTTTATGATCCACCTTTCATATCTTGTCTTCAATATTTGTTTATTCAGAAATAGAAGAAAGGGTGGATTTATCTATAATTCAGAAACACAAATATGTTACACTTTTAAATGGATACATTTGTCTCATGATTGAATGTGTTATTGTATGTCTATTCTTATTTTTTCCCCAATTTCTATTTTTGATTGTATGAATGAGTTGTGTTCTTCTGTTCTCAACCAAAAGAAATCTATTTTTTCAGCTCTTTTCCCATGAAATTTTCAATGGGCTAAATGAATTACTTACCATATTGGGATGTTGAATCATCTCATTAGGGAAATTTTGAGGTCTAAATTGGCCCCCCTAAGGAAATAATAAAATAATAGTTAAACTAATAAAATAATATTTATGAATTTGCAATTCACTTTTTGCACCAAAATCAATGTACCCATGGTTAAATTCAATTCAAAAGTTGTACCAAAATAATAATAATAATAAAATTATATTGATGTGACTATAAATAAGAATGAGATTTTCAATAAAAAATCATTATCATTGCACAACTAATGCATTTGTCCTTTGTACTTAACTAACTTAAAATAAAATCTAAATATAAATTCATAAATTCTTAATTATAGAATGTACTATTAATTAAAATTTATATTATTTAAATTATATAGTAACATGTAATTAATATACTATATAAAAATAATATAATATAAAATATATTTTTTTATCAATGAATTTTATATTATATACTGAATTGATTTGATTTATAATTAAATATTTGAAAATATACAAATATAATATTTATTGAAAAGTGTGTAAATACATGAAGATTGTATAGGGATATGCATTGTTTCTTTCAAAAAATATGAAATAACAATAATAATATTTTATTCAAAATGTGTGAAATGACATTTATTATGAGTACTTTACTTTATGACTTTAAAAGTACTTAGAACACTACTATGGTTAACCATGAGATTTTATCCATCATTGAGAAGGCACAAGTAAGTACCTTTAACTCAAAATGTGATTGGTTCTCATAAAGTGAATTTTGATTGTACATTTTCCGTAGGAAATCAATTTTAGACCTCAAAATTCCCCTAATGTCCAAACAACACCCACTCATAGATGAGTTTCATTGTGTTGAGAGACGCTTTCCTGCCTAGTATAGTAGAGACGATATAATTTCTTTTGAACATTTTGACTCGGGAAAAATAAATAAAAATTAAAATAGAAATTATACATTATTATTTTTATTTTTATTATTTTTTGTTGGGTAAACTTGATGTGGTAAAGTTACTAGGTTTTTGAGCTCTAGGTTTATGGGAACCCATGGTATTGAGTCTATTGACACATGGTATTCATGTGGAATCCTATTTAAAAGAAAAAATTAAACCAACTTAGATCCATCCTAACTCTGGATCTACCAAGGGATGAGAGGGATCAAATCTCTTTTGCATCTCAGGACATTTGATCTCTCATGTCGCTTGGTAGATCCAGAGTTATGATGGATCTAATCTAGTTTATCCAACATAGAGTTCCAATCTTCTCAAGTTTGATTGCTCAAGTTTTGTATGTGAAGTTCCAAGGTATGTGAGAGGTAGGTTCTACAGGAAGAAATAAAAAGAGAAAAAGGTAAGGTAAACAACACAGATCAATTTTTTTGGACATTATACTTTCTAAGGTCACTTGGGGTAACTCAACCTAGGTGGGGAGGATAACACTCTTCCCAACTATCTGGACCATATAAATTTGACAAAATTAGCAGGTCCTTGGCTATCACGACAATTTTGAATTATATGGTTGAATTTATATTGTAGTATTTGTTATTTTTTTTGTGTGTTCCAATCCAACTATCCCCAAATTGCAGATAATAAGAACAAGAACACTTGATTACATGTATATGTTTTTGTGAAATAAATAGAAATCTATATTCTAGTGTGGTGAACTTACTAATGTGATATGTTATAAGTGGACTATGGGCTGTGTGGAAATTATTTACTGTGTGAAATTGTTATTTGTTATTAATTTTTTATATCATGGCATTAGGATTAGTTTCCCCTAAATAGCGTCTATGATATTGTGCTTAGGTAGCACATCCCAGTTGTATTAGGGAGTAATTTGTTTCACCTGGACTAGATTAAATTGATAAAATAGGCGGATCCTTGGCTATCGCAACAATTATACGTTCGAAGTTCTATTGTAGCACTTGTTAAGTTGTTACTGTTTATGTGTGTGCCAATATAATTAGCATCAAATGAATATAATAAAGATAAGCAAACTTGATTACACATATGTGTTTTTGAAGTAAATAGACATTAGTCTTCCAGTCTGGTAAACTTATTAATGTGATATGTTCGAAGTTCTATTGTAGTACTTGTTACTGTTTGTGTGTGTGCCAATCTAATTAGCATCAAATGCGTATAATAAAGATAAACACACTTTATTACACATATGTGTATGTGAAGTAAATATAGATCTGTCTTCCAATCAGGAAAACTTATTAATATGATATGTTATTAGTGGATCACATCCTACAAACTCGAATCATAACCATATGTAGGGAAAGGATGAACCACCTCCTACATGCATGAAAAACATCGAGAGTAGGTAAAGGATGAATCACATCATAAACGCATGCAAACCAAAAATAGTAGAAACGATCCTGCACGTGGGGAGAGGATGAACCACATCCCACTAACATATCAACCAAAAATTGTAGGGAATAAACATCCTATAGGTGGGGAAAGGATGAACCACATCCCATTGACATGGACTCAAGAAAATGCCTAAATGCATCTCTAACTCGGGTATCCATAGAAGAAGGTGAAACACTCATCCTATGCACGTGTTTTCAATCGTAGGGGAAGGTGAAAAACTCACTCTACACACTGCATGTCACCCATCATGGGGTATCACAGCCCAACAAGAACCCCAGGCCCTTAAGATCTCCCATAGCTCAATATTTAACCGATATTATCATAGTAGGATCTTACCATAATTCCCAACCTCTGCTTGAAGAGAGATAAACTTGACCATGTCAAGAGGCTTTGTGATGGTGTCAATAATATACACGACCATCCTCTAATGGTAGAGCCCAATTGCTCCCGGCTGTGTCATATCACATGTAAGGTGGTACCTGATGCCATCATGGTTGGAATGATCCTGGAACACAGGATTATGTGAAAGGAGAATCACATTCTGCAACATATAACAGTGGTTTCGAGTACGTGCTCAAGTTTCTCATAAGAGAGCTCTCTTACCCAAATGGATTCGTAATAATCCATGCCTCCTGCTTTAAATATTTATTTTGAACGATGCTCTCAAAATTTAGTCCTTGATTCATTCATGAAATAAAGGTGGATTCTAAGAGATATAGCACAAAAGGCTACTAATTATCATCCTACCAAATTAATAGTTTTGGCAAGGTGCTACTGATCACAATCAATAGGGATATCTTCATGAAGATGAGAGCCTCATGATCTGCATCTTCTCCATTTGATCTAGGAATAATTACATTAAAGCTAAAGTTGAGAGGATCTTTATCTGTAAACAAATATTATCTATAGTTGTAAACTGGTCATATATCCCTCTGAAGATCAGAAACGTACCCTCATCCAAAACATTACCATCGGGCTATCTGTAACCTACCACTAATCCATATTCATTTAGTCATCTGACTTCTAAAGATCAATTTATTATGACATGGTATTTCTATTGAAAAATTCATTAGGCAAGAAGTGTTGAAAATCCATTTTGCTAGGGACTCCATAGCTTTTTCTGAAGATTTGCTTCAGTTGATCATCTAGTTTTCATTAATGAGAATTTATCATGCTACAACTGTGTTAGTAAACTTGACCTGGCAATTTTTCTCACATTCTCAGATCATTCAAAAATGACTTTCAAAAATAGTGTATTCAACTGACATACCTTAATAGCAGAATAATACCTTGATATCATAACTACTTCTGACTGTGTGAAGATACAAAAGAGACTTTCTTTGAATTATATATATATATATATATATATATATATATATATATATATATTGTTTTGTCTTGGAGTGATCTACACCATTCCTTTTGAACTGACTCCTATAAATCTGATTATGTTAATGTGTCTTAAAGTTATCCCTTATTAGCACTTTTATTAATATGCTTGGAATATATATATATATATATATATATATATATATATATATATATATATAACTATTGGTGTACTAGAAAAATAATGTGGTAATGAAATTCCTTGACAATGCACCTTAAACTGTTGAGAAACGAAATTGACTTCTGCCCTCAAGATTTTGATACTTGCCATTGGTTGAGAAAATGAAAAAATTATTGTATCCATACACAGTGCAATACAATTTGACTTATTTCACATGCCAATGGAGGTTCCAAATGGCTTCTGATGTATGATGTGCAAGAGAAGAGATCTCTGTTATAAAGGATGTCTAATCATAAAAAATCTTCAGATGTCCACAATTTTGTACATCTCCAAGAATGTTTCTTTCAAATATGATACTACAGGGCTTCAATATTACTGTATAGAAGTCTGATTTTTTTTTTCTCAAAACTGAAAGATGATTAATGTCATTCTAATCTCTCTTCAAATTGATATGCTAGAGATAAATAATTTTAAGATTGATATGAAATGTTGAACCTTTATTTGTTGATGACGAAACCTTTACTCTACCTTTGCAGCTGCGGATTATGAAGCCCTACTATAGGATGAAGAGAAACTCTTCCTAATCCTACTTCTGTTGTAAGAGATTCATACTTGATGAAATATGAATTTTAATTAAAAATGAAGACATTCTTTCTGTTTGGACCTCTCTTATATTACAAGAATTCAACGACTGTTCTGAAGAGAATTCCACTGAGTATATATTTAAAGTCTACTTGTCATACTTAATAAAACACCATTAGCAGACATAGCAACTTCATCAATCTAGAGGTGGGCTTGCTGGGACTTCAAGTAAGCGAATAAGATACCAAACGCTGATATAATTCCAAGAATTGAAATTTACTCAAGATCTGTTCATAATAATTAAGAAGACATACCTCTAAAATTTTCATTTCCAATTTTTGGAGAACAACGATTGGTTCCAAAGGACAGTATATATAAATGTTTGATGCCAACATCAACTAGTAAGTGATGGATGTTTGGATTTTCTCACAGCAGTCGATCCTAAGAGATGGACATAGAAGTGATTAGATCACTTCTCCGCTAGCCATGAAGGAAATCCATACATTGAATCATTGGTTTAAGAATGATGAAAATCGAACTTCCTTGACATATCTTAGATCAAGCAGATGTATGGAAACTATTAGGTCACCAATGTTTCTAGAAAATATCACAGGAATAATATGGAATAATTCACTGATTCAAGTGTTGATTTTCAGCTTCGACCAAGTCCACAGAGATTGGAATTCTCTTAATATTTCCAGATCCAAAATAAATGCTAGATTATGATGGAAATACTTTGCAAAAATCATGATTAATAATCATTATAATGTGCATACCATTCCTTCCGATGAAGCCTTACAAAATGACCTTCTTTCCTTTCGCATTTACATATGTAATATTTGTATTTGGCCACTCTATCTAGCCCTCTAAGTCTTCAGAAAAACCATAGGTCTAAATCCTCAGTTGTGGCTACTCCTTTATGCCTGTTTCATCCATTACTGAATTCGGGTTGCATTTTTTCTTTTGATAGGAGCCGTGAAAGCAATTTTAGTTGTGACTCGGTATTGTTACAGGTCTTGGCTTCAGAATAATTTCAGATCATAGGTAAGACATGCATAAATCTCGACCTTGTATGATACCTGAAAAAAAATATCTAACCTTCGAATCATTACAACTGAAGGCTACAAGAATTCAGCGATGTTTCGTCTAAATCTTCATATTTCCAGAGGAAGGAGATCACAGAGACTTGTAGAAAAACTTCTAAGTGGTTGATATTTCTCTTTCTTGGGCTTGTCCTCACTTGAGCTCTGATACCATGTTAATTTAGGTTAAAATTATCTTTGCTTAGGATGATTACTTTAATGAGCCCAATATTAATTCCATTTTAATCAATAACAATCACATAACTATTATCCACTGGAAGTAATTATCGAAATATCATAAGAAATCATATGCAGAAGACAAGCCAAGATAAGAAAACATCGAAATTGGCCCAAAACAGGGACAAAATTTATCAATTATTCTTATTATAGTATCAACTATTCAACAGAGAGAGACAAAGAGAGTACAATGATAGAGTCAAAGTTGACTTGCCAAAAATGTCACTTGTCCAAATCACAAAGAAGTAACTCATAAAATATTACGCTTTGTCTTCAACTGTCAAAAACCATTGCCTTAATTAGTGATCATCTAAATTCAAATAAAGTAATCCTTAAAAGGATAATTAGACCTTATTATTTGTGCGGCCTTCACTGTTGATGATGATGGATCCAGTTTGATGAGAATTTTTTTCTTGATTAGGGCACATATTCTAGCATTGAAATAATATTCATCCAACACACTCTTACTAGATATGACAACAATAGCTCAATCAAGCTTCTCAACTACCATAAAACATAAAGCGGAACTCAACATGTTATAATGCATGACTGTGATTAATAAGACGAGGATAATGATGCCTCAAATGATCCAGCCTAGGCTTCCAGCAATATCAGCCTTCTGCCTGTAGAACTCGTCTTGCTAAAGGAGGGTTTCATAATAGTACATGCCTTAACGCCTATGGCTAGAAGCTTCATATCTCAAGGAGATAAAATTCCCAAAACAATTCATAAATATTCCCTGAAAAAACTCGTCCTCCATCCTATGGAACTCGGCCCTTGTAGATGAATAAATAGAACCCAACCTTGCCCCCATCTCCTTTGCTCGAAATCGTCTTCTTCTACATCTACTTCAGAGACAAGAATAATGAGTATTGATGACCCAAGGGCATGTTATTTATA
Source organism: Pinus albicaulis (assembly GCA_034641835.2). Classification (NCBI taxonomy): domain Eukaryota; kingdom Viridiplantae; phylum Streptophyta; class Pinopsida; order Pinales; family Pinaceae; genus Pinus; species Pinus albicaulis. The sequence goes on from CM076574.1 coordinate 1,102,644,414, forward strand.
TCCTTCTTGGGTAGGCCGACTTGATTACTCGTTGAGGGAAATTCAAATTTTCCCTCCTAAATAAGCTTATGCCTTATGAAATTTCATTTGAGTTAATGAATACTTTTCCTTGTCCAAATTAGACAATATTTAAATCGATTTTTGTCCTCTCGAGAAGGGGAATTTAGTGAGATTATTATCCCCATCAACTGAGAAGACCATAGTGGAACTTGGTCCTAGTTGCCAATTTTAACTTTTTCTCTTAGCTGTCATCCTTCTGGTATTGTTGTAATTTAGTTGTTGTTTATATTTTTTTATTTCCTTTGATTTTGTTTAATTTATATTTTTGTTGGGTTGTTGATTTTCGTATTATTGACTCAGTACTATATGAAAACTAGCATCTCCAAATTTGGTTCAAAATTCAAGTGAGTTTATGTTTTCATCCATTATTTTTTGTATTCCATTTAATATGGTATGTAATCAGTCCTTAAATTTATATGCTCTTGCCTTTGCAGGTTAGACCTTGTTACACCATTTTTTGGTCATCTAACCTATTATCATTAGATGGACCCAAGTACACCATGTAAGACCAATTTTACCCTAAGTAAAATTGCTTTCACTATGTGAAATAACTTAGTAAAACACCTTTATTAAGTTGTTTATGGTCTAAACAGGAAACTCCAAAAAGAAATAATAAAAAAATTTATATTTGTTTATATTTCCTCAAGGAATAATTAGTTAAACATCAATTTAATTATTATTCCTGGTCATATTTAACCCAAAACAAGGAAATCAATTAAATAAATCCTTATTTATTTGATTATTTCCTAGGAATAAGTTACTTAATCCATATTTAAATAATATTCCTAGTTAAATTTGACTAAATAATTTATAAATAATTAAATCAATCATTTATTTATTTATTATTTATAAATAAAGGATTTGACCCAAGTCAAAAATCATTTTCCCTCCAACAAATATAATAAAATATTCCTAAAAGGTGGTTCTAGAATTTGGTTAATAATATTTTATTCATGCACCAAGTTCTAGACTACCCTAATATTTTGTTATAAATAGAAGGGTTTTCCCATTCATTTGTGACCTTTTTTTGCCTATTGGATCACTCTAGATCTATACTCTTGGTCTAACTTTGAGCCATTATCATTGTCAAATTTTCCATCATTTCACTTTGTGAGCTCCCCTTGAGTTCTATGTTTGTCTAGGTTTTCTACACCAACAAGAGAGAGAAATTCTAGATCTGAAGTGCCGAGGACTTTCAAGAACCCATCCCATTGAGGAGAATTAGAAACACCTTTCTTGTTTTCCTCTTAGGTGCCTTTTAATATAAAAAATTCTTTCAAAATTATTGTTCTTGTCTTGTCTATTGGATGCATGGAGCAAAACCTTATTTTCACTACTTAATGTCTTTTTATGCATAGATCTGGATTTGTGAAACTTTTTCTTGATCAACTAACTGTAGATTTGAAGATATTGGCAACCAGAATTTATGTTAGGGCTATTTTTTATGTGTAGCTAAAGTGGTATTTTTTTGACAAAAGATTCATACTAACAATTGGCGACTCCACACGGGTTTTCTTTTGCGACCGCTGTCGTTTTATATATTCCTGCATATCCAGCTATTTCAGACCCTAGGGTTTCTCTTCAGTTATTTTTTTTCCTATTTTTATGGTGTTTTTCACCTCTAAAACCCTCAAACATGAAATTTTTTAACTTCCATGTGTTTCTGGCCCTATTGCGCAGGTGACAGACATCAGCCACAGCTGAGACGACAACTTTTTCTGAAATATGCCGCCGAGAGACCCGGATCTGCAGGTCGCACTTATCAGCCCAAAACCTATGATATAGACTAGAGGATGCACTTTTCTGCCCAAAAACTGCGACCTGGACTGAAAATAGGTCAGAACCTGTGACCTGCACTTTTTTTTGCACTTTTCTAGCAATTTGTTTGGGTTTGTGTGAAGCTTCTGTCAGGGTTTTCCAGCGTCTGTCTCCACTCGGTTAGACCTGTTTCTGATCTATATTACTCAACTAAGTGGGAATCTCACCCCTTAGGGCTTTAGTACCCTCCACTTTTTGTGAAAGAGTTTTCATTTTTTCAGACATCTCAATTTTCAAAGTTTCAGCCTTGTTCTTTTCAGATCTGATACCTCATTTTCAGATCCCTTTTGGATAAGCTCTTCTCCCTTTCAAATCACCTCATATAGTTTTGTTTTGGTTTGCCTCTAGGGTCACCTCCTTGTCCCTTCTACCTTTAGCTGATTTCCTCCTTTGTTGCAACAATCTTGCCTCTGCCTCTTTGCTGTTTTCTACACCTCTTTTCAGCAAATTTCTCCTTTAGATCCCTGTCCCCCCCGACCTTAGATCTATTGGCCCCTTTTTAGTGTGTTTTGACTAGATTTTTTCCCTTTTTTAGACTAGTTTTGAGAGACCCGCATCTTTGGGTTAGATCGATGCATTGTTAGCTGTTAAGTTTTTGTTATTTCAGCCTTATTTATTGTTCTCTGCAGATTTATTTTTAGTTACGCAACACACTTTTTCTTTTACTCTCAAAACGTCTGGGTTTAAAAATTAAAATTAACACATGCCACACATTGACCCTAAGTGAGGAAGAGCCTGGTTAACACCGCCAGGAAAAGAATTTAAAATCAATTGACACTGCACCTCTCTGCTCTTGCTTTGACATTGTCATCATTTGATTCTACACCTCCCTACCTTTGTTGGTCCTTCTTCCTCCCTTTGTGCTGTCATCATTGCGCCTCTAAGGCGTTTATCCTAGAGACTTCTTGGCCTTCACCCTCAGTTTCTAGTTGGTTGACTTACTCCTTCCTGCCGTCATCGAGTTAGTCCTCCCCCGAGTCCACACTCTGACTCTTCTTCTGATTCTTTGGGTTCTCCCCATGTTACCTTCACCATGTCTAGTTCAGGGCCTAACGCTAGCAGCAACCTCGGTCCTACTGCTAGGTCTGTTACTAGCGGAACCACCACGAGAACTACCTCGACTGTTCCTTTGCTCCCTTATATGGGAGGTCTCAGTCTCCCCGATTTCAATCAGTTGATCAATGATCCTATCCACCACGATGTTAGTTGGCCTGCTATGCCAACCAGGCTCCCCTTCAACATTCCCAAGTTTGAAAGCCGAGCTAGTGAAGATCCCTCCAACCATATCCGATATTTCCACATGTGGTGTTCATCCAATTCCATTACTGATGATTCGATCCGTCTTAGATTGTTCCAACGCATGCTTATAGGTGAAGTTTCTAAATGGTATGTTGATCAGACCGCCTCTTCCCATACCACCTTTGCGACCATTGCCCAAGCCTTCTTATCTTATTTCCAGCTCCCTCTCTGATACGACACTGGTACTGAACTCTTGACTTCTTTCCGTCAATCATCTTCGACCTGCCTTTTCGCTCATGTCCAGGAATGGCGGAGAAGAAGGAGCTTATGTTGAGCTCCCACCTTTGAAGATCGGGTCCACATGGATTGGTTCCTTCGCTCTCTCTTACCTGCCATTGGCAAAGATGTCACATCCCAGTTCCCTCAAACCGAAGAAACTTCCCTCCAAATAGCCTTTAAATATGACCTCATCTATGCTCAATCTAGTTATGTTTATACCATCCTTCCTGACCTCCCCAGACCCGGTGCCGCTAACGCCCCAGGGGCATCTCACTCTGCTGGCGGTATCATTGGAGCTCTTTCACATACCTATGCTCAACCTCCTATGGGCTACGATTTCTCTCTGGGAGGGGCCAGCACCTCCAACACTTTCCCCCCTCCAGGTAGCATGTATCTAGGATACGACATGCCTCCTCCTTTTTCCCAACCTCCTACTTACCTCAATGTTTCCCATCCTGACCATTATCCTTACCCACAGCCTGGTGTCCTAGCTCCTCTAGAATTTGGACCTCCACCTCCCTTGCCTTCTCAACCCCCACAACAACAACTACTACCCCCTCTAGGGCAAGTATTTTCACAGTAGGGCACGAATAATCCTCCTTCTTCTCAAAGAAAGAGGAAAGGCAATCAAAATCAATATACCCTTGGTAATCATGCATCCAATCCTTCAAGTATTAATTCCAACACTGCTAACCATCAACAGGGCTCTCATCCCAAGCCGGAAAAGCCTCTTCGCACCAATAAGCCTTGTTCGTGTTGCAGTGTTTACAGTCATTACACTCACGATTGTCCCCTATTACCATAGATGTGGTAGATGTGGGAGTCTCAGGCTACAGTGCAAGGGCAGCATGCCTCCCCTACTGTTCCCCCCAAAGCAACTACTTCTCAACTGGCTGTGTTTACCGATCCTTTCCCTCAGGTAGGATTCGTGCCCACCCAACCACCTCATGCCCTGGTAGCCACTCAACCTTCCCCTTCTGGTTCCTCCGATTACCAAATTCTCATGATGAACTCTGACCAACCTCTCACCATCGAACTTGACCTTCAAACTCGGTCTCGTCAGTACCCCACGCCTCCCGCTCCGTCTACCCCCAAGTCACCATCTTCAGGTCCTATAGAGCCTCTTTCAACACCCAATGGTCCCTTAAAACTCCCTCAGCCCAAAGCCGAGGTTCATACAAAGGTTCCTAAGGGCCCATTATGCCAAAATGCTGCTTCTAGTCAAGCTGCTCGTTCGTATAGCATAGTAGATGATTTGGCGCAGTCTCCAACTGCCATTTCAACACTGCAACTACTCCAGTCATGTCCTTCTCAAAAGAAGGCTCTACTATCTTCCATGGGCATTGTAGATCCTGATGATTACCAATTGATTGTTTTCGACACCTGTTAGTCAGACCATCCTCCCCTTCCTGCTTCCGTTGCTTTCCAAATCCCAGTCAAAATCCGGACTGCCAACGTGGCTCGATGTATTATTGATGAGGGGGCATCTACCTATGTGATGTCTGCTTCGGTTTGGAAACAACTTGGATCTCCCGAGCCAGCCCCTTCCACCATCACCCTTCGTGCATGGGATGGCCATGCCTCCCAGCCCATTGGCCTATTCCATAATTTTCCTATCACTCTTGCGGGCAAAACTTTTTGCGTCGACGTTGAAGTCATCGACGCCTCTCTTGATTATAACATTTTGTTGGAGCATAGCTACACCTATGCCATGTCTTCTGTCCCATATGCGTTCCACCACAAGATTTTTTTCCCTCACAATGGGAAGATAGTCACTATTGACCAGTTGACATATCATGAGTCAAAAACTCAGACCTCCCCTGAGTCGACCATCTCTTCTGTAGTCAATAAGAAAACCGTCGATTCTTTGACCAGTGTCTCCCTCAGCTTCTACAAAGACTCCTCCTTGCTTGGAACCTTCCTTGGTCTTCCTCCTCCTCCTGTCTCTGATCCCAGCTTAGCGAATGTTTGCATGATGCAATCGTCTCGGGCTGTCCTTAAGCAGCCCACTTTGGCTAGTTAGCAACCTCAACCTCGCCCACCGCAACCAGCTCCTAGCCCTTTACCTCAGCTAGTCAGACCTCTTCCTTCTGACCCTCCTCCTACAGTTAGTCCCCATGCGCCTCTCTACCCTCCTAGGTCGATTCCACCAGATCTCAACCATCTTGGTGTCGTCCCTCATGGCCATTACCTTACTGGTCAGATACCTTTCCTTGCTCCCCCTCCCAGAGTTTATTCAGTTCCCGTCATGGCCACACTATCCCTCCCCAACTTGACCTTGGGTATACCCATCTGGTACCTTGATCCTCCAACCACTACCCCGCCTGGTCACCCCAAACCTTACCTTGCTTTGACACTGGTTCAACTGGTCCCCTTAGCTTATTCCATTGCTACAGTGCCCCCAGCACCTCAACAGGACCCTGCTCCTGTTGTGACAGCTCCGAAAAAGAAAGGCAAAGCTCGTAAGGGGGCATCCAACGACAAGGCTACCCTGTAACACCCTGCTCCTCCTCGGCCGCCAAAGCATGCTATCCAGTGTGCCTTGTGCGATGTTGTCGGTCACACCACCCATACATGTCCTGAGTTATCGCATCTCAAGACCATGGTCAATGACATGTTTCTGGAATACAATATCCCTGAGTTCTATGTCACTATACATGATTCAATCCCGAAACTTAAAAACTTGTGCACCAATCACCCTTTTTCTTTGTGCGATTTGCATGGCCATTATACCCACCTTTGTCCCTGCCTTGATGAGTATCATTCCTCTTTAGACGCATACCACCAATTCAAAGCCACGCATGACCACATACCTTCTTCACTGGCACCAGAAGACCTGTCTACCCCAATTAACATTCCCCATCCTAATATTGAAATGACCGAGTCTTCAGCCACCATTTGTTACCTCTCATCATCATTACGATCCTTGGTGACCATCCCCTTCGTGCCTTCCCCTGATGTTTCGCCTGACCCCCCATCTGCTTACTCTTTTCTCACCCCCCATGATGTTGCGCATGTGACCCTTTCTCCCCACAATCATGAGTCTAATAATTCTACCTCATCAGGTGATCCTCTTCCCTCCACTCTTCCCATCTTCCAGTTAGATGAAGACATTATGGAAGCCATGACCGAATTTGATTTTCTGTGGGATGATATGCACCATCGTGCGTACTTCCTTCCACATCAATCCCATGACCAATATGCTATAGAATATAAAGACTTCATTCCCGATAAAAGTCTATTGGTTTAAAAATCCCATCCTTGCACCTGATGCTTTCGAAGCAGGTAATATGGCCAACATCTCTCCTACCATCAAAATTGACATTTCTGTCAAATTAGGAATCGAAGAACATATCACCTTGGGTGCCTAATGCACTCTAAAAGAAATTGAAGCTTACACCAAGATCCTCAAAGAATTCCGTGATATTTTCACCTGGTCCTACTCAGAAATTCCCAGACTCGATCCAGCCATTGTCGAACACCATATCAACACATGGCCTGATGCCAATCCAGTCCATCAAAAGTTGAGACCCATTCATCCTTCTAGACGTGAAGCTATCCAAGCTGAAATCGATAAGATCAAGCAAGCTGGTTTCATTTATCCCATCGAATACACCACTTGGGTGTCAAACCCAGTCCCCGTCCTCAAAAAACAAGGCACCATTCATATCTACACTGACTTTGACGATTTGAACAAACTTTGTCCCAAAGACAACTTCCCCACACCATTTATTGACCAAATCATTGATGAGTGTGCAGGGCATGAGGTTCTATCCTTTATGGATGGATTCTCCGGATACAACCAAATTGTTATTCGTCGTGTTGATCAACTTAAAACCGCATTAATTAGTCCGTGGGGAACTTTCGCATACCGAGTCATGCCATTCGGCCTTAAAAACGCCCGCGCCACTTTTTAACAGGCCATGTCTTATTGTTTCCATGAATTAGATCATATTGTCCTTGCTTATTTAGATGACCTTAATGCGCGTTCTAAACATCGGGTGCAACACCTCCATGATCTGCATAACATTTTCCTCCGATGTCGCAAGTATAATATCCGCCTTAACCCGTTGAAATGTGTCTTCTGCATTCCCGCTGGCCATCTTCTAGGCTTCATCGTGTCTAAAGACAGTATAACTCTTGACCCTTTGAAAGTTCAAGCCATTCTTTAACTTCCTATTCGTCGTACCTTACGCCAGCTACAAAGTCTCCAAGGTAAAGCTAATTTTCTTCGCCGATTCATTACTGACTATGCCACTACCGCACATGGGTTCCTTAGACTTATTTGATCTAACACCCCATTTTTCTGGGATACCTATGCTCATGAGTCTTTTGATGCCCTCAAGCATGCTATCACATATGTTCCCTTGATCCGTCCTCCTAACTTTGATCGGGACTTCATCCTGTACATCTCCGCCTCCACCTATTCGGTCGTTGGTGTCCTTATCCAGGAAGATGATAACGGTATCGAACATGTGATCTATTATGTCAGTGAGAACCTTGTTGGTCTGCCTGTATCTTACTCACATGAAGAAAAATTAGCACTAGCTGTCGTGTTCTCGATCCAAAAACTGCGTCATTACATCCTCATGCGCTCCACCAAGGTTGTGACTAATTCCAACCCCATGGCTTTCCTATTGAGCCGCCGCATCCTCAGTGGGAAGTACGCTCGTTGGGTCGTTATCCTTCAAGAATTCGACCTTGAATTTGTCACACCAAAAAGTAAGAAAGGTTTAGCCCTCGCTGAACTCATTTCTGAATTACCTACCGGTACGTAGGATCTTCCGATTAATGATGCTCTTCCCGATGAACACTTATTCGCTATTACCACAGAAAACCCTTGGTACGGTGATATCCTTACTTACTTTTGAACCCAAAATTTCACCCTTCATCTTGACCGTGATGCTCAACGACGTATCTGACACCAATTCCCTCACTACCTTCTTATCGGTGATGACCTCTATCGTCGCGGAGTGGATATTGTCCTACATCGTTGTCTCACACACGCTAAAGCCGAGCAAGTCCTCAATGCCTGTCATAGCGATGCTTGTGGTGGCCACCTCTCCGGTATTTCTACTGCCCAAAAAATTATGCATGCTAGGTATTTTTGGCCTTCTCTCTTCAGTGATTGCATTGAGGTAGTCAAACATTGTTCCAATTGCCAACATTTCGCCCCTAAGGCACAAGCTCCTCCAGCTCCCCTCCATCCTGTCGTCACAGCTGGCCCCTTCTGTAAATGGGCCATCAACTTTATGGAGTGTCGACCTCCATCCACTAGTAACCACAAATATATCATCGTGGTGGTTGACTATTTCATAAAATGGGCTGAGGCTATGCCAACATTCAACAACACAGGCAGCGACCACAGCCCTCTTTTTCTATAACCACATCATTGCTCGATTCGGGGTTCCAAAACAATTGGTCTCTGACCATGGCCGACATTTTGAAGATGAGATATGGCATGAGCTATCCTCACAATTGGGTTTTGAGCACCAATATTCATCATCCTATTACCCCCAAGGTAATGGCCAAGTTGAAGCCGTCAACAAAATCCATAAGCCATGCTTCAACGAACGGTGAATATGCACAAAACCAATTGGCATCTTATGCTCTTCCCTACTTTTTGGGCCTATAGAACTTCTGTTAAAACCACCACCGGTTTCACTCCTTTCAACCTTGTTTTTGGCGAAGAGGCAGTCTTACCGATCGAGTGTGAAATTCCTTTCCTTCACTTGGCCGTCAAACTTCTCCCTAATACCCAACCTCTAGAACAACGACTCATCATGCTTGAGCGTGCCTCTAAAGACTGTCATGTTGCATTGAAAACTCTTGAAGCAGCCAAAAAGTGCACCAAAGCTCAGTATGACCAAAAATTCCACCCTCGCACCTTTCACGAAGGTGACCTTGTTCTAGTATATGACCAGGCCCATGATGTTGTCGGTCATGGGAAGTTTGACTCATTATGGCTAGGTCCTTACATCCTCAGTAAGGATCTTGGTAAAAGGGCATACCTCTTAGAGGACTTCTAAGGCCACCCCTTTCCTAATCCTCGCAATGCACTCTATCTTAATAAATATTACCCTTAGCATTTCCATGTCGAAATGCATGTTTTATTTTCTTTTAGATAGCCAGCATCTGTTTGTTTTTCGTAATTCGCTACTTCACCAGGACACTTTTTTTCCACGAAGGGTCACTTCACCTCTCCTCTAAATCAGATTTCCTCACTTACAACACTTTTACTTGGGGCACCACTTTGCCTCCATACTTGTTCTTGTTCGTGTTGATTTTCAACATGAGATACCATCTTGTACTCATGTTTTTATGGTCCCCTTTGGACCTCCACCCATTCCATCATCATCATTGGTATTAGTCTGTCAGTCACTCTATTATTTTCCTTCATGCCTTAGTCAAGGACTCCTTATCGCCTCACCTAAGGCAGACCTCCTTCTATCAACATCAACTTATTCATTCCAGAAGATAGGTCTAGAAGGCGGTGTATCTTGGTTCCAGCTTCCACACTTGTTCGGTGCCTCCGATCAGGCAAAGGGATTTCTCATTACCCTTTGACTTGATTGTTTCTCAACTCCAGCTCCTTTCAGCATGCTCGAGATCCGTATACTTGATGGTCCAGTGATGCAACAACAGATATTGGTGATTCCCGGGTGTGTGTGAGATGTCTCAACCCTCATGAGGGGGTGGCCCTACAGGTAGCCCCCCACATGCCCAGATGACCTCTTCATTTCAGCCTTTGATGTAGCTCCATATATTTGATGATGTCGGCCTTAGCCGCTTGCAGCGCCTCTTTGATTTTCATGTATCAGTCAGATTTTGCAAGCCCTTCCCCGTTTATAGGGGGCATTTGGGTTGTATTTGTATCTCATGTACTCAGATATTATTGTATAAGTCCTGGCTGTTATCCTAGGCACCGCATGTATGTGGGATTCATCATTCTATCTTTTTTCTGGCTTGTGTTTATGCCAGCATGTACTTTATAGTTCAGTTCCTTGTTTACCGGACACACTATTATTTTTTACTTTGTCTTGGCGGGCATAGGTATGCCTCCCCTGCCGCCTTTAACACAGGTACCATCTCATAAAAAGAGACTTGTTGCACCTGTAAGTCTCGTCTCCTCAGGGTCTATTCCTTTAACACATTAGACTACCTTACATTTCTCTCTCTGACTTCCCTCTTGATGTCTGGTGATTGAGTTCTTACAATGTACTTCAATCATACGATTTGCTCCTAACACTCACACACTGGGGGGAAATCTGTTACACCATTTTTTGGCCATCTAACCTATTATCATTATATGGACCCAAGTACACCATGTAAGACCAATTTTACCCTAAGTAAAATTGCTTTCACTATGTGAAATAACTTAGTAAAACACCTTTATTAAGTTGTTTATGGTCTAAACAGGAAACCCCAAAAAGAAATAATAAACAAATCTATATTTGTTTATATTTCCTCAAGGAATAACTAGTTAAACATCAATTTAATTATTATTCTTGGTCATATTTAACCCAAAACAAGGAAATCAATTAAATAAATCCTTATTTATTTGATTATTTCCTAGGAATAAGTTATTTAATCCTTATTTAAATAATATTCCTAGTTAAATTTGACTAAATCATTTAAAAATAATTAAATAAATCATTATTTATTTAATTATATTTCCACCATTTCCTTAAATAATAAATAAATCATTTATTTATTTATTATTTATAAATAAAAGATTTGACCCAAGTCAAAAATCCTTTTCCCTCCAACAAATATAATAAAATATTCCTAAAAGGTGGTTCTAGAATTTGGTTAATAATATTTTATTCATGCACCAAGTTCTAGACTACCCTAATATTTTGTTATAAATAGAAGGGTTTTCCCATTCATTTGTGACCTTTTGTTGCCTATTGGATCACTCTAGATCTATACTCTTGGTCTGACTTTGAGCCATTACCATTGTCAAATTTTCCATCATTTCACTTTGTGAGCTCCCCTTGAAATCTATGTTTGTCTGGGTTTTCTACACCAACAAGAGAGAGAAATTATAGATCTGAAGTGCCGAGGACTTTCAAAAACTCATCCCATTGAGGAGAATTGGAAACACCTTTCTTTTTTTCCTCTCAGGTGCCCTTTAATATAAAAAATTCTTTCAAAAATATTGTTCTTGTCTTGTCTATTGGATGCATGGAGAAAAACCTTATTTTCACTGCTTAATGTCTTTTTATGCATAGATCTGGATTTGTGCAGCTTTGTCTTGATCAACTAACTGCAGATTTGAAGATATTGGCATCCATAATTGATGTTAGGGCTATTTTTTATGCATAGCTAAAGTGGTCTTTTTTCGAAAAAATATTCATACTAATAGACCTGTTGTTAATTCACCACCAAATAGGCCTGTCGAGCCTGAGTGTGTTGTATTATACTCAGTGATGAGTTTTGTGTTTTCATTTTCTATAGTTGTTTCTAATCGAATTATATTTTTTCTTTTGGAACTATTGTTTTACTGAATGTCTTGTTTTGGATCTCAGTTTTTTGTCAAGAGAGGTATTTGCAAGTATGGTGCCAAGTGTAAGTTTGATCTTCCAAAGCACAAAGGGGAATCTTTAAAAATATTAGAGCACAAAGGGGGTCTTTAAAAATATCAGAGCACAAAGGGGATGGGGATGCTGCTGTAACTTTAGGAACATAGGAACAAGGGGTTTCTAGAGTTGTAAATGGGAAAATAGTGGTCACACCTATAAGTCTTCTATCATGCATAATTCCAAGGGCTTACCAATTAGACTTGTGAGTATTTGTTTTGATTTATCTATTTCTTAATGTATGGATAAAGGAGTATGTCATAAGTAATTGCGAATTAATTTTTTTTCATTTCAAATTCACCTTGAGTTACTGTGTTATATGGTTATTAGTGTTGTCTAGATCTCTCCAATGATGAAAACCTAGGTTGGATTTCCCTTATGTGTTTTGCTTGATGTAATTAATTGGAATCTGGTTGGCTTCATTGCCTTCTGTTTCTATACTTGTGGTTTTTTATTGAGATTGTTTGGGCTTGTTGTCAGTGTTTTTCACTTTTGAGAACGCTTTGGTTTTTTTTTGCTCTAATTATTGTGGATCCTATGATTTTGCAGGGTGAGACAGATTGCCCATTTTATGTCAAAACATGGAGATAATTTTACAATGTGATGCCTTTATTTTATTAAATCATGAAAGGAATTCTAAAATTATTATTCATGTCATTATATATGTATGATTAAATGGATTGATAATATTATTATAGTGTTATATTAAAACAAGTGTATGTTTTATTGAAATCTTACTAGTTGATTTGCATATTTTTTTTAATACAAAGTTTACTCATTGATTTAACCTGTGATTTAATATTTTGTGTAGCTGCAAATTTGGATCAAAATGCTGATAAAATCATCCTGATAGGATATGAAAGTTTTAACTTGATTATATATGTATGGATGTTAGATTTTGTTAAACGTTTTCGTTGCTATATTTTGCAACCTTGCAATAACTAAAATAACTATTCATTTTCGATTTCATGACGCAGTAGTAAATATGCCACCAACTGTTATGCCATTTTCTACTAATAATCAACCTTTACTTGGCTATTCGGGGGTAATTTGGAGCCTCCTTTATATTTTAGAGTAATTTTTCTACACTGTTTTATATTTTTTTTATCAAAATCTCTCATGCTGACGTTGAGCTCTTCTTTAGTTAAGTTTTTGTGGTTAATTAAATATACTCTAGCACCATATTTTCTCTATTGTATTCTAATGATCTGTTGGCTATTATTCATATGTTATCAAATACTTCCCCAACATAGTTTAGGAGCTCCTATTCCTCCACAGAGGCCTAGAGACCTGGAATGTATAATGAGTAATTTATTATTCAATGTTTACCTTTTCCATATATGCATTTATATGTGTAGAGATGTTTCATATAGCTACTTTCCCCTTGTGATGATTTAGGGACATGGTTTGTCTCTATAGGGGAGCATAGAGCCTTGACATAAATTTGTCTTTGGCTAGGAATGACTATCAGAAGAGTGATTAAATGCATGTTACTACTTCTTTCTTCTAAAAATGTGCTTGGTAGTATGTAGTGTTGCTATATTGTGTTTTCTGGTTGAAGGTTGTTACTCATAATGTCATATTCAAAATAATTCAAAAGGCCAATTATATTATATCTAGGTGGTTGGGACAAATCTAAATTAACGGGCCTATAACTCCTCTTAGGGAGGGTATTCCGCCTTAGAATGTGCAGAAATATTGTATAAATACATTGTTTGATCAGGAGATAAGTGCTCTCTTATGCCTAGTTCTTAGTTGCACGTAGTGTTTCTCTTGTTCATGATCTTCTCTTCTCTTTGTGTGTGTTGTGTTTTTTGCTGCTTTAGGGTGTGTTGTTGGTTCTATTTGATCCTTGTTTATCTCTCATAAAATCAACACTTAGTGACATTTTCTCTCTAGGGAATTCAAACAGGAAACACACCTTAATTATCATCTAGAGTTAAACTATGTTGGAGTTCTTGCAAACTAGACACTGAGAATTGGCCATCTTGTCAGCCATCCAGTTCTGAAATTCATTTTTCCTTAGCATTAGTAGGTGCATAAATGTTACCAAGGTTGAAAATTCAACTCTGTAATGGGTTTGTGCCCCAACCCACAAATAAAGCAAGGCCGGTAGAAACTAAAGTGACATACTTCCTCTTGGCATCCATATGACTAGAAATAATATGACCAAATTGGAAATATAATTTAGGACCATTTGAATTTAAAAGATAGTTAACTTCTCTAAACACAAAATATGTAAACTAGAGATCATAATTATAATGTTATGAACTATGAATTTTATAAAGGGGTGCATACCTTCTTCACATTCATGAGGCCATTATCATTGTGTATTGGTAGTGATGTCGTCCATATTATCTTACCTTGTAAGGTTTGGGTGAAGCCATGCCTTTAAGCCTATAAATTTGTATCCAATTTGCCATATTAGGAGCCTTGGGTAATTTAAATTATTCCCCATTTTCTGAAACTGCAGGATTTCCAGCAATTGATAGTGTTATAGTGGCCAATTTCTTTTTTTAAGAGTTCTAATTCTTTCAGGGTACATGAAACCACCTTTTTTATTACCTTGAGAGACATTTTGAGTTTGGTACTGAGGAGTAGAATCAATAGAGAAGTTGGGGCATTAGGTATAACCATAATGGGGAAATCCTGAATTATATGGCCAAGTATTTCGCACCTGAAATAGGGATTCTAGAAGTTGATGTACCTCATTGGATGTGTTGGGGTCTTGTGATTTGGTATATTGGCATACCAAATGACAAGGCAACATCAAAATCACTTTGGAATCCTAGGATCTAGCCCTGCTAGATTCAGAGAGGGATCTCTCTATATGTGTTTTAGAATGATATGCTTATATAGGCTCATGATATGATATTAGGTTAGTTATGAAGCACAAGGGATTTTTTTGTTTTTTGGTTGGGGATCATTAATTGAGAAGGTCATGTGGAGTGAAGGAGGAAATAAGTAGAAGGATGTTTCATCATGGGAAGATAGGTCAAGAAACAGTGCCAATCCATTGGGCTATGGAGTCATAAAAGGGTTTACTTGCACAACAACTATTCAAGGGTTTCCATAGGGCAAGTCATCTATATCAAAATATCTCTTTAATTTGATTTTGTGGTATGAAACATTAAGAAGTGTGGTGAAAGAAGAAAATCTAATAACCAATTAAGAATCTATTAACTTCACTACATAAGAAAATCCTTTCAAAGTGACTGATTTGGGAGCAAGCCAAAGGACAGGGCAAACCATAGACTTCTCTGGGCAAACTCCTACTAAATCCAACTTCTAAGACAACAATCCAGTAATCCTCTTAACTACGTTTAGAAATTAGAAAATATTTAAGATAAACATAAAATGTAGCCTAAGATCAAGTAAGGACTTTGAATCTATCCTGCTTTTGGCATACTCTTAAGGGAAATCTTCAAAAAAGATGTTTAAGACTAAACAAGAGATAGGGCTAACCATAAAATTCCTTGATTAGGACTCTACTTAGCATGCAGTGAAAAGATCATTCGAGAACGACATCTCAAGTTCTACTCAGCAAGACATGGGCTCACCAACATTCCTTGAATGGTTATCCTCTATTGAAATCATTCCCAAAGAAAAAATTAGAAGAAAACATAGAGATAAAGCTTATCAAGTAGAAATAGGGTACTTTGCAGTAAATCCTACTCTAAATTTGTTGTTCTTTATCAGATAAAATGGACAGTATGGAAACATAAGGAGAATAACAATTACAGTAAGAAAAACATCACCAATAATATAGATCAGGATCCTGTGAATCTGCTTATTTATTTGATGTGCAAGACCAGTCACATACTTTAAGTCCAATGGATTTCTATAGTCCAATACTTCTCTTCCTAGCCTACTATATTACAACTACTCAGCTACTTCCACTTAATAACAGTTCAAACAATCAATAACTTTCCAACCCCTTACAATGAAAATTCAAAGAGTATTTATAGGTGAATGAGGAGGAGTGGTGGAAGAGATGATCTTAATGATCAATTAAGATAGAGGATAAGTGCATCAAATGCTTCACTCTGCTCAATAAAAATTGCATTAACTGTTTAGACCATTCAGTAGTTTTTGTTGACTTTGAGGCATATCTGGTAGGATGCTAATAACTCTGAAGTGTGTGATTTTGGAGATATCCTCTGACTGCAGTAACTTTGTCTTGGCTTCTGGGACAAGTTAGGTGAAACATTTAGTTTTAAGGCCACCCATGCCTTTATAATAACTGCCCTAACAGTTTAAGAGGGTTTTTCAGCAGTGTAACTGTCAAGTTGCCCCTTTGAGTGTATAGTATGTGGCAGGTGGCATTATGGGTTGCTGAGAAGTAATTAGCCTTGCTGATGTGTCCTTTGGAGGCTTTCTTTGGCTGATTTGTCTCCCTTAAACACTTTAATCATTGATTTATGCTTTTATTTGTGCTTTAGGCTTCATTAGGCCTTCTCAAATAATCTTTGGTCTTCATGCTGCTTTATCCATTGAATTCTGGATTAAGGCTCTCGATCTTGAAGCTTTGCGCTTTAATCCTTTTTAACTTTAATCTTGGATCTCTTCTAATATTTTCACTGCTTTGTTTGATTTGATGTACAGGTTGCTTGCATTGGAGGGCTTTGCTTGTGTAATAAAAATTCATGAAATATTGATTAAACTTCACAATTCAGCCCTTTGTGTCCCTTTCTGCATTGAATTCAGCCTCTGAGGATCATCATCCTCGGCCTCTGTAACTATATTTGCTGTGGGACGGATTTTATTTAACAACCACCATTAAACTTGCATAAAATCAACAAACTAGTTAAATAAAACCTGCAGATTGGGCTTAAAATATTTACATAAGGTTCGGTGGAGGCGGAGGAGCGTTTGTGGAGGAAGTGCGAATGCAGCGATGGAAGGTAAAACCATGGCGGAGGCGAAAATCAGGGTTTAAATTTTAAATATTGGCACGGAAACATGATGGGCGGTTTCACGGAAAACCAGGGTGGTATTTGCATGAGATTTGGGTGGTAAGCGGTAAAGGGACGGGAAGACGTGATACAGGTGGGTGGGTGACGCGTGTCCCCCAAAAAACCACTAATTTCGCGCATAAGTTGCATGGTGGAGAAATTTGGTGGAAACAGGTACGAAAAGGAGTTTCGACTGTTCAATTTGGGCAATCTAGATCCACGGCTGCAGATGAGCGCGATCGCGGAGAGATGTTTGGTTGGAAGAATAGTGGGGCCTGATGATAACATCAACTATTTTTTCACTTTTCGGAATGTTTGTATGGTGGGGTCGATGTGGATGGTGAAATTATGATGAAATAAGGACCGTTCGATCGTTGGAGATCAATAGCTGAGATTGGGTGATGAAGGAGAATGAAAAGGGCGGGGTTCAAATGCGGGGGTAATGTGGGTCGTTAGATAAGGGGGAATGGACGACTGTGATTAAATCGTGGCCACGCACATCGGGAATCTAGACAGATGGGAGGAAGAGATGTGGGGGGAGTGATTGCGATGTGCCGATGGAGCGAGAGCCGTTAGATCTTAAACAGGATCAACGGTGGAGATTTGCTCGGGGGATCAGCCATCGGCGGAAAAAAGGAATGCGGGAGATGGAAGCAGGGAAGCGCGAGGTGTGAAGTTCCGATAAGCCGATGGGCTTAGTGACCGATCACAACGCCAGGTCATATGACGAAAGGGGCTAGGGCTAAGCTGAAAGGCTCTTGAACCTGAATGTCTAAAGGAGCATAATTAGGTCGAAATGAAGGTGTTTTAAGGGTTTTAAAGGGTTCCGAAAGGCAATAGAAGGGGTTTTAAACCATTCAAAGGGATTTTTTATGGTTTAAAGGGGATTTTTGATAGAATGAGGGATAAATGATGGATTTCCAGAGGGAAAATAATGGAGAATGAGTCTAAAACAGTCTTCTTTGAGACAACAGGGCTTCTTTGAGGATTTTGAGTGAAGACATCAATGAGATGCGTATTATGAAGGATATTATACACAGTAGACTTCAAGAACTCACAGATTTGCTTCAAATTTGTTTCTTGAAGGCTAAAGAACTGTTTTAGCCATCTTTGAATATGTCAAAATTATGGATGGCTAACAGGATTTTTAATAAATTTTCCCCCAACCATAATTCAGATAACTTCCTTGATATAATTCGATGGATAACACCACAATACGCACATAAATGTTGCCCAGAATGCCTTGAAACTGCATAGGCAGGTTAGGTTATTAAACCCACTCAGAACAACATAGTTGGGTAGATTATTTGGGCAAGAAACATTCATCTATGAAGATAACACCACTGAAGCAAGGATATTTATTTACCAGTATAATTGAATGCTTTCATATACCTTATTTGACTATCAGTTCTAGTTTGAGTTATGTGGAATAGAATCTTCAACAATGGAGGGTATTTTTTCAAGTGACCAGGTCAGTCCAATTTATATGTAGTAATATATTTTGTTTACCAAGGCATTCATAGCCAGGCCACATGGTATCAATGTTAAAGTTTTCATGTGTATGGAAAATGGAAATTAATGCAAAACATAAATTTCATCTCTTTGACTAGAGTTTTGGTGAATCTCAGCCATGAGAATTTTTAGTCTTATGGATGTTATGAAATAAAGTATAAGACAACAGTGGAAAAGATAAAATATTTAATTTTCTGATAGTCCTATGCAATCCAAGGAGAAAAGATACCAAACTATCTGGATAAGTTTCAGCCCTTTAGGGAAATTTATCCCACATAAACCAGATCTGATTATTCACTCTTGCAGCAATTATAATAGTAGTGAAACAACAAATATAGCAGCCATAAACCAATCCTTGGATTATTCAATGATGATGTCAAATCATTCAACAAATTTTACTTTTACTTATGTGAAATGATCAAGACATATAGAACTATAAATAACAATGCATGAAGAACATATATTGCTGAAAATAAAATCTAGAAATTGCACAATTTTTGGATAGTTGAAAATTTGTAGGTTGGGTTATTCAACCCACTCAACAAAAGATAGTTGGGTAGATTATTTGGGTGAGAAACTCTCATCTATGAAGATAACACCACTAAGGTGATCTTAGAGAGCCAGGGGCCATGGGACACAATATCAAGTGTAACTGTTCTTGAAGCAAAAATAGAAAAAAAACTATGTGTCAAGGTTTAGGGGGTTGGAGAGTGCCACCATGTAGCTCCTAGACTTCTTAATCCAACCCCTAAAAATGGGCTGGTAGAATCTCGTGGATAGGACAATGAGGAGTTTCTGTTTTTTGAACATGTCACAATCACCATATTGCTCAATCGACATAAATATCTAGTGTAATCTCATTAGGATTAGTTCATTAACTTGCGGAAGCTTTTTGGTACAAAATTTTGTGGCATTTTTCGATGGAACCATTCTCATAGTTAGAAGATGAAACACTTTTATGGATTATAACCATGTTCTAATGATCAAATGGCCTGTGTTTGGTTCATGAGATGCAATTAAGATGCCCCTTGGCTGCCTTTGGACAGGTGTAATGACCACTTGGAGACACCACAGGCTAACTAAACTATCATGACAAGCAATGAATAGAGAAATACACAAGGGGTGCATATCTAACTGAAAATATTTTGTGGTTGTGATCAGGGTTCCAATATTTATAAATTCACAACATACATTGTAGGTTATTGGATCTGTCTTTCTTTTATTTTAATATTATTGTGACTCATGAGTATGGTTTGAAGTTTGCAACATTTTATTATTATTTATCATTCTTATTTTTTTGGGTAGTATTTTTAATAAATTTGACTAGGCATCATTTTTATCTACCTTTTTATGCACTTCTAGTAGTTGTATTAATGCCTTGATGCAATAACATTGTTAGACATCATTTCTTTGCTCATTTTAAATTCAAAAAGTCACCTATTTAAAATAAACATTACATTGTGACACTTGATCCAAAAATTTTGTTAAGTCTTCTGATATTTCCGTTGATTTTTTAGATAGATCTAAATAATAAAGTCGAGTATCTAAATTTTGACCGTCAATAATTTTCTTTTCCATCTCATAATGTTCAGACTCCATTCAATTAATTCATGTTTAATAAGAAATGGTTTTTGTACTTCTTACAACAACCAATACCTTGATGCTTATCAAATGTAGTTTCATTTTTACTTCCCATGTCTGAAAGTTTGCTTACAACAACCAATAAATTGATGCTAATCAAATGTAGTTGCAGTTTTCTTTCCCATCTCTGAAATTTTCTGCCACTATGCTTCTCCATATTTTACTGTATGTGTTTCCATGTTTACATTTTATTTTAATAAGTCACTTTGAATCTGAATTTAAAAGGAAAAAATACCTATGAGTTGATGCCCTTGCAGTTGTCTACTACCTAGATGATTTGAAGAGCATTGTCTACACTGCTAGTTTTCTTATGCCATTTTTTATGCATATATTTATTCCTTGAATGTAAATTTCTTATAAAACCTATAAGATAAGAATATCTACCTTGAGTTCACAAATAATTTTTGTGAAATTCAGCCCACTAGATGCTTTGATAGTCAGTACCATGTACAATTTTTTCCTTTGTCTGATTTTTTTTTATTTTTTATTTTTTATTTTTTTCAGCAGAAATTGATACCTTCTTGTTATTCAATACCTTTTGGTGTCCAGGTGGTATAAAATAATTAAAAAACCCTTTGAGTAAGGTGATGAACGTGGTTTGAAATTATTTCAAGCTAAGTTGAGGCCCTTGACATTGTGAAGGACAAAAGAAAATACTGCAAAGAGGGAAGGTATGAATTTAGAATTGAGCTTTCATCTAGGTTTTGATGTCCAATCCCTTTGATTGATTTCTAATATTTTCATGAATATTAAGACCCATTCTTGTTCTTCCTCCTACTGATGTACAAGTGGTTGACTGTGAGTTTACTAAAGTTGAGAATGAATTTTATACAACTTTGTATAGAAGATCTAAGGAAAACACTTTTTTGATCCATGGAAAGGAAATATAATAATATTTTTGATTAATTTTTTTGTTGTGATTTTGGTTTAACTTAAAAAATATATGGTGTTTATTTCTATTTATAGGCCCAGTTTGATCAATTTTTTGAACAAGGAAAATTTCTTCACAATTATGCATCTATTATGGAATTTATTTTGAGGTTGCGCCAATAGTGAATGCAATTTTCTTGTCGTGAGGTAAGTTCTACTTTAGAATTTCCTTCGTAAAATTCTTTTTATTGTCCTTTGTAAAATGATTTTTAATGAAAAAAATTATGTTGATCCCAAAATATCAAGAGTTTTTTAATTGTCTTATAAGCACCTATATGTTATAATTTGTTCGAATTTCTAAGTTATCAACAACTAGGGTGATACAAAAAGATAAGAGCTAGGGTGATACACAACAATCTTCTAATTTGAATAAGATGGCATGAAATATTTTCTAGTTGCCACTTTATCAACAACCAAGGTGATACACAATAGTCATATGATATGTATAAGTGGGAAAGGCGTTTTCTTCCAGGAAGCCAAATGTTTGTTAATGGGGATTCTAGTTCTGTACCTTCAAAAGGTTACATTGAAGAAGTGGTCAAAGAAATTAGTAATGGTGAATGAGGAGAGTGCCCAATCTGTCTTGAATGAGTTTATGATGCAGTCATGGCTTGCTTTGTACATAATATATGTCATCAATACCTACTAGCAAGTTGGTGTAGCTCTTTGGGTGGTGGTTGTATTGCTTGTGTTAGTTATAGTTAATTTTCTTTGTATGGCTAGATTAATTTGTTTGTAAATTATTTTTTATTACTAGATTTTTGTGCAAGACAAGCTACAAGGGCAGCACAATGAGCTAACTCCATTGATTTATTTTTTTTAAAGTTAAAAATAGGAGCTTGCATGATTATATATTTTACAAGGATTATGACATTATGTGTTGAACATTTTTTAAAAATCAATGCCTATTATAAAATTTCGTGGTAGGGAGGACACCTATAAAGTGATAGCCATATTCAAGTCGTCTGGGAATGATAAAATGAGAGTAGAAATTTTTTATTCGACTTTGAGGTCATGGAGTATTCTGGGGCACGTGCCAAAGAACTTGGGAGGGCTCGGTCGGGAACCTGAAATGGTTGTTCTTTCTGAGGATATCTTCTATTGGATTTCTTTCAACGCAAATTCATTGAGGTCGGTCATAGATAGTTTCAAAATCCAAAACAGGAGCTTATTTTTCATACCTTTGAGGATGAGAATGAGGATGATAGCCGCAGGGTCCATGTATTGTTCACTTGTGGGTCACGAGTGTTAGTAGCTTCATGTATATATAATTTAGATGGTGTTATTAAATGGGATGTGGGAGGTGTTATTATATGGGAGATAAGAGAGGCCCAATTTTCATGAGAGACATGAGATTTGGATGAGAGAGATTGCAAGGATGTCACAATTTCTTGTGGAATATTTTCAAATAAGCTCTCCAAGATATCTCAAGTTTAATTTTGAAGGAATGAAGGATATGGTATACATAAGATATAAGTATGCCTTGGGTAATAAGTTACTTGCTTATAATTTATGTGACAATATATGGACATGGGTTGAGCCGAGGAATCTTATAGCTTTATCTAGTCAACTTGCTCTATCTATGTTTTCCTTTGAACCCACGCCACATATGAAAGTTGAATAAATTACAAATTCAACTTAAAGAAATTGATTCATCAAGTTCATTTTCAAGTTTGGAGGTTTGACTTTGCAAATTATTTCTCTTTTGAATTACTCGATTTTGTATTAGTTCTTGTATAAGGGATGGATTTTGAGTTTTGGAGATTTAATGACATTCTATTCTGAATTTTGAGTTCATTTTGAAGGTGCAATGACATTGGAAGTTGTTGTAATATCTTTTTGGTTGTGGAATCTATTATTATTATTTTTGTTTGTGAAAAAAATCTGTTGCGAGGGTTTTGGGTTTTATTAACCAATATACTTCAAGTTCCTATGCATGGCACCATTTATGCTTCTAAGTAAACCACAACAATTGTTTTATGTGGTTCGACTATTTGTTTCTTTTTGTTTCATTGTTGCTAATGACACTGAAATTATCATTTTCAAAATGTATTATTCTTAATCTAGAACTAATAAGTTATTATTGTCTTTCTTAGTACTCACAAACTTTAATAATTAAAATCTTGGTTTCATTCATTCCCTTGCAATGAAAGTATAAAGTATTTTTCAATCTATTAATTCTATTACTCCAAATGGAGGGTTTAGGTTGTCTTAGAGCTACTACATTGGCAACACACCTATGTAACTACCCAAATTTTAAATATATACAAACATGTGTGAAATGTTAGAACAACTATTCAATCCTCCTATATTTCTCATTATGTGGTGGAGAGAGAAAATGAAAATGAAGACTGGGCTTCAGAGTTGTTATGATGTCATTTAGTGCAAATTAGTGATGAAGATAAGGGTTAATGGTGGTTTTCCATATTTAACTTCCACAAAATGTAATGGGGAATTCCTTGGTAGCAATTGAGGTTCCCATGAACTTCTTTTTCCATATTTAGGTTAGACAAAATGCAATGGAGAAATTAATTGATAACAACTGATGTTGGACCTAAATTTCCACCTTTTATGAACATGTGGTTAAAATTATTTTAATAATATTAATATAAAATTTAATATTATCTTATTAATTTTAGTTTACTATCGCACTTAGTTATCATTTGTTGTTATGAAATTAAGTAGTAATTATTTTTATGAATACAACTCTACTTGGGTGCCATAATGTGTCACTATGCACAATTTTGCATAGTTGGATTAATTGTTAGATGATGGAATAATGTTCAATCATTAAGTCATTGCTATAGTGGTAGTTATTGTTTAAGCCTCCTGTAACCCTATTTTTTTCTCACATCTATAAACCCTAGAAACTTGAGCAAGCCTCCTCCTTGTGCTGCTCAAAAAGTTTTGTGGACTCGTCCTTTGTCTATCTCCAATTTTTGGAGGAAGCGCAAGATGGTAATGTCATTGTGGAACCTGCCCCTTTCTCAGTTTCAGGTTGGTTTTATTTTTCTGAATTCATCACAACCATTTTACTCATAGATTTATCCCATAGCATAGGGATTCCTCCTGTTGTTCAGATGGCTGTGAGATTTTTTCAATTTCATAAACATACAGATTTAGGGTTTCATAATAATAATGACAGTTAGAAAATTTTGTATAAATGAGGGGCTATGTGTAGGCCCAAAGTTGAAAGTATTTACTGTGAAAGATGTTGGGTACGAGAATAAAAGTAGAAAATGATAAGGAAAATTTGCTTCGTCTGCAGCTGCTAACCTTCATCTTCAACTATGAAATTTAAATTAGAGAACTCTAGCAATGAGTCCCCACAATGACCTAGTGATGATAAAGATGGCCCTTACATGTTTGAACTTGGAAATAATTTCATAGATCTATGTTATAGCACTCATAACACAAGGATTCCTCCTGCTCTTCACATTGTTGTGAAAATTTTTCAATTTCTTGTACATATGGATTTAGGGTTTTATAATAATAAAAATTGTTAGAGGGTTTTGTATAAATAAACAATTGTATGTAGGCCCAGCAATTGCAAGTATTTATTGTTCAAGATATTGAGAACGAGAATAAAAATGGAGAACGAGAAGTCAAATTTTCTTTGTGGACAGGCATAGAACCTTCCATTTTATTCCCAGATCATAGTAGGCCTTCCTCTTCAACCATGAAATTTAAAGTAGGGAGCTCTCATAATGCCTCCCCAACATGGCGTAGAGATCACAAGGATGGACATTACATGTTTGAATTTGGAGATAATTTATTATTTATTTGATTTTTCATGGGTTTTTCCTAAATGTCAATATGCTATCTCAACAAGTGTTTTTGGGTTTACTATTTGATACCACAACCTAGTTTACAAATAATCCCTTTCCTTGATGTATTTTTCTCATATTTGGATTAATTGTATTTTTATTTTTTGAGTCCAATGATCATAAAGATAAAATGTGCACATAGAAGATGAAATCGGTGTGTTGGGTGGGGTGAAGAAAGCCACTTGTGATCATGGAGATCAGAGAATAATGTGTTCTTACAATGCTAATGCCATGTTTATCAACCTTAGTGGTGAAGACGAATACAATAACTATAATCACTAAGGTCAAGGGAGCAACAACAGAAATCTATAATAGCTTGGTCTTCCTCTTGCTCTGCCATACAACAAAAATTAATGAAAAACTGGACCATTTCAGCACTTACATGTTGCATGATTCAAATTCAAAGTTTAACAATGTTATCAACAGCAAATGTTAGAAGAAAACCACACCTACTCTCTCTCTCTCTCTCTCTCTCTCTCTCTCTATATATATATATATATATATATATATATATATATATATATATATAGATATAGCGTGCAGTGAGAAGCAATGCTAAGAAAAATACTCCCATCGCAACTGTCTGCCATGTCCAATGTACATATACAAATAAAATTTGTTCAGCAGAGTCAATAAAATGTATGTAAACCAACCTTGTTTTTATGTTCCATAACAAAATACAAAACAGAAACTATGTCCATATTGGGAGTGAAATGTTGAATTCCCAGGAGGCATTTTAATTGCTGCAAGGAAACTATAACACCTGCACCTGCCATGAATCCAATAAGAGTTTCCTGTGACAGAAAGTCGATTATAAATCCCAACCTGTTGCAACACATGAATTATTCATGTCAATAAACTCATTTTATTATCATATAATCTAGCCATATCAATTAGAGAATCTCCCACCTGAGAATCCCTCAAGAAGCCTGAAAAACACAAGCAAAGAAAGTTGTAGTGAATGCAAATTATAAGTACCATACAGGCTCTCTGGTTGGAGAAATATCCTCTCTGAGCATGGCCTAACTGTCAGATCCCTTGACCTACCAAGTACTGAATAGATTAAGGGTGGAATCTGCTAAACCGAGAGAATTTTATGAGAAGAAATATATTTTTTCAAATTAGTCATATTAGTTCAAGGTTCACATGCTTGAAAACTCACATAGCCCGATGATGGGTGGCAAGATAGCTAGCTTGGCATACCTGATGCCCTGAAACAACCAGGTGATGTGTTATCAGCCATAACTTTCAATTTGAAAAACAGAGACATTTTATAATCTACTAATGGATGCCTGATGTACCAGACCATAAGAATATAATATAAAATAGCCTAATACTTCAATTTGTCCAAGAAAACAATGGAAATCCAGGCAAGATATAAAACTACCTAAGGGATAGCTAGGCTTACGATGGTGAGGCCATAAATAACATCACTTGAACACAAAGAGGCTATAATTGGGAGCTAGGCTAGCTAGGCTAGCGATGGTGAGGCCATAAATAACATCATACTTGAACACAGAAAGGTTATAATTGGGAGCCGTTTCAAGTATTGGGAACAAATACATAAAGCCCAACATCCATTGCCTGCCATGAGGATGGCCTCTAGACTGTCTGAATGGATCATTAGGGAAGAATGTCTCCTTCACCTTAAAACTAAATTGATGAGCCACACTCTTTGATTCAGGAATGCCCACCTTGTGAATCCTCTCATCACTCAATTTATTGTCCACCCCCATACTTGTTAAAATATGACAACAAATGTAAATAATGTAATTTTGGGCAAATTTACTTATTACCTGTTAGTTGGTTGTATAACGAAATGAAGTTAGAATAACGAATTTTTTTTTTTTCCTACGTACGGACCTTCTTGAGAACTACTTTTCCGCCTTCGATTACATGTCTCACAAAGTGATACCTTACATCATTGTGCTTGGTCTTGCTATGATAGGCTAGAGTTGTAGCCAAATGAATAACACTCTGGCTATCATAGAATACATTCATTTTCTCCTATGTCCTTCCAATCTCATCAAGTAGACCTTTTAACCAGATTTCCTCTTTACAAGCATCTGAAGCAGCTATATACTCTGCTTCAGTAGTGGAAAAAGAAGCTATCTCTTGAAGCTTTGACATCTAGCTGATTACTCCACCTACAAGAGTAAAAACATAACCTGTAGTAGACCTCCTTTTGTCCAAATCACCTGCATAATCAACATCCACATATCCGCAGATTGAACCTTCACGACCATCAAAGCTGATGCAATGGTTACTTGTGCCTCTCAAAAACCGAAGCACCCATTTCACTACTCGCCAATGTTCTTCTCCTGGATTTTCCATGAACCTGCTGACAACTCCAACTTCATGTGAAATGTCAGGTCTTGTAGATACCATCGCATACATTAAGTTTCCTATTGCATTTTCATATGGTACACAAGACATATACTTCTTTTCTTCATTAGTTCTAGGACTTAAATCCGAAGAAATCTTTCACATTGTTCATACCGAAATTTTCAAGTACTTTCTCCACATACTTCTGTTGTGATAACCAAAGCTTACCATTCTTCCTATCTCTGTGTATCTCCATGCCCAAGATATGTTTTTCCACTCCAAGATCCTTCATATCAAACGTCCTAGAGAGCTGAGCCTTTAACCTGTTGATTTCTTCCATGCTTTTGCTTGCAATAAGCATATCGTCAACATATAACACGAAGATAATGAATATGCCATTGAAACTTTTGAGCTATACACAATGATCATGCTCACTTCTGATAAAATTTTGGCTCACCATGAAGGAATAAAACTTCTTGTACCATTGCCTGGGCGGCTACCTCAGGCCATAAAATGATTTCCTGAGCTTGCAAACTAATTTTCTGCTGTGACCTTGTACAAAAACTTTTGGCTGATCCATATATATCTCTTCATCTAAATCACCATGAGGAAAGGTTTTTTTAACATCTAACTATTCTAACTCAAGATCAAGTAATGAAATTAGTGCTAACAAAGTAGGAATAGAAACAAGTTTAACGATTGGTGAAAAAATCTCATGAAAATCAATACCTTCAACCTGAGAATATCCTTTTGCAACCAGCCTCGCATTATACCTCTCAATATTTCCATAAAATTTTCTCTTCAACTTGAAGACCCATTTGCACCCAACAACGCTTCTCCCTTTAGGAAGTTCTACAAGATCCCAGGTATTATTCTTGGCTAAGGAATCCATTTCTTCTTCCATAGCCTTTTTCCATATCTTGATATCTGCATCATCTACTACTTCCTGATAACAAGAAGGTTCCCCATCTTCAATAATCAATGCAAAAGATGAAGCAGAATCTTCATACTTTTTGGGTGTTTTTCTTTCCCTTTTAGACCTTCTTAGAGTGACTAGTTGCTGAATTGGTTCTGGAATTTCTCCAGTTTCCTTTTCTTCTACACCTTTTTCATCAGAAGTCCCTCCTTCCTTTCGACTTTCTGGAAAAAAATTAGTCTCTAATTGAATCTGCTGATTTGGTGATACCTGTTCCTGTTCAACTTTTCCAACATTTGATTTTAGAAGAGAAGATTCATCAAATGTTACATCTCTACTAATGACTATCTTTTGTGAAGAAGGATCCCACAACCTATATCCTTTCACTGCATAATCATAACCAACAAAGCGACAACATTTTGATTTCAGATCCAACTTTGAACGTTGATTTCTAGGAATAAGAGCATATGCATCACAGCCAAAATTCTTCAAATGTGAAAAATCACAAGACTAACTCGACCAAACTTCTTCAGGAATTTTACAATTTATTGCAGTCGAAGGTGATCTGTTAACTAAATAACAAGCAGTAGATACTACTTCTGCCCACAATTCCTTAGGCAGGTTAGCATTCCTGATCATGCTTCTGGCTCTTTCCATAACAGTCTGAGGAGTATAGACAATAGTTTTATGTCTAACAATTCCTTCATCTTTACAAAATTGTTCAAATTTTAAAGAAGTGAATTCACCGCCATTGTCAGTTCTTAAAAATTTAATTGATTTGCCTGTTTTATTTTCCACCATTGCTTTAAATTTTTTAAAAACATTAAATATATCAGCTTTCTTTTTCAACATATAGACCCAAAATTTTCGAGAGAAATCATCAATAAATGTTAATTAATATAATGCACCTCCATAAGACACATTAGGAGATGGTCCCCACAGATCAGAATGAATGTAGTCTAAATTCTATTTACTATTATGATTTCCAGTCTTGAACCTTTGTTTATATTGTTTTCCAAACACACAATGTTTACAAAAAACCAACTTCAAGGATTTCAAATCAGGAAGCAACTTGTGGTTCATCAGTACCTGAAGACCTTTCTCACTCATGTGACCCAACCGCTGATGCCATAGATGAGAACCTTCTTTTGGCTTTTCTGATATGATCGCTGCTTCACTAACTTGAGTGCTTCCTTTGAGTCTGTGTAGATTTCTGACCTTTTCAACCTTCATAACAACCAAGGTTCCTTTTGAGACTTTCAACACTCCATTCTGACCTGAAAATTTATACCCATTCGAATCCAAAAAGCCCAAGGAAATCAAGTTTTTCTTTAGTTCAGGTACATGCCTAACATCAGATAATGTTTTAACTGTATCATCATACATTTTAATTTTTACATTACCAATCCCAACAGTTTGACAAGATGCATTATTTCCCATGAATACAGAGCTACCATTTACAACTTCATATGAAGTAAACCAACTTCGATGTGGACTCATATGATGAGAAGCACCAGAGTCTAATAGCCAATTTTTAGCATCTTTAGAGACATTACAAATAGGGAGAGCTTCAGTAGTTAAAACTTCATCAACAATACCTGAATCAACCTGATTTGCTTCCTTGTTATGGTTTTCCGACTCCTTTCATTTCCAACAATCTTTCTTGAGGTGTCCAATTTTTTTGCAGTACACGCACTTGGCTTTACACTTCTTGTTGCCCTTTGACTTTGATCTGGAAGAACCCCTTGCTTTCTCCCCTCTTTCCTTTGACTTCTGGTGCAGATGTCTCAATACTAGATTTCATACCTTTTGGGTATGAAATCTAGTATTGAGACATCTGCACCAGAAGCCAAGGTAGCCAAAGGTTGGTCAAATGAAAGAGGGGAGAAATCAAGGGGTTCTTCCAGATGAAAGTCAAAGGGCAGTAAAAAGTGTAAAGCCAAGTGTTGGTACTGCAAAAAACTTGGACACCTCAAGAAAGATCGTTGGAAACGGAAGGAGTCAGAAAACCACAACAAGGAAGAAAATCAGGTATGGTTGATGAATTTTTAACTGTTGAAGCTCTCCTTGTTTGTAATGTCTCTCAAGATGCTAAAAATTGGCTATTAGACTCTGATGCTTCTCATCATATGAGTCTGCACCGAAGTTGGTTTACTTCATATAATCTAGTATTGAGACATCTGCACCAGAAGCCATGGTAGCCAAAGGTTGGTCAAAAGGAGGATGAGGAGAATCATTCTTGATTATTAGAGTTTCCAATCCCTTGCCTCGTGGAGGTTTCCTTGACACCCTGTCAAGGTTTTACCACCAAAATCCTTTATGTATTTACTTGTGTATCTTACATTCAGTTTCATTCAGTTTCTGTTTTTTGTCTTGTATAATGTTTTCCGAGTTTAATAAGTGGTATTAGAGCCATAACGGAACCCCTCCACCAAGATTTCCATTGTTGTCCACTGCACGAAAAAATATTCGTTATTTTTTAAAAAAATCCGCCGCTGTTAGAAGGATCGCACGCCGCTATTAGAAGGATCGCACTTGAGAACGTTTTCATGTTTACAGAGAAGATCGCTACCGTGTTTGTAGAGAAGATCGTTGTTGTAAATAGAGGCCGTGCATAGAAGAAATAAAAGCTCCCCTGCACACTGGAGAGTGAAGAGCCCGCCGCTGCTGCTGGAGAGAAAAAGGGGATGTTGCAGTAAGAGCCATCGAGGGGAAGAACTGTGGAATGGAGAAAGGAAACCTGCTATTGTCCATTAACCCATTGTTGTCCATTTCTTCCATTTCCGTAGAGAAGGAGGTGCATGCTGTTAGTGTAGAGGCTAAATGTTGTCAGTGCAAAGGTTGATAATTGTTGCACTCTGCTGTCATTTTAGGAGGGAAGAGCCTGAAAGGGTGACGAATGAGCAACAATTTTTCTTTCGCTGGAGCCGACTGTTCATGAGCAGCAATCTGGAGCCGACTGTTTTTTGGCCACCACAAGAGTGCCTAATTTTGTAGAAGCCATCATTTGTAGAAGCTGTCAGAGGAGAGATAGAAGGTACATTAAGGGATTGCCACCAGAAAGACCATCTAGGTAATTTTTTAATCAAAATAATTGCTGCTTGAAAATATTTTTTTCAGAAACTTCTCAGAAATATATTGATTGAAAATGGAGTAGGGTTTCTTCAGCTGAAGAAAAAAGAAATCATCACCCTAAAAATTGGGGAAATCAAAATTTAAAAAAAAAAAAAAAAACCCTAAAGAAAAATTGGGAAAATTAGAATTTTTTTTAGTTGGAAGAAGAGAATTTTTAAAAAAATTTTGATAGAAGAAGAGAATTTTTTAAAAATTTTTGATAGAAGAAGGGAAACAATTTTTTTTAACCCTAGTTGGAAGTTAAGTAAGAAGGGAAAATTAGTGCCCAAAATGACAAATGCAAAGTTCGAGGTGGATAAATTCACTGGGAAGAACAACTCGCATTGTGGAAACTGAAGGTTAGGGATTTGTTGGTGCAACAAGGGTTGCACAAAGCATTATACGGGGTAAAGAAAAAACCTGCAAGCATGACAGATTTGGACTGGGAGGACTTGGATGCCCGAGCCCTCAGTACCATTAGGTTATGTTTGGCAAATGAAGTTCTCTTTAATATTGTTGGAGAGAGTACAACTAAAGGGTTGTGGGAAAAACTGAAAACCTTGTATATGACTAAATCATTGACAAATATAATTTATTTAAAAAGACAATTGTACAGTCTTTGGATGAAGGAGGGTACAAAAGTTGCAAAAAATTTAAATGTTTTTAATACACTTATTTACCAGTTGTCAGATATGGAAGTTAAAATGCAGGAAGAAGACAAGGCAATAACCTTGTTGTGTTCTCTACCCAATTCATGGGACCACTTCGTAACTTCAATCAGTTTGAGCACTATCGATTCTTTGAAATTTGAATCAGTTGTGAGTGATCTCTTATCTGAAGGAGTACAGAGGAAATCTAGTATTGAGACATCTGCACCAGAAGCCATGGTACCTAGAGGTCGGTCAAAGGAAAGATGAGGAGAATCATTCTTGATTAATAGAGTTTCCAATCCCTTGCCCCGTGGAGGTTTCCTTGACACCCTGTCAACGTTTTACCACGTAAATCCTTTGTGTATTTACTTGTGTATTTTACATTCAGTTTCATTCGATTTCTGGTTTTTGTCTTGTATAATGTTTTCCTAGTTTAATAATACTTCCATGGCAATTAGGCTAGAAGCTCCCAATGTGTTGTCCATTGCCTGCATTCATCTCTGAATCTTTGGAAGAATTCATGGTGTTACCAGTAGAATTGTTGTCATTGCAACATCTATTTTTCGGGAGCTTCCAACCATGATACTAACTCACACACAACAATAGAAATAACTCAAGTATAGGAAAAGAAAAACAAGATTAAAGCACACAGAACATATAATTCACTATGCTTTTCATCTCTATGGCATAGCTTTTTCAAGGACTCAAATTGGTAGGTGCAGTGCAGAAATAGAGCGAAACATTGGTCACAAGAGAAAAAGTGCTAAAGAAAGTTTCTATGTATTGTTTTTTATTAGTTAATCCACTAAGATTTGAGCAGATCTTCTAATTAGTGAATTAAGAGAAGGAGTGTTTTAACAATGCATTTATTTAGTATTAATCTTGTTTTTAGCAATATATTCATTCATGGTCAATTTAAAACTCTATCATTTAAAAATTAAATTTCTCTATATCGACTCTAATAAATCGAACAAATATTTACTTAAAAAAATTGTGATTGGCCAGAAATGGCCATCCTATTCTCAATTAGGAAGAATCCCAATAAATAAGCCATAGAAAGCACATTAAGATGTTGTTGGAAAATCACAACATGGCATCCATTCCATTGAGATGCAAAATCTCATTAGTTGCTGGTTACAAGAAGCCAGCTGTTATTACAGCAAGACTCTCGTAAACTGTTACGTTATTAATAGGAACCTTGTTGCTAATTACCCTTCAAAAGTAGAATATGATTGTCAAACAATCATATCAGAACTCCCTTATTCTCTCTAAATGCGTGAAAAAATATTAATAATAACCATAATAATAAAATAAAAATACAGTTGTGAATAAATTAGGTTATTTCAAATAAATATATATATATATATATATATATATATATATATATATATATATATATATATATATATATATATATTTATTTATTTATTTATTTTTAATATTTAATAGGTTTATTTGTTTTTAAAATTACATTAATCTATTAATATATTTTTAAAAACTATTGACAAAATTTTAAAATGATAAAGTTAAAATTACAAAATATAATTAAATTTAAAAAAATTACACTAATTATTAATAAATTTTTAAAAATTATATATAAAGTTTTAAAATGATGCTATTTTAGTTTGTTATTTCTCTCTTATTTTTATTATTTCTATATATAAATTTAAAAAATAGTATTTTATTTTTTATATTTAAAATATAATTTTATAAATTTATATTTATAATTTGATTATATTGATTGAGTTTATTTTGGTTAGTTATGAGATGATTGGGATTCTCTCTATATAAGTTTAATTTCTCAAAAATAGGATGAATTTTAATATAATGGCTTCAAGTATTGATGTTGAGAATAAATAGTCTCTAGAGAATGAGAATATGTATAATTCTCAAAGTATTATATATATATATATATATATATATATATATATATATATATATATATATATATATATATATATATAATCTAAAAAAATTAGTTTGGTTCAAAAAAGAGTTAGAAAATTAAAAAAACACTTAAGTTATTATAGAGGGTGGTCAATTTAATCTAGTGAGGCCATTTTTCTTTTTTAGTTTTGTTTGGTATAAAGAAGAAAATCAATATTGCTTAAATACAAATTAACTTCCCTGAGATACATAACTAAACTAATTATTGGACTATTCTCAAAACATTCTAAGAAAATTTTATGATATCAATTTAAAATTCAAAATAATTTAAAATTACAATTTTATATTAATTTTAATTCTTTATAATATTAAATTAAAATTAAAAGTATTTATTTACATGTTTTTTTAAATATATTTATAATTATTATTCATTAATATAAAAATATAACACATTAAAAACATTACCCACTCTGGAGTACCATAATTAATACTTAAATGAATATATACATACTATACATCCTCGCCAACAACTCCCTTTGCATAATCAAATAGAGTAATCTAACATGTTTATTATTTACTCTAAATTTTATACAATAATGTTTATCCTTTCCTTTAGACATAAAATCTCATCTTCCCCATGGGGAATGGACGTGACTTTCTAATTATCATTAATTATAATTATTTTTAACATTATGATGAGATTGTTTCAAAATATGCTTGATGTCTTTGCATGGAATTTTTAACCTCTACTATTGTACCTCCTTTTTCATTTTTTTTTGTTCAATGGATATTGTTTCTTGACCTAAAGTTTATGATTCATGGGTCCTTTTGTTCCCTTATGATGAATTATTCTTGGAGCATAACACTCCAATTCAGTGTGAAGTTATTATTTAAGACCACTGAATCAAAATATAATTATTGAAGTTTATATAATCAATGTATATTGAAATAATATTAATTTTGATGAATTATTGCTGGAGCATAACACTCCAATTCAATGTAAAGAGTTATTATTTAAGAGTCTATTAGATTTTATCCACCAATTCAATGTAAAAAGTTATTATTTAAGAGTCTATTGAATCCAATTCAATATAAAAAAGTAAAGTAAGTTATTATTTAAAAGTCTATTGAATCAATTTATAAGTATTGAAGTTTATAGAATCAATGTATATTAAAGCACATCACTCTTCAAATATTCAATTATCAATTTCAAGTTGTGTTGCCACATCACTTTTCAAAGATTCAATTAACAATTTCAAGTTCAAACTTTACTATTTAAATTTCATTAATTTAATTTATAACAGGTGCTTTTTCTTTGTAACATCTGGAGCAATTTCTAGTTATAGTAAAATAGAACAATAATTACTTCACGATAGAGTGTCTATCAATACAATATTTAATTTAAAATAATTATATTAATATTAAATTTTTTATTATTTTATTAATATTGAATTATTAATATTGTTAATAATGATTTTTATTAGTTGTAGTGGAATTAAATAATTAAAATTAAATAGAAAAAAAACTAATCATACTATGTTCAAATACTCAAATGAAATTGCTACTCCCATCTAGGTATCAATAAATTACTAAATTTCTTTTGATTGTATTGATATCAAATTTAACATTATTTATATTAACATTAAATTATTAATATTACCAATAAATTACTAAATTTATTTTGATTGTATTGATATTAAATTTAACATTATTTGTATTAACATTAATTTATTAATATTGTTAATAATGATTGTTATTTCTTGTATTGGAATAGAATAATTATGGTAGATTATTATTATTGTAAGATTGATATATTGTCTTCACATAGAAAATATTTTATATTCATATTAATTTTAAATTATAGTATTAATAAATTAATTAAGGGTAGTCTAACCATCCTTTTTTATAGTGAAAATTATGGAAATTTTGGCAATATTTCAATAAAATGAGGGGATATTTTTGTAAATCCATGATAAAGTTGTTAAACTTCAAGATTTTGGGTGCTCATCAGATATAGTAAGCATGACGGAAATAAAACCTGTGTGCATCTCTTGCGTAACTGCTTCCAAGTTTATGGAATCATAATCATTTCTCCCAACAATCAATATTTTGGTATTGTGAATTGCAACCCTATACCATTTGAAGCTTCTACATATATTATAAATTGGATGAGGTAAAATTTTCTAATCTTATTATCATTCGCTTAAAGATTATGATTTAAATGGGGTGATAGAGGATATTGTGAATATCATTATTAACCCTACAAGACAAGCTCTTTGTAGAATTATTTATAATGGGAAACCTGTCTAAAAGTAATAAGTATGTATAGGAAGTGAAATAAAATGGTTATAAAATAGTTATATAATAAAATAGAAGTGGTATAGGATGGATTTATTATGTTACTTTTCAAATGACAATCTCTACCTATTATTAATATATTATTAAATATATTTAAATTATATTGACATTAAATTTAATATTATTGGTGTTAATAATAAATTATTAATATTGTTAATAATCATTATTATTTGGTGTAGTGTAATAAAATAATTATAGTAGAATATTATTATTGTAATATGGATTTATTATTTTAAAATAGGAAGTGTTAATTAAAAATTATTGATATTATTTTTAGACATAACCATGGTGAAGACCTAATATGAAAGATAAGCATTGGACACATCTATTATTTACAGGATATGTGTTTATAATAAATTGGTGTAACTCTTTGATTCATCTTCCAAGGTCTCTTGGACTCCTTCTCAGTGCTCAACTTCCACACCATAACCCTTAGTAGATTAGGTGTCCAACATTCCCCCCTAATTCAAAGGCAAAATCTGTTGAGAGATGCTTGGATTGTCAACATGTAAAGGCAAAGTGTGAGAATCCAGCAGGGGCTACAACCAATTTTGATTCTATAGTGGAAATGGGAGGTAATTTCCATGGATTCCATCACAGGTTTTCTTAGGACATCTAGACAACATTACTAAAATATGGTTGTGGTCGATTGATTTACGAAGGCAACACATTTCATTCCAGTGAAGTCTACATATTTGGCTAATGATGTAGCACATGTCTTAATTAGAAATGTAGTATGGTTACAAGGTGTTCCAAAGAAGATTGTGTAAGAGAGAGATGAAAAGTTCGCTTCTAAGTTTTAGAAGGAGTTATTTCCAGGTTTGGGTACAAAGTTGACCTTCATCACAACATATCATCTGCAGAAAAATGTACAGACAAGGAGGGTCAACAAGATATTATCGGACATCCTCAGGATGTATGTGATGAACCCACAACGAAAGGGAGAAGAGTATTTCCCACTAGTAGAGTCCACTTACAACAATGGGTATGAGGAGTCCTTGAGGATGAGTCTATTTGAGGCATTTTATGGTCGGAGTTGTAATAGTTCTATTAGTTGGATTGATCGAGTCAAAAGGATATTGATAGAACAAGATATGTCAGCATAAATGGAACATGAAATATAGGTAATTAATAAGAATCTAAAGGTAGCACACAATAGGTAGACAATATATGTAGATCAGAATAGGTTGTTTAAAGAGTTTAAGGTTGGGGGAGAATTGTACTTTTGCATCAAGCCCAAGAAAAGCTCCTTGAGGATTGGATTCATGTGCCAAGTTGGTACCTCTGTTTTGTGGACCTTTCAAGATTATTGAAAGGATTAGTCCAGTAGCCTATCAACTTACAATGCATCCAATTCCATGTGTCATTCCTTAAGAAATATGTTAAATATGTTGATCATGTGATTGAATCGTCTATATTTTAGGTGGAACTAGAAGGAGAATTTTGGCTGGAACCTCAGTGTATATTACAAAGAAAGATTCTCATGCTCCATAACTGATCAATCGAGCAGGTTAAAGTGAAGTGGAAGCACTTTGGGCTCGATAGGGCTACATGGGTGATGGCGGATCAAATGCATACTATGTATATTTCTATATTCGCTAGTGGAACGAATGGTGTGGTATATGTCTTTGGTATATGTTTTGGTACATGTTTTTGTATGATTTTTGGGTATGAAGTTTTGTTATATGTACAGATGTATATGGATGTAAAAACTGATATGAGTTGTGTTATAAATATCCTAGAAGTGGTATGCTGTCGTGTCATTATGGTTGTCATATTTTTATGTTGTCATGTTGGTTTTGTTCCCAGGAAGTTGATCATTGTAAATATTGCAACAAGCTAAGTTATATAGCTTCATCAGAAGTATGTTTTTCTTTCAACATTATTGTTGGTTGTACTTGTCATTGAACATCGGGGAAGGTGTTCCTCTGAGGCGAAGGGTTCTGTACAATCCTCGTCAAAATCCATGTAATAAAGTTAATAAAGGAAAAGTAATAACCATAGTCACGTGACACGTATTCCATGTTGAATGTTGGGAAAATAATCCTAGTGTGCATGTTCATATGGTTTATTATGGCTATGTAATTTGGAAAAGGAAATGACTAAGGATTTGGAAAGGAAAAAGTGGATTTATTGGAATTTATTGTTAAACATAATGAAAAATAATAGAAAAGGAAGGTGAAAGGTCAGAAGTTGCATCTCAGGAGGAAAATGAAGGGAAATAATGGAAAATGAAGAAAAAAGGGGCCTCATTAATGAAAATACTTTCGAGGATAAATTCCCATACTTTTTCTAGTGCAGTTTTGGAGCTCTCATTCTATTATCTCACTATCATACTCTTGGTTACTTATAGTTTTCTTGGATCACTCTTGGAGGAGTGTGGCATACTTGGGATTTGGAGCAACAAGGCAATGGAAAAGAATGAAAGCACAAGACTATATAGGGATCAACTGCTACAATGAGTTTTACTTGCAGGTACTGAGTTGCATGTATGATTTTCTTATGTGTTTTCGCATGCATGGAATATGCATGTGCTTATTTGGTTATGATATGTCATTGGCATGGAGGATTTACTGGATTGAAACCAGTTTTTCCTAGCATTTCCACTTATGGGATAGCCATGGTGTTGTGGGAGTCTTTCCCTTTTTTTTTCTGGTTGGTTGGAATGTTCCTTTGGTTGTGTGTTGATTTATTAGTTCTTTTAGCCTTGGTTATACAAATTCTCTCGAGCCATGTAACAACTTAGGTTGATTTATTAGTCCTAGAGCCTTGGTTGGAAAAATTCTCTCGAGCCCTTGGTGTGTTGAGTTACTAGTCGTGGAGCCTTAGTTCGACAAATGATTTGGAGACCGAGAATAGTTGTGGGTTGAATTACTATTCCTATATCCTTTGTTGGAACACACGCTTTGGAGCCCTCGACAGCTTGGGTAGAGACCAATGTGAAGATAATTTGTGATGTTCGATTGTGAGGCATAATCATTGGTTGAGGGTTGAGGTGGTTGGATTTTGGAAGCCCTTGTTTGATTTTGTGGGATTTTTTTCATGATATACCACATTCATGCTTGTAAAATGGCACAGGGGTGATTGGCTGAAGAGATATTTGGCTCAACCAATCTATGGTTGGGTGGAACGTGGAATTCCTGAACCTAGTTGACCTTACATTCATTATTAAGAGCTCTTCTACTTGGAATTTCATGGGTAAATATACTTTTTTATATGTGGTTTATATGTTTGTTATATCATTGATATTGTTGTTGGTTATATGTTGGTTATGAGTGAGATTTATGAAAATAATAATGTATCACTCGCATCATGTTCTCATTAATAACCCAAAGTACGATGAATATATGGATTATTAGATGGTAATGTAGTTATTTTGATGAGACAACAATGCTTCTTAATGATTCTCAGATAAGTATGAGACCTCTATGCCCATATATGTCATTTAGACCTGTATAATGCATACTTGTGACATGTTTGATGAAATTTCTATCATGGCTAGTAAGCTCCAGTCATGTCTTTGTTCAATAATTTTCATTGGCATACTTATCTCTATCTTTCATTTCATTTATGTAATTTTCATGAAGTTTTGGGTAGTGACTCAATCCTAGCCCTGGAATTTAATTTTAAATCTATTAGTCGTTGGCATAACACTGTCAGAAAAAAGGCCACAATCACACTCAGGAAAAATCAAGGTAACAAATAGGACTCTCAGTCAATTGGAGGGCTTGGCAAGGGAGCGTTTAGGGCTCTATAATATTGAATTGTTGAGTTCTCTCTTGGGCTGGTCACCTGGATGGGTTGGATGGCTCCTGGGGGTTCCGTTACATGTGTAGAAGGTCATGTTGGTTTTTTTCCATCAATTACACTTCCTTAACTCATGCATAGAGAGTTGAATCATATCATAGTAACTCTTCATCACATGTTTAGCCCGGTTTCCCGGTTGCTTGGGTAGATGTGGGAGGACGATGTTACAAAGGATAGGAGTAGAAACACTTCCATATTTAAAGTTGTGAGTGGTATAATTCCTTGCTGCTATAATGAAAAATCAAGCTGGTCGTCACGATTTGGGATCTAGGGGAAAATCTCTATGTTTATATGTTTTATGTTTTATGCTCTTGCTATTATTTATTTTATGTTTTAACATTTTTTTGTAGATAATTTATGTACAGGGTTAAAACCTACATTTGGTATCGGAATTGTTTCGGCTTCAAAGGGATGCCTTTTCTGCTAAGGGTTTTTTTCTCGGGCCTGTGGTAGACCCTGTTTAGTGGGAGATCTACAGGATCGATTCTTGCGGTGAAATAAGATGGCGAGCGGTGGAAAAATAGAGATCAAGAAATTTAATGGTCAGAGTTTTGAGTTGTGGAAGCTCAAGATGGAGAATTTGCAGGTGGATAAAGATCAGTGGATCGCGGTAGATCCGATTACTAAACCAACGACAATGTTAGATGAAGACTGCAAGAAGCTGGAACGGAAGGCAAAGAGCACAATAAAGTTGTGTGTCTCAGATTCAGTAATGTTGAATGTATCTGGGGAAGCTATGATGAAGACCTTGTGGGACAAGCTAGGGAATTTGTGCCAATCTAAGTCTCTGGCGAATAAATTTTTCCTGCGGAAAAATCTGTATAACCTAAGGATGAGGGATGGAGACTCAGTGATAGAGCATCTGAACGCCTTCAATACTGTGGCAAGTCAGCTGTCATCTGTTGATATTAAAATCTTAGATGAAGATAAGTGCATCAATTTTTTGTGTTCTCTACCAGACTCGTGGGACAGTCTGGTTATTGCAATAGGTAGGAATACAACTACCTTGAATTTTGATGACATTGTCTCTACCTTGTTGTCGGAGGAAATGAGACAGATAAATATGGAGGGTTAGAATGAAGATGCCTTATCTGTACGAGGAAGGTCCCAAAAAAGAAACAAGAATAAGGTTTCGAGTGGGAGATCTAAATCTAGAGGGAGATCTAAATATCCTGGAAAGTTTGTAAAGGTGTGTTGGAAATGTGGAAAGGAAGGACACTACAAAAAGGACTGCAGATCTAAAGCTCCTGAGAAAGGAAAAGTATCTAATGATGCTCCTTCTACAAAGGTAAAAACCACCTTGGATGAAGGTGGGGATGTGTATTTGGCTTCTTCTTCAAATACACATGTAGATCATGAGTCGTGGTTGATTAACTCAGGTGCATCCTTTCACTTCACTCCCCATAGGGAGTGGTTCTGCGAGTATGAGAAGTATGATGGTGGTGATGTCTTCTTAGGGGATGATAGGAAGGCCAGAATCATCAAACGTGGAAAGGTCAAGCTAAGGCTACAAGGTGGAAGGATTAGAACACTTCCTAGTGTTATGCATATTCCTGCATTGGCCAGAAATCATATTTCTGTAAGTAAGATGGATGATGCAGGTGTAAAAACAGTGTTCGAGAAAGATACCTGCAATATGGTTCGGGGAGCACTGGTATTAATGCGGGGAGTTTAGATTGGAACTCTGTACAAGCTTTAGGGCAATACTATTATTGATGGGTGCAACAGTTTTGTGGTTCCCAAAAGTGGAGCGAAAAGCCTAGCGGTCTGTGGAGAAAAGACCATGCTATGGCATCAAAGGCTTGGACATATTGGAGAGAAGGGCCTTCGGATACTACATGGAAATGGTATGGTAGAAGGTATGTCTAAAATCTCTCTAGATTTCGATTTTTGTGAACATTTTGTATAGGGGAAGCAGAATCGGGTGAGTTTTCCTTCTGGTGCTAAGAGGGTGAACAAGATATTAGAACTTGTGCATAGTGATGTGTTTGGACCTGTGTTGGTTCCATCACTGGGTAAGTCTGTGTACTATGTTTCATTCATAGATGACTTCTCAAGGAATACATGGATATATTTCTTGATGAAGAAATATGAAGTCTTTGACAGATTTAAAGAATTTAAGGCTCTGGTGGAAAACCAGACAGAGAAGAAGATAAAGGTGTTGAGGACGGATGATGGTGGGGAGTTCTGCAAGAAGGAATTTGAAGAGTTCTGTAATAAGTGTGGTATAGCACAGCAAAAGACTACTCCATACACACCTTAGCAAAATGGACTTGCAGAAATAATGAACAAAACGATGATGGAAAAGGCAAGAAGCATGCTCAGTGGTACCGAGTTAGGACAAGAATTCTGGGCAGAGGTAGTGGAGACTGCACGTTACTTGGTTAATAGATCACCTTCATCAGCGTTGGAGGATAAGACTCCACATGACCACGTTATTTATTTGGTCTTGTATGTGGATGATATGTTGTTGATTGGAAATGACAAAGAAATTATCCAAGATTTGAAGACCCAACTGTTCTCCAAATTCGACATGAAGGATCTTGGTGCTGCAAACTATATTTTGGGCATGGAAATTAAGAGAGATCGGGCAAAGAGAAAGCTTTGGTTAAAACATAAGAAGTATGCCGAGAATATATTGCAGAGGTTCAATATGCAGGATAGTAAACCAGTGAATGTTCCTATTCTTGTAGGTGTAAATTGTCTGCTGAACAGTGTCCCAAGACAGAAGAAGAAGATGAGGATATATCTCGTGTTCCTTATGCAAGTGCAGTGGGTATCCTGATGTATGCAATGGTATGTACTAGACCAGACATTGCAAATACAGTGGGATTATTGAGCAGGTTTATGTCAAACCCAGGGAAGGAGCATTGGACAACAGTGAAGCAGGTTTTCAGATATTTGTGTGGCACTAGTGATTATGGCTTGTGCTAAGAGGGAAGACTAGGATTTGAAAGAGTGCTGGACATTCATGGTTTTGTTGATGTAGACTGGGCTGGAGATTTGGACCAAAGAATATCTACAAGTGGGTATGTGTTTGGCCTCTTTGGAGGTGCAGTCAGTTAGATGAGTAAAAGACAGTCTGTAGTGGCTCTTTCAATTACAGAGGCAGAATACATAGCAGCCACTCAAGCAAGCAAGGAAGTAGTTTGGTTGCAGAGATTGTGTTCAAGTATGGGGTTGGTGCAACAAGCTATAAGGATAGATTGTGATAGCCAAAGTGTAATTTTCTTGGCTAATAACCCTGCTTATCATTCAAATACAAAGCACATTGATGTTCAATATCACTTTGTAAGAGATATGGTTGAGGCTAAAAGGGTGTTGCTGGTAAAGGTGGACACCTTGAAGAATGTTGCAGATGCATTGACGAAGTCCATGAGCACTCATAAGTTCTCTTGGTGTAGAGAAACAATGGGTGTTGCAAAGCTGGGCTAATGACTAAGCTCTCCTGTGGCCCCCTACGGAAAGAAAACAACAAGTGGGAGAATGTTGGGTATGTGTTATATTATTTCCATGATTAGTCACATGCGGGGGGGTTCACAGGGGGGACGATAGTAGCCCCTGTACATTGTGTCAGGTGCAACAGGTGCGTCATAGGGGGGGCGGCAGCCCCCCTTGTCGGGATCCGGGGTAGCACTTTAGGAAAAAAAAAATTGGACCTTATTTTTCGGTGGGAGGACCCGCCCATGGTTTTGTGCATGGGTTTGCACATGGTTTTGGGGCATGATGGTTTTCAGCCCCTGGTATTTTGTAGATCAGGTCAAGGGAACTACGGTTATGTTCTAATCCAGGGTTAATGGATTGGGGTTTATGTATGCTTCGGCATGTATATATATGTGTTATAACACTAAAAGGAATATAATGAAAAATCAAGCTAGTCGTCCCGATTTGGGATCTAGGGGAAAATCTTTGTGTTTATCTGTTTTATGTTTTATGCTCTCGCTATTGTTTAATTTCTATTTTAATACTCATTTGTAGATAATTTCTATACAGGGTTAAAACCAACAAGTGTGCTCTGCCATTGAACCCTTGTTCTTGAGATTTATCAATTACCTAAAAAGGTATTGCTCTTTGTATATTCATAATGTGGTACAAATTATTCCATACAAATTGTCCAAGTGACAACTGATTTATGAGAACAAATCCATCAATACCACACAAACTAATTTTGTTCTAAATATAAACATGTAATGTCTTCCTTCTGTGCATTTTCAAGAAATCATGTAGATCAAATAATTACTCCATCTGTAGTATCCATGTTATTGAATCCTTGCCATCAATCTTCCTCATATCAATATTCGGAATTTGATTAGTCTTCAACCCACTATTTAAGTCTCTAAATTCAAAATTTGTATTTCTTTTGTCCTCGTCATGATTTTCATGGAGTTCCTTGTCACCAATAGGAAGCATTTCTTGTAGAAACTTTGTCAAACCTAACTTCAAACCTTAGAGGTTCCTCTTCATTTTTTTTAAACCATCCATATTGGAATTCATAATTGCTTCCATGTCATGTTTTATACCATTCTTAGAACCATCCATCTTAGCTTCTAGTTCATTTTTGGTTACTATGTGCGAGAGTGAAATTTGTTGCACTCAGTCTCTT
This sequence comes from Pinus albicaulis, assembly GCA_034641835.2. Classification (NCBI taxonomy): domain Eukaryota; kingdom Viridiplantae; phylum Streptophyta; class Pinopsida; order Pinales; family Pinaceae; genus Pinus; species Pinus albicaulis. The sequence continues at coordinate 1,102,688,917 of CM076574.1, forward strand.
AATGTTGATATATCAAGTTGCACTTATTCCTCTTCTTCATGCATCATATTAGAGCTTTATGGCTGCTTACTAGGTAAGTAAAAATTTTTTCTTCGAGGAATTTTTGAATCAATTAATGATATTTATGGTTCACTAAGCCCTTTGAATTAGTTCAAACTAATTTTTAAAATAGAATTTATGCAAATCTTAAAACAATTACACACCTCTTTATTCATTTTTTGGAGCACAATATTGAAACTATTGTATCTATGTAATTTAGGCACTCTAAGGTCTAAAATGTCATCTTGTGATATCCCTCAAAGTCTTGCTTCCAATGCCACAAATTAAACAAAAGTTTAATTCTTCAAGATAAATTTATGCCCAATCTCCGATAATGACTTGTTTATGGACTCGTTCAATAGAGAAAACTTGTAATGAATGCCACATGTCATTGTTTCATATTTGAGCCCTAAAATTGAATGTATATAAACTACACTTCATGGAATTTCTGTCACTTTTTAATAAATTCAAATACGATTCTTTAATATAAATTATGACGATTTTTACTAGGTCACCTGTTTGAGACTCAATTCTAGAGCATGTAGAAACCCTAAGTTATTCAGACCATATCTCAGAAAATATAGTGAAACAAGATCTAAATTTCTCACACAAAATTTACGAATATTTCAGCTCCACATCACTACAATTTATACTTTTGAAGACTCATATAAAAAACTTTATAGTGAAAATTCCAATATGGCCTGTTTGAAGTAGCGAAACCCTAGAATCCAAAGCTTTGGTACCAAATTTTATGCGACCATATCACAAAAAGATTAGATAAAAAACTTCAAAAATAGCCTCTTCGAGGGGGAAACCTCCTTTGTATTGCATAAATGAGCAATTCTTCGATGATAGAAATGATACAATCTCCTTGGTATCTATAGGAGTCTAAGGGTTCACAATATAGTTAGAGCTAACGTAAAAATAATAATGTAAGGGAACAAAAATAACAATAGGGGATACACTACCAATAAGAATAAGGGGTCTACACTAGTATTAAATGGACCTAACAAATGAAAAAAGGTGATGGTAAAAACCTTTAAAAAAATCAGGATATTCTAGTGTGCAAGAAATTGGTCACGACCACCTACATCCATTTCTCATTTTTCTTGAGATTTTTGAATCTATTCGCTCATATTGTTTTTAGAGGATGTATAAAGGTGATAGGTAACAACCTTATAAATTTTCATTAGAAGACTATCTACCATTTGAGAGATATTGGCTAAATAAGTCTACTACAACAAGTGGACACATTTTGTATCGTAGATGGAAAAAATACACAACTCAAGTATATTATTTACATACAAGTAAGGAAAAAGAATCAAAATCTTCCTAGAACTCTTTCATTCCACAAAAATGTCTCACCCCATCTTTCCTTCATTTTCCATCACTTTTTATTCACAAAAACATGAGCATCTCTAACATAATCATCAAAAACAACACCAAAATATGTAGAAAAAGAATAAAAGTCACCCACATAAGAAACAAAAGAACCACACTAAATTTAGTACATTCATAAAAGGAAACCACAAGAAACATCACTAGTAAAATATTCAAAGTAAATGATAACTAACAACTAAATCTCGAGCAGCTCGAGTAGATCCATCAAAATCATCCTTAAAGTATACAACAATAGTATCCATGTCACATGCAAAAAGCACAAAAGGTAAGGTAGAGGTATGCATATCTTGAAGCTCGCCCTTTAAAATTATCGTAAAATTGAGGAAATTTTGAAGGTGTAATAAGCAGAGAAATTTATAGCTAAACTTAGTCGCAAGAAGCCTTAGCCATATCTAGTAGTGTAATTCACTTTTCCTCCATAAAACCCACATGTGTGGGAGAAGAGAAAGACAAAAAGTGAAAAAGAAAGACTTGAGAAGGTGGGTTTTTATGTTTTACTCATCATAGCTGACAAGGAGTATTAAGTTTTAGGTGGGGGCCAACACACTTAACCCAAATCATTCTGAGCTTTTTTTTCATGCAATACTATTTATATAGGAAAAAGTACAAAAAGAAAATAGGACCCACCATCACCACGAGATTGAAGTACAACTCTTGACCTGCATATTGTTTTGTACAGGAAGCTACAAGCACTACTACAAGATGAAAATACTACCATAGGATCCTACATGCACTTCTATAGTTGACAGACAAAACCTATAATCACTTGCATAGGAGACATACAAAATGCTACATGAAGTCAATTTCTTCCCCAAAACAACCACACAAGCTTCAAATGACTTAAAAAGGATAGGAGTTATTTAGAATAAACATAATTCAAAGTTATCCTTACAAACATTTTACATAAGAAAGAGAGGTCAAATTATCTGAGTTATCTAGTAGAATTTTCGTTGTTAGATATTTTGAATTAAACAAGTAAAGAAACTAGATAAATTTATTGTTTTTGAGGGACAAAAAGTGGTATAATGATAAGGAATTTCATGGGGTAATCATTGACAAGTTTTTCGTTTTACTATCCTTGAAAATAATTAAAATTTTCGTCTTTTCTCAGTTATAGAATTCAATGTTGCATAGGAAACCCTAAACTCCTATAACAACAGAGACACAAACAGAGACCCAAACAAACTTAGAAGAGGTAGAGAAAAAGGAAGAAACAAAAGCAGATGCAAAGGCATAATCAAAGGAAGAAACATAAGAAAACACAAGGGTAGGTGCAGAGGAAAATTAATTTTATCAAAGCCAAAAAACGATACATAAATAGTTGAAATGAAGGTAGTTGAGCTTCATTTAGTAGAATGAGAGGTTAAAATATCCTATGTTATTGAAGTTGGAAGCACATCAAATCCATGAAGAAGAAACAAGGTAATAGAAATCAGTTGAGAAAAATGTAGGCTTTCATCCAATAGGGGTAGGTACATCAAGCATAACATGGGATGTGAGACAAATCATTAGGGAAATGAATGAAGAAAAGAAGAGAAAATAAGATGAATAGGTTTCTTAGAGGATGAGAAATAGTTTCATTAGGGGGTATGACGGGCCTCCAAACTAAGTACAACTTAGGCCCGTAAAACCTTTCCTAGGAACATTTAACCTCTCCTTCTCCACTTAATAATGTATTTCGTAGATTTAAGAAGTTTTTACGAAGGTTAAAGTTGAATAAAATATATTGTGTGCTTAATGTGTTTATTGTGTAGAATATTGAGAATATTTGGTACATATCACAAGGAATCTATTTAAGATAAAATTATTGGGCTGGTACCCTGTTGAAGGATGGTGAAAACTTAGTTGGCTCAAGTCTAGTATCACTCCCGTGTAGTTGCTAAGTCATTAGGGAACACGATCCTAGTTTCTATGGTTTTTTTGGGGAGCCACCCTACCTTCAAGGAGGTTTCCCCTCAACTAATTTTGTATAAATAAGGGGCTCAGGTATCCCATTATAGTATATTTTTTGAAGTTATAAATCAATAGTTGTTAAGTGAATGCTCTTTCCAAACATTGCAGTTTTGTAATATTTAATGTGTGAGTACATTTTAGGATTAATGAGAAGCATTTTTGGTTCCTAGATTGTTCTTTCTATAGGGTTCTGAGTCTCTTTGGGTTAGGGACCAACCCAAGTGTTTATGCCCGCTGTTTGTAATTTTATTTTTCATGCATCAATTCAACTACTAATTTCTACAATTTCATTTCTTAATAATGTTTTCTGCAGGATTTATAGATTTCATTGTCTATAATTTTTTTATGCATCTTGTCTTAGTGAATTTAACCATAGTAATTTTATGAAATTTAGTGTCCTTTCTCATGCACTCGCTTGTTTATATTGTTGTTATATAATTGTTGTTCACACATTTTGCAATCTATTAGTAAATAAGTTGATATTTTTCAAACTTACAGGGACCTACATATTTACTCTTTTGAAGAATATATTGATTTATCATAGAGATAAGGACTTGGGAAGGCATTATTGAGCTCTCCTTAGCCCTCCTTTATCTTATTCATCTCTCAACCCGCAATTACAATCCATAAAGATACTCTCGGTTGTTTCTTATAACAAAATGGTGGTATCTTGTAGTAGTCCATTGATTGAATTAGAACACCTCATTCCATAAAATATTAAAATGAAAACTAGAACTTGAAGATGGAATTTAGAAGTTTAGAAAGCCCTTATAATCCTTAACCTAGTCATTGCAGCAAAACTGCTTTATTTTTTGTAATTAGAGTTTAATTTTTCAATACTTTCTTTTAGTTGCAAGTTGGTTTACCATCCATAATAGTTAATACACGATTTTGTTCCATATTTCATGAAATGATTTTCCTTCCCTTTTTTAAATTATATTAGATTCACTTATTCTTTCCTTTCATACAATTAGAATAGGTTTACTTGTTATTTGTAAATTTTTTGTAACTAGAGTAGGTATACTTATTGTTTTTTATTTTTCTGCAATTTTTCAATATTTCATAAAGATTAGGAAGAAAAAGTGGTCTCTATACAACCTATTTCCACTTTAGTTTATTTCACACTTTACATAAAATCAACAAAATAATGACAAAATGTATGTTGCACATATAGTGCCAACACCTCTTAAGTTCTTAAGAACCTCAAGTTAACAATTAAAGTCGAGACCCTTAGGAGTGTCAACATTACTGTTGTAATATTTCAGGCCATAACCTATGAACAAATAATTTGGGCCTACTTACTTCATATAATTCGATCTTTGTGGTTTTCAGAATAATGGATCCAATCGATACGGTCGCAGATTTCAACCCTTTCTTCTCAATTGTCTTGAAGGGTGATCCATCCTCCCCTCTTTATCCAACCCAAGGCCTTCACCATGGTGACCCAATATATACCTTTATATTTATCATTTCGGCTAAGGGACTCATAATATATATCAAATATTAAGGATCTACCCATCACCCACCAAAAATTTCCATAGGATATTATTCTCTTTGACACTCCAACTATTAGAGAATTCCATATCCTAATGAAAATTCTCAAGGAATCTATGGAATCCTCATGTACCTTAATCAACTCTATAAAATATGATATTTTGTTCTTTAATACTAACCAAGTTATCCAACATCATCTAGTCCATCTATTGGAATTTAAAATAGGTGATCTTCCATCAAAATATCTAGTCACCCCTTTGGTATAGATTCACTACGAGAAAAGCATTAGTATAACACCATAAAATGGATTTCTCACTGTCTAGCTAAGTTCTCCTTCAAATCTTAAAATTTTTCGGGCAAACTAGTATTACTCAAATTAGCTCTCCGAACCACTCTAGTATACATGTTATTATTATTGGTAGCCCTAAAAGGAATTCTAAATTAAAATCAAAATATATTGAAAGAATTCATATGGGGGGAACAAAGTGAGAAATAAAGTGGTCCCTTGTCACCTGGGATAAAGTCTACACTCTAAAATTAGCTAAGGGACTTGGATTGAGGGACCATGCAATACTTAACAATGTTCTTTGTGCAAGGATTGGATTGATATGATACAAGGAGCTAAAGAGATATGGTTGTAATAGAAAATATAGTAAGAAAATAAAAATCTCAAAATTTTTTTGAGTGGATTCCTTCCCATAAGGCTCCTCTATTTTGAACTTAATACATTCCAAAAAACACTTGGTTCAACAACATTGATCAGGTGCTGAAAATTATGCTAAAAAATGAAAGTTGTCAGAATGGTGTGGAACCCAAATGACCGCGTAGACCTCGTCATTATGAATCAAGTGCAACTTGTTTCATGGAAAACTGACACCTTATGCTCCCTGAAACGCGTTCTGTCCATTTTGTAAAATAAGAAAAATTTTGAAAAAAAATGCAGGGACAACCCAGTCAACAGTCCATACTGCTGAATGGGCATGCCCATGTGGCATGTTTACTGTTCAAAGTAATTTTTTGTAGGTGAATCATGTTGTGCCAAGCGGCACATTTTCGATGGTTTAAAATGGCACATTGTGATTGGTTTATAGGTGGCCAATCACAACCTGCCATGTGGCATAGCTAAGGGCTGCAACGTGGCAACCCGGGGGCCATAAAAATTATAGTCGAAGTTCGAAAAAAGTGGATAGTGGTCAAACCCATGACCTCCTTTGTAACAACACTGATCAATACCACTGAGCCACACATTTGGTCCTTAACCTTATTATTTAAAACTTCTATTTCAATTTTAGATTGTTTTCGGTTGAGGGTGGAGGGGGCCAGGCCCGAGGGCCATCCCCCACGTTATATGTATCCATGCAATCTCAGCCGGAGACCGGGGGTACAATGAAATTTCTGCACAAACCAACTACCATATCGCTACATGTGCAACCATGGAAACTATTTTTGAAGACCATAGAGTTAACCGTCATCAGGTCACTGTGGAGTTAACCGCCTCTACTAAGCCACCCTATGTGAACAACTTGGTACTAACCATCGGTAGTTATTTAAATTTTGGTGGTTATTTAACTGCCCAGTGGAAACTTTTAAAATAAAAAATATAATGTTCCAATACAACACAATTCTGATTTACCATATTTAAGGTATCATTGGGAATTTTAACTCTCCAGCAATTTAACCTGAAATTCTGGGAAATTTTCGCCTATTTAGCCGAATTAAGGGAAAAATTGTAGGACTGGTCTCGAATTTGGGGAAATTGTGGAGCGATTAGCACGAAAACTAGGGAGGCTCATAAATTCTCCAATTTTTGACCAATTTCGAATCAAAAAGAGGATAGACATTCATTTTTTATCATTCTGGAGAAATTGGAGCAGGTTCAGGGTTGTTTGAGCATTGTGAATGTATGTAATCACACTTTTGAGCATAATTGAAGAGGGCCAAGCCATTGTAAGCTAGACCAAGGAGACGTAGCCGAGTCAAGGTGAACTCCTTCATGACATGTTGTTTTAATATTGTTTTGGTTGTGTTCATGTCTTTTATATTCTATTGTTCATTGTTTTTTTCAACTCAATTTGCTCAATAAATTTAAATAAAAACACATAAAAGCTCAACTTTAACTTGCAATTTACCTTATAATCCTCAAGCACTTTTTTTATATTCTGAAGAGGAATTTAGCACATCAAAACTAATTTTCCCATTCAGATCAATTTCATATAAGAGGTTAGAGCTCTAGGTTTACTTGTGCAAGGAGTATTTAATTGTTTTTTAAGTGTTTAAATTCTTACAAGATTGAAGCTCAAAAGAGGAGAAGGCAAGTTTGTGGGTGTAGGTTCTCAAGTTGGAACAAGGAGGAGGGTACCATTGCCATAATCACCACCACAAGATTCCCTCCTGTTGTACTTGAGGCTTTAGTAAGCATGTCTAATGAAGGAGGAAATCATAACATGAGAGAGGATGAGAAGGAATTTAGAAAGGCTTTCTTTGACATGAAAAATATGGTGAAATTCCTCTATGAAGAGAGGAATACAAGGTTGTAGGGTGAAAGCTCCAGGCCTCTAAGAGGAGAGGGTTCTCCAAGAGGAGTAGGTAATGGAAACGGTGATAAGCCACCATCTACTCACCCATCATCCTCACCACCATCTTCAACTTCATCTCCATCCTCTTCCACTACTACAACCCTTACTCATACTCATCAACATACCTCAAAAGGAATTGGTAAAAAACCCTTGTTAAAAATTGATATTAAATTTGAGATGCTTATGTATAATGGTGAAGTGAATGCAGAGAAGCTTGAAAATCGGGTTTGTTAGTTGGAGGTCTACTGTAGGATTTAAAACCTTCAACATGATGATACAAAGATTCAACTAGCTTCCTTGATACTGTAGGGTGTAGTACTAGTATGGTGGGAAGCCAAGACACAAGATGAGATAAATTTTTTTGTAAGATATCAATCTCTTGGTCTGATTCCATTACTGCATACATAAAAGAAAATTTTACCCTCTAGCATATATGCAGAAAGCCATCATGAATTGGCAGAACTTTAGACAACTTAAAGGTCAAAATGTGCAAGATTACACCAAATAATTTAGAATAAGGTCTCTTATGTGAGGTGTTGATTTGCAATCAAAAGACACATTGCTGAAGTATATAGGGGGTTTACATAGCTACCTAAGGCATATTATCCTTTTTTTCAATCCCAGTAGTCTAGATGAGTTTTGTGTGCAAGCCATTTAAGGGTGGAGAGAAAGGAAAGGGTTTCAAAGGAAATGGAAAGAAAAATGCATGCATTAAAAAGGAAGGAGAGAAAATAACATGCAAGCATTGCTCCAAATAGGGTCATAGTGAGGACAATTGTTAGAAGCTTCATCCAGAGATGAGGCCCAAGAAATTTAACAAGGGGAAACAAAAAAATAGTTGCAACAACTCAACATGATTTGGGATCCGATTCAGGTGAGGAAAATAAAATTGCAGCCATTGGTATGAAATAAAAAGAATCCATTGCTAGCACTATTTCATCAAATTGTCACACTAGTAATCTAAATGAAGAAACGAGGATCGAATTATTCCATGTGAGGGTTATTGAAAAACATACAAAAATCAACACATTGTTTGATAGTGGGTCTCAAGCCAACTTGATATCTGAGGACTTAGTCAAGAAACTTAATCCTGAAACCATTCCACATCCCAAACCATATCCATTTTGGATATGCAAGAACACAAATTCACAAGTTACAAGAAATAATATTCTTTGATTTGCAATCACGACAAACTTCATTGACAAAGTTAAATTAGATGTTGTACCGCTTGACATTTAAGGAATTTTTTTGGGTAGTCCTGACCTCTATGATAGAAAAGTTGTATTCTATCACCATGAAAACAAGTACCGCTTGTTCAAAGATTTTGTGGAGTATATTATGAGAGTTCATCACAAGAAACTAAATCTTTCATTAGTTAATGCAAGAAAAATGAAAAGAATAGTGAATTCAAGTAAGAATTTTGTGCTTCTTATGATTAAACAAAAGAATGATGTTGATTATGAAGCATTTCAAGGTTGTGATCCAAATTTGAAATCTGATTTGATTGAAGTGGTTAATCCAAATAATGAGATGTTTCAGTAACCAAAGGGATTACCTCCCAAGAAGGGAATCCAACATGAAATACAATTGCAACAAGATTTTCCTCTTCCTCACATTGGCATGCTTAGGATGTCAGTGATAGAGAGTGTTGAAATCAATGTTATGCAACCAACTCACAAAACATAAGAAAAGAGAGATAAACGACTTAGAAATCATCCACTTTGAGGGGGATACCTCCTTTACATTAGATAAATGAACAATTCTTAGATGATATAAATGACAAAAAATCCTTTCTATATATAGGAGTCCAATGGGTCACAATATAATCCTAGCCGACATGACAATTACAATGTAAGAGCACAACAATAATAATAGTGGGCTTCTTTGAGGCACAATAATAAAAATATGGGGAGTACATAGGCACAACAATAACAATAAGGGGCTATAGTAACAATAGCAATAAGGGGATACAGTAGTATTATAGGGACCTAACATGCCCCTGTCCTTCAAACAAGTGTTATCCTCAAAAATTTATTATTTTTGGATGATTTTGTATAAAATTCTCATCCTCCCATGTGTAATCTTCAATGGGTAAGTTCTTCCACTTGCTGAGATGCTCTGAAATTGATTAATTTCATAGCTTTCAGGTTCTTCTTTCCGTGACTGCTTCAGGTTCCAATATGATTTTTCCTTCCTCTTCAAGTTCTGGCAATATTGTTTGAACTTGGAGTTTTTCACCTATAACCATATATAAGTATGAAACATGGAAAAATGGGTGCATGCGGGAAGATGCATGCAACTCAAATTTGTATTCCATAGTACCAATGCTTTGCAACACCTTGGAAGGACCATAGTACTTTAGCGATAATTTGTTATACTTCTTCACTTGCTTGAGGGACATTGTTTTGTATAGTTGTATCTGTAAAAATACCCGGTCACCTACATAAAAAAATCTTTCTCTGTGATGTTGATCTTCATTTTGTTTCATTCAATTCTCCACCAAAGTTAGGTTATCCTTTAAGATTTGAAGAACTTGTTGTTGATGCTCAATGTGATCTTCCACTGCTTGAGCATCCGTATTACATTTCATTTCATCCTTGAAACCATCCACCTTAGCCTCCATCTCTTCCTTTAAACCATTTATGTCATCTTTGGTTGATCTTTGTGACATTGAAATTTGTTTCACTTGGTACCGTAATTTTGATATATCATACTGAAATTCTTCCTTTTCATGCATCATAGTCGAGTATTTTGAGGTCGCAATGGGTGTGGAATTATTTTGTAGGGAATTCTTAGAATGAAATAGTGATATCTATGGTTCAATATGCCCTTGGAATGACTTCAAATTCATTTTTCAAACAAAAATTTTGCAATTTTTTTAAAAAATACACACCTTTTTGTTTCTTTTGAGGAGCTCGATATTGAAACTGATATATCTCTATAATTTCAGATCCCCAATATTTTACCTTGGACACTTTTGTACCCTTTTGAATCTTGTTTCAAATGCCATAGGTCTGACCTGATTTAGATTCTTCAAGGAAAATTTATGCCCAATCTCCCACAATGACCTAATTATGGACTAGTTCAGTACATCAAAATTGTACAACGTTCCATGTGTCAGTGTTTCCTCCTTGGGCAATGAAATCTATACGCAGGAAAATAGAGTTTGTGCAATTTTGGTTATTTTTTATAGAATTCCAATACAATGCTCACAGAGAGAGTTATGAATATTTTCTCATGGCGACCTATTTGAAATGAAATTTAGGAGCCTGCAAAACCCTAACTTCCAGAGATCATATATCCAAAAATATTGCGAACCAAGATCTGGATTTTTTACACGTCGTTCCTCAGGATTTCTTCACAAATGGGTTTTTTCTTTAGCTTCTTAGAATTCGTCAAAAAAAATGTATAGATAAAACACCACAATGACCTGTTTGAAGAAGTGATAGAATCCAAAGCCCTGATACCAAATGTTATGAAACCAGCTCACAAAATAGAAGAAAAGAGATCAATGACTTAGAAATCCGCCACTTCGAGGGGGTAACCTCTTTTATATTGTATAAATGAATAATTCTTAGATGATACAAATGTAAAAACCTCCTTTCTATATATAGGAGTCCAATGGGTCACAATATAATCCTAGCGGACACAAAAATAACAATGTAAGAGCACAACAATAACAACAATGGGATTCTATGGGGCACAATAATAACAATATGGGGACTACATGGGCACAACAATAACAATAAGGGGACTACAATAACAACAACAATAAGGGGATACACTAGTTTTATAGGTACCTAACAATAAAAAAGATAATTCAAGAGTTTTTGGACAAAGGGATCATTCAACCAAGTACTTTTCCATGTGAGTCACCTATTATGTTGGTGCCAAAGAAGGATGGAATATGGCGCATCTGTCTAGATTTCCATGCATTGAAAACAATTATGGTCAAGAACCGTTATCCACTTCCTAGAATAGATGATTTACTTGATCAATTGAAATATTAAAATTATTTTACTAAGTCGGACTTAAGGAGTGGCTACCATAAAATTAGATTTGTTGAAGGTGACATTTGGAAGACAAAATTCAAGACAAAACAAGGTTTGTTTGAATTACTAGTTATGCCTTTTGGTTTATGTAATGCTCCTGCTACCTTCATGCATGTGATGAATGATGTGTTGAGGCCATTTCTTGATGAGTTTCTAGAGTGTACTTATATGATATATTGATTTTCAGTAAATCATGTGATGAACATATCATGCATATAAGAAAAGTACTAGATGTCTTAAGGAAAGAACAATTGTTTTTGAAGATGTCAAAATGTGAATTTGGTAAAAAATATTTGTTGTACTTGGGGCATATTATTGGAGGAGGTGATTTGAAGAGAGATCACTCTAAGGTTGAGTTCATTATGAATTCTCCAACACCTAAGATAGTCACTAAGGTAAGAAGTTTTTTTGGAGAAGCCCAATATTGCAGGAATTTTATTCCTAACTTCTCTTGTATCGCAACTCCATTGCATGCACTGACTAGTGTGAAAAAGGTCTTCCAGTGGGGAGGAAAGCAGCAAAAAGCATTTGATGCTTTGAAAGATAAGATCATTTCGACCCAAATACTTGCACTACCAGACTTGAGATAGCCCTTTGAGATTCAAATTGAGGCAAGCAACAATGCCATGGGTGCAATCCTTATGCAACATGGTAAGCCCATTTCATTTTATTTCAAAAAATTTCAATGGTCCAGTGATTAACTATCCTACTTATGATAAGGAGATTTATGTGTTGGTTCATTGTATGAAAAAGTGGAAACACTACTTGATGGGAAAATAAACCATCATACACACTAATCACTGACCATTGCAATACTTGCAATCGCAAACTAGCTTGGAGAAATCAAGGCACTTTCGATGCATGGGTTTCCTACAAAAATTCCACTTGGTCATCATGTATAAGAAATTTATATACAAAAAGGTTCCTTATATGATTTCTAGGCATATTGTTAGTGGAGCTACTTTACTCAATCATAATTCAATTTTGCATGAAATTTATATTGAAAAATATGCATTTGATAATGTCTTTCAAGATGTTTATGCAAACTTGAGTCAAGGAAACCAAGTAAAGGAATTGGATTATGAGGTAAATGATAAATTTTGTATCATTTGGGCAAGCTTTGTATTCCACAGGGGGAGACAATGAATATCATAAGGGAAGCACACACTTCTCTTATTGTTGGACATTTCGGTGTAATAAAAAAAGTGTAACATCTTGTGGGTTATTTTTATTGGCCTTGTATGCTTGGAAGTGTGTCACGTTTCATTAAAGGTTGTTCATTGTGTGTAGTTAGTAAACCTAGCAATATGAATTTAGTATTGTTTGCACCACTTCCTGTACCTTCACATCCATGGGAGAGTGCTTCTATGGATTTTGTAGGAGGTTTTCCATTATCAAAAATAGGTCAGGATTATTTGTACGTAGTTGTGGATAGCTTTAGCAAGATGTGTCTATTCAGGCCATGTAAAAATAAAATCATAGTTGAAAAAACAACTCAACTATTATGTCATAATTTTTGGGTTCATTTTGGGTTGCTCACATCCATTGTTAGTGATCGATATTCTCAATTTGTTGGGAATTTTTGGTCAAGTTTGTGGGACTTGATGGATACAAAGTTGAAAAAGATTACAACCTTTCATCCACAAATAGATGGTCAAACCAAAGTGGTCAATTGAGTAATCATACATCTTCTTATAGGATACTCCAACAAGCATCCTAATTTGTGGGATGAACAGTTGCATTACATTCAACATCCTCTACACAAACATCGCCATTTGAGGCATGTCTTGGATACTTTCCTATATCGCCATTGGATTTCATTTTTGGGAAGGATGTTTCTATTGATGGCCATATCGACATAGACAAAGCTAAGAAGTTCATAGAGAAAATCCAATTGATACATCAAACAGTTCAAGATCAACTTGAAAAGAGTGAAGAAAAGTACAACGCAATGCACTACAAGGGTCGCGTACATCACAAGTTCCAGGTTTGTGACAAATTTTGGCTTCAAATTAGCAAAGAGAGACCTCAAGGGGAAGGTAAAAAACTGAAACCAATCCATTATGGTCCTTTCATAATTTTGAAAAATATTGGTCACAATGCCTTCAAGTTAGATTTGTCTCCATACATGGAAATTTACTTTGTTGTTAATGTTGAGAACTTAACGGTGTATGAGCCTCCGTTGATTGAATATGAAGGAGAATTTTTTCAAATTCTATCTATTGAAATTTTTTCTCCAAAATACCTTTTCGCTTCAGGAAGACACCATTCTTGACAAAAGAACAAGGACATCAAAACGAGGTAGTGTAGACTACCTTCATGTGGTGCTCAAAGGTACAAATCCAAGCAAGGCCATATGGATTGAGATTGTAAAGTTGAGGGAACTATACCATCATATGTTGAACAACTAAAAGTGATATTTTTGGATCCAAAAGCTTCTAGTGTGGAGGAGTGATCAGGTGCTCAAAATTATGCTAAAAAAAAATTGGAATGGTGTGGAACCTAAATGACTACATAGATCTAATTGTTCTTAATCTGGTGAAACTCGTTTCATGGAAAACCGACACCATATGCTCCCAGAAATACATTCTATCCATTTTTTCAAATAAGAAAAGTTTTGAAAAAAAATGCAGGGAAAACCTAGTCAGCACTCTGTACTTCTCACTAGGCATACACATGTGGCAAGTTGATTGGTCAAAGGAATTTTTCTCTAGAAAATCATGTTGCGCCAAGTGGCATATTTTAGGTGGTTTGAAATGGTGGGTTTTGATTGGTTTATAGGTTGCCAAACACATGATGCCACATGGCCCGGCCAGGGGCCACCACATGGCAGCATGAGAGCCACCAAAGTTATGGTTGATGTTGGCTTGAGGGGTCCTGATCTAGGTTCAAAGTTAAGCTTAGCCAACAAAACCCTCTTTCTACTAGCCCTTTTAGCAATTACCTACTTGCACAGGTCAAATTCTCACCCAAAGCAGTAGGGGGGGGGGGGGGTGCTAGAACCAAGTTTCCACACCCTGAGAGAGAATTAAATGACGTGGGCATCTTGAGATCTATAATAATAACGGTTTGACCTTCACAGTTGAAACCCTAACCTGAAACACTAATCAGGCATATGTAGGTGAAATTATGCAGGTTATCTTACGGACACACATATAAAGGCTTTAAAATTTCTTCAACAATCTTAGTAGCATGATATTTAGATATTACAGTAACAGATCTATGCATTCGACATTCATATAAGAAAGGAAAGAAGGTACACAACTGATCCAAATATACTTGATGTAGTAAACAAAAATAATACACAGAAACAGATCACAAAGAAAAATACGGATGCATTTGATACTCAAAATTATCCAAAAATACGTCTTTATTCATCCATAGTTGTAACATCCATACAATAATTTAGTTATACCCATGCACACAGCCAGCAGGGTCCGACACAGCACGACTAAGGTCTCTGTGCACACAGCTAGCACGAGCCTTCTATACCAAAAAAATTCACTTCCTAACTTAGGACATCAAAATATTATCAAAACTTACTTGGAACTGTCCTATCTAACTTGATCTAGACTTTTATCTATACCTTTAGCCTGTGCTCATGTAAGGTTCAGAAATTGTGGTTTGTGACCCCTAGTTATACCCTTTTTCCCATTACAACTCATGAAGGGTATTTGGCCCACACCAAAGTCCCTTGACCTATGCATTTCTTAGTGCAAACCACTCAAAACTACAAAAATACTATATTTTTATCAAAATTAAGTCCTAAGGGACCCTGCTCTAATAGGCCCGTAACAAAATACTGCGACTCATCCTGAGTCACAGTGGTGTTGGGGTCTTCATATTTTTTTGCATCTCCTCAATGGAAGAAATGAAGGGCGCCAAGATGTCTGCACTCTGATCCACTGCACTATGTGCGGTGTACACCAGTTTTTGCAAATTCATCCCTTACGTGGCGAGATTTATGCTTTGATAATTTTGGTCCAAATTCTTCACAACAGCATCCAGATCTTGTGATAGCTTCATCACTTCATCGGCTAATGGCTTCATATGTTATTTCACAATGTCTATAAGATCTGACTTGTTTTCAACTGGGCCATCCTCTGAGCAGGTACAAACGTAGGAAATGCCTCCTGAAGATCGTCAAATTTTTTCTCCTTGGTGCGTAATTCCTGCGAAATATTTCTAACTAGTAGATTCATCTGCATGGATGTCCATAGACCCATTTTTGTTTCTAGCAGAGTGGTTCCCTTGTCGATTGTGGAGGAAAAAGTTGTTGGGGCTTATTTGACTAGGGAAGCTCGCTACACGCGCTTCTCTAGTGGAGTTTCTAGTTGCATCTTGGCTTACAATTCTGCGATTTATTTCTCAAAATCCACCTTTACTGCTTGCACTTATGATCTAGAGGCTTTCAGTTCTGCTATGAGAACTTCAACTTTAGCGTGTGGCGCGGCTGAACCAGGAATGGCTACCTCTGGTAGGTCACCACAAAGTCTATTGATCAATGTTTCCAATTATGCTCATTGTGCTACTGTTGCCTACTGCACTCCTTGAGCTTGGAGAGAATCTTCAGTTTTTGCCGCGACCTTCTTCTTTTCTTCACTCAGATGCTAGTGCACACGTGTCTCCTTGTAGTGTAACTCGTTTGTAATAATAGTTTGTATTGCATGTAGCTTACCACTGGGCAACATTGAGAAGTCTATCCCAAATTCTAAGAAGGTTTACATGTGCGTGCAATTCGGGTTGTTCTATAGTGACTGCTACGCCTGGGAAGGGTAGATCATCTTGTCCATCGTGCTGGTGATCATACTTGTAGGCTCACTTGCTTGAATCGGCCTCTCTTTATTCATGCTCACCTAAATGTTGTCAGTCTTTATCTGTAACACCTGCAATCTAGACTGCAATGCTTCTACAACAACCTTGTATTGTTCTTCTATTGCGGTCCACCTATCTTCAGAGGAAGATGCTATCACATCAGTGATCTTATCCAGGTCTCCCTCTGTCAAGGTGACATCTTTGGTGCCTCTGGCCTTCAAGCCCTTCCTCTTCTTGCCCGCACCCTTGGGGGTCTCAGTGTCGCACTTAGTACCTCGGGGAGACTCAGCTCCCATACCATCCAGACCATCCAAGCCTTCAAGATCTAACACTACTTCTCCTTTAGGCTCTTGCTCAATTTATTTCTCGACCTCCTTTTCGGCGTCTTTATCTGCGCCCATATCTGCATATATGTCCTTCTTGGTTGTCGAAGTCTCCTTTCCAGATGTGGAAGCCGTGATAGACGAGGTGGAAGCTATGACAGATGTGGTGGAGCTGAGCCCAACATTCCATTTTGTTGGCCAGGTCACAATGACCTGGTGAATTTCCACCTCTGTGACCATATATGGAAGGTTGTAACTTGCTGGGTCATTGCGCCCCCAGATCTACACATGGTGCATGGTCACCTGAAAATCAACAATAGCGTGGTACTTATCATAAGTCGTTGGGGAAAATCGGGGTTTGGTGTCAATAGATGCTCCTAGCATGCTCTCAAACAAAACCCATATGACCTTATTTTCTTTGACTCTCCTCTGGTTTGACGAATCCCACAGATTGGCGTAGCGCGCCCCTCTATATACATCAGGTTCCATCTCTAGGAGGATGACGCCCTTTGGCATCTCCCATGCCACCAAATAAATTACCAAATGTAACCATGAATAACATAATTTATTTCCTTCATCTTGCGCCTCACACATGTTCCTGAAAAACTCCTAGAAAAGGTACTACAACCAATTGTAGCTTACCCCTTTCTCACATTGGCCCTCCAGTGTGATAACGTGCACAGGGATTGCCTTAGGGTGACACTTGCGCATCATTTTCCACCCTAAGACCAGGGTTCCAAAGCATACCACTCTGTCTTCAATCTTCTGCACAAGGAACCTCCTGGAATCCCACCTGACTTTGTAGTCCTTCTTAACCTTGGTAGCAACCTTCAGCTCCTGACTCTTCCTATATTGGGCCATGGGATGAGGATCCTCTTTGGGTAGGTCGATGATCTGGTGGATCAATGTGGCATCAATAGGAATCTCGTTCTGGATCCACAGACACCCATCATGCACTAGTGCCAGCAGTTGGCGCATGTAAATAGTCGTGATGGGGTACCTCTCGAGTAAGGGATCCTAGGAAAATTGAGAATCCCGACGTTACTCAACCTACGTGCCCATGGCATCTACTCTAATTTCATGGCATCATCATATAGTATGCAATCTAGGTAAAATTCAGGCGTGAGCTCAGATAATTTTTCTTCGTTTACCAAGTCATAATTGTCAAACTTGACGAGGGGGATATTTCCAAACATGTCCCCATTAAAATGGATCACCTACAGAATCAATGGCATCTAAAGGTAGTTGCACACCATTTCAATATCCATTGGGACCCGCAGAGAGGGTTTACATGGCTTGACATACTTTGGCCTCCATGAAATTGGCTCGACGAGCATGACCTCCTCAGTGGTGCTCATGGGTCTCTTAGTCGGGTCACCCATAGGGGACCTATCCTTAGTTTCCTGGTGTGGGGACATAATAGTTCTAAGGGATGTTCACAGCTTTGAGGTTGAGCCCTTTGTCACCTTGCCCTTTCCTTTGGCAAGGGTCGATACTACCTCCTACACTTTAGGGATTACTTCCTGAACCTCATTGGACACCGACTTCGTAGACGCTTTGATCGGCGTAGAGTGTTCTTCAGATGGCGTGCTCTCAGGGTGTGTGGCCATCAATCTTGGTTTGAAGATCAATTCTGGGTTACTCACGTCAAATGCGGGGGTATTGAACTCATTTGTCTCATATTTAGTGCCATTATCGGTCCTCAATATCTTGATCTTCTTCCTTGTCATATTTTCCACCAAGGCTTTGAAGGTACATAACCACATGAAAGCCTCATCCTTATTTTTCAAGAAGTATATCCAATTTTTGCAAGAGAAGTCATCTATGAATGTCATATAATAAGAACATCCTCCCAAGGATGTCATAGGCAGCATACCAGACAGATCAAAATGTATCAATTACAAGACATCACATGTCTTTGTGACATTTGAGGGGAAAGGTCCCCTTGTATGCTTTCCTTCGGCACAACCCTGACACACACCTTCATGATTATTTGAGAACTCGGGAATCCATGTGACCACCTTCGTTGGTTTGGGAAGGGATTTATAGTGAAGGTGTCCAAACCTCTGGTGCCATAGTTCAGTCTGTCAGATAATATAATACGTCATTGCTCCGAGTGGACTTCCTCCAACCTGGTAGAGTGTATCAAATCTAAACCCAAACGTGATAGCTTCCTTGAAACTTTTCTTCTAGATACACACCTTTCCATCAATGAATGCCACATTGAAACCTTTTTCTTCCATGACCGATATAGACACAAGGTTCTGCTTCAAATCAAGTACATAGAGTACATCCTGCAAGCTTTGAACTTGAAAGAGGTGGAGGGTCACAGTCCTTGTCCCTTTCACGAGATATGTGGCATTATATCCAAGGATAATTTCCAAATTAGTATCCTTATCAACCATATCAGAAAGTGCTTCCTTGAACCCAGTGATGTGCCTTGAGGCACCACTATCTATCAACCAAACATCCATAGTGTCAAGTGGATATGCAGTAGAGAGGGAAGATACAAGAATGAATTCATTTTTTTTATCAACAACATTTGATTCCTCATACCTGGAATTTCTAGACCTTTTGAAAGGTTGACCATTTCCACCAGAGGGAGCCTTCCTCTTTCCCTGGAGCCTATTGTTCCTTTGATTTCCATTCCTCCAGTTTTTGTTGTTGTCATCATCATCGGGAGAATCCTTCTTGAAATGGAATTCTCTAGCATAGTGACCTAGCTTGTGACAAGTTTAACACTTTCCCTTCTTTCCTTGGGCCCCTGCTCTTCCTTTGTTCCTTGGACCACCAAATTTCTTCTTCTTAGTATGAGCAGCGAAGGCAACATTTTTTCATTTTCATATTCCTTCATCCTTGTTTCTTCTTGTACGCATCTCGATAGTACTTCGTAAAAATCAGGTATCACATTATTATTGAGAATGGTAGTGTTGAATACATTCCTTTCAGATGAGAGACCTCCAAGTGCGGTGAGAAATAGCTCTCGATCAGCTATTGTCTCCCCAATAGCCAGCAGATTATTCCTGATCTCGGCCAGCTTCAGAAAATTTGATTGAATAGACACATCGCTGCCTTTCTTCAGATTCTTCAATTGGTTCTTGAAGAATAGGACTTGATTCGCATTGTTGGCCTTCAACATGTTGACCAAATTATCATACATCTCCTTGGATGTGCCCAACTTGGAGATGTAGGCAACCATACTCTTATGAATTGAGTCCCTAATCATCAGCTTTGCATTGATTTCTCCCTTCTTGTACTTTGTTTTCACAACAACATTTGTAGTGGATGGAGGCTCTTGAATTTTACCCTGCACACAGTCTATGACATGTTGGTCTTCCAACATAAGATCCAATGTCATCTTTCAGGCATGGAAGTCATCCTTCCCAGTCAATTTGTCATCAAATTTAAAGCTATTGTAGTTAAAGGAACCCATGGTCTTCACCTCAGCTTTGATTCCATGTAAATGTTCTATGGTTGATACAACTTTACATTTATCCCAATATCAGTAAGCAATCACATAAACAATAAAGTAAAATACTGATAGAACATACGAGTAGATCTATAGAAAACAAGCCAAAATATACAAGTGTGTTGGTGCATTACAGTGGTCAGCAGGATGCTTCAACCAGCAAAGTCTCAATCTGGTAAGTCAACCGAAGTATCACACAACCGTCTAGGACAGCCAAAACATTCAACCCAAAAGTCAACTAAAAGTCAATGATGTCAGTCAATGGTCAACGAAAACAACAGTAGCAGCTAGGTCAATGCAGCCAAATCAAAGTCAACTTCTAGCCTCAGGAATAGTGCCAAAAAATGCATATTTGGAAAATTGAAATTTTGGGAGAGTTTCAGGTCTGTTTGACCTTTCTTTGACCGAAGTCAATGCTGGTCAACGTTGCTGCAAAAACCCTAGGCCGAAAACAGAAATGTGTTGCTTGTTGAAATTTCCCACATGTGAGGAGAAGAGCCTCCAAGGTCATTGAATCGATCAGATGAGGAGAGAGAAATGTGTGAGGATGAGATGAGTGAAAATGTCCTCCAATGTTGACCAAAATATATCCATCAATGAGGGTTTGTGACACAACTGCTGGGGCACAAAACCTTAAGGCTGACCTACACATATTTTGAATAAATTCAAAATGAATGTTCTTCTCATCGGATCAAGATGATCTTTAGATCGATCTTGCACCTCTCCGAAATAGGAGTCTAATAAAAATATTGGCATCTTCACCTAAGCATCACAACATGGAGTTTGGACCTAGTTTTCCAAAATTAAAAAGCCCTGATGGCTTGAGTTTAGATTTATATGTGAAGTATACTTCTCCATCAACCTTGTCAGTAAATTTAAAAAATATATATTTTTTCTAAAATTCATGTGACATTTTTCTCCTGAATCTAGCAACCAATCATTTCTCCAAGAAGTAAATGAAGCATCAAACAAGGCTTTAGTTACTCCAATGTTACAATGTGCTACAACATAATGAGCGAATTCAGGTGCTTTACCTTTGTATCTGTGATGATTTTTACCTTTTTCTTGATTTCTTTGGTTCTCAATTTTGTCCCAAGGAAACTTACATGTAGATCATGCCAATATTTATTGCAGCGTATGCAATGAAGATCGGATTTTTCAGTTTGAGTTTCTCTACCCCGCCTTCCTATAAAATTCCTTCTTCCTCTTCCTCTTCAGCACATCTTCCTCTATAAGAATATTGAGCATGATTCTTTTATCTATGTGTGAAACATACATCTTCTTTAGAAGACAGAGGGGTTGTCTTCCTTCGAAAAGGCTTCTCTCTTTCTACAAATTTTTTCTCAAGGGAATCAAAGGTTATCTTCATGAGGTTTCCACTTTCTTTCAATGTCTCAATGTAATGTGAGTAAGTGGGATACAATGCCTTAACATAAGTTATGAGAGGTATGCCAACTTCTACACCAGTATTCTTAATGTCATGCATGATAGATCTTACTTCTGATGCTAAAGCAAGAGGGTCATCATTTTTCAATTCAAGGCTGAACATCTTAATCATTAATTGAAAAAATTCAAGTTTTGAATGTGAGTCATAGAGTTATTTTAATTTTCTCAAGGCTTCATAGGCATTTGAAAATGGTGTAATATGGCGACTCACCTCTTCATTTATAGAAGATGCAATTAAGGCATAGGTCTTGCAATTCTTGTTTTCCCAAATGGCGATATCCTTGTCTGAGGTGAGCTTTGTTAGTGGATTATATCCTGCTCCTTCACAAATTCATCTCCACAACTCATTAAAAATGAGAGTGTGCTTGATTTTCTAAGACCATTCAAGATAGTTCTCCTTTTCGGAGAGAACAACTCCCACAATAGATATGAGAGAATGCATTGTGAATTTAAAAAAAAAAACTGTTGGAGGAGAAAAAACTCAATTCTCGTGTAAAATGTAATTTCCTTAAAAAAACTCAATTCAGGAGTGAAAATGCACTCTACTGTAAAAATTAAATTATGGTAAAAATTTATATTCTGCTGTAAAAAAAATAGTTCTGGATTATTTTTTGTGTAAAAAATTGAAAAAAAAAATTGTGTGTAGGGGAGGTCAGACTTGGGGAAGGTTGACCTAGGGAGGCTCAGACTTGGGGGAGGTCAACTTGGGGGAAGTGGGATAGGGGGAGGTGAAAGCGAAGTGGTGAGGGGGAGGGGCTGTAGGAGTGGTGAGGGGGAGGGGCTGCAGGATTGGTGAGGGGGAGTGGTGAGGGGCTGCAGGAGTGGTGAGTGGGACAGGTGAGGTGCATGGGTTGTGGGAGTGGTGAGGGGGAGGGGGATGGGAATTGGGAGAGGGAGGAGTGATGAGCGAGGACAGGGCTACAAGGATAGGTGACAGGGGAGAGGTGAGGGGGAGGGGGAAGGGGAGAGGGAGAGGGAGGAGTGATGAGCGGGGAGAGGGCTGCGGGGAGAGGTGACGTGGGAGAGGTTAGGGAGAGGGGGATGGGAAAAGAGAGGGAGAGGTCTGCGGGTACCAGGGAGAGGCTCCGGGGATGGGGGAGAGGTGAAGGGGATAAGTGAGGGAGAGTGGGAGAGTGGGGAGACAAGAATTAGAACATGAGAGAGATCTGAGGGGGTGAGGGTGATGCTGCGGAGAGCCGTTAGCAGCGGGAGAGGAATGGATATTCATGAGCAGTGGGGAGCAGAAGGTGCAAGATTAGGCTGCGACAGGGAGAGATGAGCAGGCTCAGGCTACGACTCTGGCGGTGAGGACAAGCAGTAGGGAGGAGAAAAAAAAATCGAATGCAACATGGAGCAGCAAAAAAAAATGAATGCAGTAGGGAGCAGAAAAAAAGTTGAATGTAGCAGGGAAAAAAAAATGTGAATACACAAACTTTCAAATAGCAGGAATATGGCTGTGTGCAAAGATGCAGAACATAGACAGGAGGGATTTGTACCAAGGGCAGGAATGCCAAAAAAGGACTAGCTCTGATACCATGTCAAACTACGAGGTAACTCCACAAAATATAATATGAATTTGATAGAGGGTGTACATGAATTTATACATGGGGTGAGATCATTGGGATTCGTTTCCCAATGTCTCTTAGACTTTCTTATTTACAAATTTACATTATTATACAATTTCACCCAATCCCTTAGGATTAGGTGTCAAAAATATTGTTATATAAAATTAAGTTAGTTAAAATTAATTAAATTAAAATTTGTTGTTAAAATATGCAATTGCGCTTAAATTCCAACTCTCAAAACTTACATGATGGAGATAATTATTGCATTGAACTCCTCTTTTGGAGGGGACTAAAATTGACCTAAACATCACCTCATTTGGACAAGAAGAAATTGGTTTTTGAATTTATGAATACACTCATGTATTGGATTAGGTAAGCCCATACATTGGATTAGGTAAGCCCTACACACATGTGCATATTGGATCAGGTTGGCCCTAAAGAAAAGTGGTCCAATTCGAAGGCTATAAATAAAAGTTTCATTTGCTTCATTTAGACACAGATGGATAGACACATTTTTATATTTTTTTTGGCTCACACTAGTCTCAACCTCGTTCGTGAAGGTTCAGGTTAGCTTTGAGGTGAAAATGCAGGTTTGAAACTCACATATCTAATATATTGTTTTCGGTCGCACTCATAGGCACAAAAAATGAATATTTTGACCCTAATAGTTCCCACACAGGCTCAAGAGTGCGACCGAGATATTGTGGTTTATGCACTCTGGTTTCGACTCCTCATCCATGCGACTGGGGACTAAAAGATGAAGTTTCAATCTTCTAAATATTTTTCCCAGGAACCGCAATGTTCAACATTTTACCGTAGACAATGATAGTATATTACAGTCTTGAGACTTAGTGATTTAATTATAAGCATGATTGGGTTCATTTCATGGATGTTCTAGTTGTTTTGTTGATGATTTGCATAGATGAAGATATGGATCACTATACTCTCTTTTGTTGAATCATGTGATGACAATATATAAGAAGAAAAATTGGAAAGGGTTTTCCCCATAGTGGGTTTTTCCCAGTCTCCAACCAATCGTGGTGTCTCTATGTGTGAATGTTTTTCTTCAGTTGTTCCTTTAAGATCCATTGCATTGATGATGGTGATATTTTTCTTTCGATATAGTTTCATATGTTGTTGAATAATGGTGTAAATTTGAATAATGTTATGACGTTATGGGGTGAACTTAATGTATGAATGAATAAATGAAATTATAAAAGCAAATAACAATATAGCCCTATGAAAAAAAAGAACATGGTATAAGAGCCACGATGAAGAAAATTCATCGAGATCACCCCTACGATGACACCATTTATTCAAGCAAGAGAGGATGGGGGAGACCTAAAATAATTTTAGGGTTTGATGGAAATTTGAGGAAATTTATGCATTAGGGATTTATGGTTAGGATTTGAAAGAAACCTTTGATTATGAGGAAGAATTGAGATATGAATTTTAAAAACCCTAGCATGGTCAATTTGAATATGCTCAAGCACTTGGGTTAGAAGCCCTAGATGGGATAGACTCTATTAGTTCTCCTTATGGATATATTAAAGGCATCCAGTGGATAATGGACAGTGATGGTTCTTGAAGGCTGCCTCAAGAGGCAGAGGATCACCCCTCATTGAAGATAAGTATTTCTTGACTTATGATGCTTATTTTTTTAGACTCATGGACCTGATACTTCCTACATCTATATTGGAGTATATGGATGTTTCTAACCTCCTTGATGAGATGTGATATATGGATCCATCTTTAGAATAATTTGAAATGCAGGAAATATGGCTAAGGTAAAGAGGCACCTCATGGAAAAGTGACAAAAGTGTCTAAAGTTTCATATATCTAATGAGGAGGTGCATAGGTATTTGAGTACTACAAGGTATGCATGATATATTATTTCAATGTTATGTTTCGGCTATAATATTGAATGGAAAATTAAGCCCTAAGGTATGTTGAGAATATCTCCTTCTCTAATGGTTCATGCATGCATATGAAAGTGATTTAGATCCATGGTTCTTAGGATGAAATGGTGCACTTAATGTTGAACAAGTATCTTACATAATTAACTTCTTGATTCTATGAGGTTACTTAGTGTTAATATTTGATATAGTGGTATACTTGATATTTGGCTAACATCTATCATTTTGGATATTTTTATCCCATAAAGAAGGCTAGCACGTTGACTCTCCTAAATCATGCTCTTGATACTTGAAATGCATAAGACATGATGGATCGACTATAAACATAGAGAACATATACATAAATTTTCTGCAATGAAATAACTTTATTTTACCATGGAAAATTTCATCCAATATATGATAAGCTCAACTACACTACTTCCCTTTATCAACTTCTTGGATTTTAACGTGAGAAGCTTTCAATATTTTCTAGATTGGCACAAGAACAGAGGTTTTGATTTAAATATATAGAGATTATATTAGTGATTAAGTTGGGTTACACCTTATTTTGATATGAAGAAACCCTCCTAGCATTATGTTCAGATAGAATTTAGGTATATTCATGTGAACCAAGTTGGCAGGTTTAAATAATTGTATTGACTAGTAGTGTCCCATGTACTATCGAAACATACAAACAAAAGGCCAATTTTTTAAGGTAACATTGATCTCAAAACAATTATTTCCTGCAGGATCATATAGGAATAGTTTTAGTAGATAAACCTTCAAATTAGCACTATATTGAACAAATTTGGCATGGTATTTGAGGTCAAACATAGTAGAAAATTACCATTGTTTCTATGTTAAGTTGGGTACTTTGTTTCATTTTTTACTTCATATTGTATGAGGTTATACATTCGATAGTAATCATATTAATGGAATTTGTAGTAAGTACAAGGGCGATCTATACAAGAGTGATCCAGGATTTGGTAGCACATACCAAACACTCCTAGAAGGACAAAAAGTTCCAAATATTCACCCCTAGGATGCACCATTATGCGACTTGAGACACGTCTTGCTTCAAGAGAGTGTGCCAAGATCATTTGGGAAGCACACTACAGTTAGGTTCCTAGGCATTTCAGAGTGGAGAAAACAACGAAAATATTAAAAAAGAATTTCTATTGGCTAAAACTTCGAAAATATGTTGGGAAGTACATAATATCATGCAATGTATGCACTATTTCGAAACCGACCATAAAGAAGCAAGGCCTATATAGTCTACTTCCTACTCCAAGTCGACCTTGGGAATCCATCTCTATGGACTACATGCTAGCTCTTCCTTCTACCAAGCATGAAAATCACTGTTTTTTTTGTGGTTTTCGACAAGTTTTCTAATAGTGCCATTATAACATCCTGTGAGAAGAGTATCACAATAGAAGTGACTACTAAACTATTCTTTGAATGAGTGTGGGTGCACTTTGGGGTCCCGCAGTTGATTATCTCATATTAGGATAACATGTTCCTAAGTACCTTCTGTTCAAGTATTTGGTTGATGTTGGATACCAAGCTCAAATTTGATGTCCTATTCATTTGTGGGTCAAGAGTGCTGGTAGCTTCATGCATATCGAAATTGCGTGGTATTATTATATGGGAGATAGAGAGGCCCAAATTGGATCAGAGAGACGAGGGAGGCATTGGATCAGAGAGACAAGGGTGACATCAAATAAATTGCGAGAATGCCATAATATCTTCTGGAATAGTTTCAGAGAAAGGCTATAGTGATTAATTATTATCCACCTCTCACGTTTAATTTTCAAGGAATGAGAGATATAGTGTATATCACATATGGGTGTCGGTGGGGTAATGAGTTACATGTTTATAATTTATGTGAAAATATATGGGCATGACTTCCTACATGTCCCAGGGATGTTATATCATCTTCTATCAACACCAATGAACGTGTTGGTCCATCTATGTTTTTCTTTGAACCCAGACTAGATGTTAACACTCAATAAATTACAAATTTATAAGTATTTTCTATTACTTTTTTTTTATTGTTTTAAGCATTATTGAGTAATTTTATTTATTATATTATTTTTATAATTATATATAAGAGTTATATATAATAAGAATGATAAATTTTTATAAATTTAAAATCCATTTTAAATATTTAAATGTTTCAAACTTGTAAGCATTAAAAAAACTATTTAGAATTCCATGGTTGGCCTTGGAGATGAGTGAAATGTATTTTAAATTGAACAAACTTAACTGTAAATGTATAAAATCTATAACAAATTTAATGAAACTAGATATGAGTAAAATGTATTTTAAATTGAAGAAACCTAGGTGTAAATGTCTGCAATTTATAATAAAGTTAATGAAATATCTATGTGATACCAAGATGCTTGTATAATATTCTAACTCTTCTACGAAGGAATGAAAGAACAACAAGATGAAAATTTTCAAATATGTCAAATGCTTAGGATGCATCGTCTATGAATGTGACAAAATGTGAGGTCATATTGAACACTTAAACACATCAAAGTGTGTCAATATTAGTAGATTTGGTTTCTTTTCAAGGCTACCTCTCATAATTGAAGCTCTTCCTTTTCAACCATATATATAAACTTCACAAAGGTCAAGTTCCTATGATTTCAAACATGAAAGTAGTGTTGTTTGGAAAATGATTTTTAGGCCCTTTATTGCTCATGTGACCTAATAGTTTATGCCATAATTCTACTTAATTTCCTATATATAATACTTATGACTATGGATAATGTACCATTTATGCTTATCAATAGGCCACAACAATTATTTTATGTGGTTCTTATAGTTTCAATTTTTTAATTGGTGTTAATAGCAATAAATTGTCTTTTTCAATATTCAAATGACCATGCTAGTGTCCACTTAGAGTTGACAAGTCACTCTTAAAACAAAAATAAAATATTCTCTAAGTAGAAAAGAATTGCGAAGCAAAAATGAATGTCCATTGTAATAATAAAAACAAAAATGAGTATTGTTTAGTTGATTGTCAAAATAATATAATATCATTTCATGTAAATTAATTATAGGTAAAAATGTAACAACTCCCACTAATTTTTAATTTTTTTTTTGTATTCCATTATCTCCTTGATAAACATTCTTTGGTTTCCACCACACATTATCTCTCGAACCCTCTCCCATTATCACTGTTTATATGATCATTATCATAATTTTTTTTATCATACATATGTTTTCCTATTAACCCCATTTATATATATATTTTTAGCCAATGGTAATCCTTACTGTATGATTTTGGCCTCTTCACACCATAGTGTGGCTTTTCCTTGCAATTGGTAAACTGCCAATATTTATTTCAAATTACTTCTGTATTCATATGCCTCGAAGTATTTGACCATATTCAAGAGACATGATTCCGCATTCTCTTCCTTCTCCCCATCAAAGGTTGGAGGCTTGATCTTGCGGAATTCCACCAGCAACTCCTTTTCATTTTTAGACTTTGAATCTATTTTTCTAGATTCTTCCCCACTCTCAGATCTCTCTAAGTTGGGTTTTGTTTCTTTCCTTTTTCTTTCTATTTCTCCATATTGATGACTAGATTTGGAGATTAATTCCCTTATGAACCTCTCTTGCTCATTATTGGCTTGCAGTAACGTTCCTTGCTAGTCCTTAACTGAGTCATTTCCTTCTGCAAATTCTTAATAATATCCAGCATTTGAGCTTTTGGATCTGGTTGTGCCTCCTCATCCCTTAGTTCCACTTATAGCTCTTCTATTTAAAACATGAAAACAACTGCAACTTTTTTGTACTTTGATCTGATTCAGAAAACAAAATTAGCATTCATAAATAACAGATAAAATTACTTCATAGTTTAATTTTTTTGACAACATAGTTTTAACTTGGGCTCTCATACCACTTGTAACAAATCCCACTATATATATATATGTGTGTGTGTGTGTGTGTATATATATATATATATATATGGATATATTATCTCCTTGATAAACCTTCTTTGGTTTCCACCACACATTATCTCTCTGACCCTCTGCCACTATAATTTTTTATATGATCATTATCATAATTTTTTTAATGATACATATGTTGTCCTATTAACCTGATGTATCATACTCATTAATTTCATTACTACATCACTATGCCTATACTACTATATATTCATAACCCCTCTTAACTCATTACAGTTATAAGTTTTTAACCCCTTAACATACCTATAGGTATTAAAATATTATCTAAAGTATTTACTCTTATCCATACCCATATGTATGGTACTTACCTTACTTCATGTCACAATAAATTGGAATATGTATTACATTGTGGCAAGTACGAATTATGTTTATGACTTAAAATTTTGGTTTAACTCAGCATACCCCACGTACTGAACTAGCCCATTACTAGACATCCATGTGGCCACTTCACGTGGCCCACTTGTCACTTTGAGGTGCCACTTGTACATGGATGATATATTTTTGCGATCAGCGATGGAGATCTTTTTGGAAAACCCTAAGGTTTTTGACCACCCAACTTGGGTTTCCTTTTGTCATTTCATCATTTCGTGTGACCACCCTAACCTCTGAGCTCTCCACCATGGCAACCTGCAACACTGTCAATTTTTTTTTGTAATGAAGTATTTCATCCTTTGTTGTGGCTAGAGGACTGTGTTTGTATTTCTATAATAGAATTACCTTCTTCCAACTATTATGCATAGTTTTATCTCTCATTTGAGGGAGAATATAACATTTTGTGCTCTCAACAGAGGGTTTATTTCAATGGTTTTCACAATAAGTTATTTCGAAGCTTTTTATTGGTAAATTCCATGTTTTAGTTTCTGTTTGCTAAGGGTTACAATGTTAGCTTACCTCTGTTGGTTCTTGTAGAGGAATTGACGAAATGGGGAAAGAAACCTTGCAGGGTTTCGACTATTCTTCCAATGCTTCTTCAAGTTAGCAATTTAACCTTTTCTTTTTGGTTTTCATTTGCTGTACTATTTCCATTTCAAGTTCTTTCCTAATGGCGGTGTTATTTCTTTTCTATTGGCAGAGAGGATATGATGCCCACGATAAACAGAAATATGGCATCCTCCCTCAACCATGCCATGGTTGTTACATCGAACTCGACAGCTCCCACACATAGAGAGGTAAGTTCCTGCCTTTAACCTCTCGTATTGTTAGAAATTTCCATGGTTTTGTTTAATTTTTGTTCTCCGTATTTTACAAGGGTAGGTTTTGAACCCTATTTTTTCCTATTCAAATGTGTATTTTTAGATACATACTATTTCTATGCGCCCTAGCATTTCTTGATTTGGGGTTTGTTTACTTACGTTTCGATACTTTGGCTTTGGGTATTTTGAGCTCAATTTCCTCGAATCTCAATTGTATCGTTATTATATTAAGAGACCTTTTTTTTTTTAGGAAACCATTGTCTTAAATTTGTTTTATAGCCAAAAATGTTTTTGCATTTTCTAGGTCTCATTCCTTTTTCACTTCAGATGAGGTTATTTCTATTCTTCCCTTACATAGGGTTACTCTCTTGGTAATATTCCCTCATTTATCTCACGCAGGGTATACTCTGTTTGATCCATATTGACTGTCTGAAATTTTCGTGAAGTATTTATTCACTGCATCTACCTTTTAATTCTACCTTTCTAGTATTTTAATTTCTATCAGCTATAATACAATTTAGATGATGGCTATGAAGCATGAATTTCTCTTACATTTTAATTTGTAAGATATGCACAGAGATTTCTCTGCCCTCCTCTATGTATTTAGAATTTACATTTACAGTGATTTCATTTTTAGCATATCATTCAGAATGTCATTTATATTTTCTCACATTTTGTATGTTGTATCCACATATATTATATGTTGAGTAGCACTGTGCATCCATTATGAGTCTTGGTTATTGGCATACATTGTCGTAAGACTACATGACTATTTTGAAGTTCTACTTCTGATTTCTCATGCTACAGAAATGCCTTGTTTAATTTATAAGAATTTTTTGTTTAATTTTTATTCTAATTATTCATTTTTGGAAAGTCTGGATTCATGTGACTTATGTATTTTATTCTACTATTCTCTGTTCTACATAGTACACTTGTCTATGAAGCAGATATATGTGTATTTTCCAGATTTTCGTTTACATGCATGTATGAATTTTTGGGTGTAATAGAACATCAATAACCCTCTTCATTCTTTACTTTAAATGTTCAGAATGTTAAATATACATGAGGTCTACAATTTTGTATTTTATTTGTATATATAATTTAATATAGATTCGATGTAATCATATACATTCTCGTGCCTCTATGCTTTCCTTATTTGCAAGGATGCTTAACATAATTGCGTTTCATTGATTCTCCTTCACTAGATTCAAATGAATTTAGATTGCACTTAATATTTTTTCCATGATGTATGACTGTGCCATATGCTATGGAGTTTCTATACTCACATTTTTAATTGTTCATTAGCATTCCTTCAACACAAATATTTCTATGCATAAAATACATATAGGTATTCTCCATATCTTATTTCTTGTTGAGTAACTAGTGAAATATGTGTACCCTACCCTTACAGTCATATGCAACCTCTTCATGCAACTTACTCTTTTCATGAGGTTTGCATCATACCCTTTGTGTTTTTTATTCTTTTCTTACTTTTGATAATCACATTTAGCATTGTAATTTTTTCCCAAAATTCATTAATTGTTTTTCCATTTAAATTTTGAATCTAATATGGGTACCTATTACCCAAATTTTCTCCTTCTCACTGAACCTGGAGCCACATGTACAAGTATGAATCTCCTTCAGGTTAGCTCACTCCTACTTTATTTCTACTTATTATTCTTTACCTTTATTCCATTTTAGTTAACTTCCATCTTACTGACATCTCCCATGCTGTATGTGTAGGTGAAGGATAGAGTTATGGAAGATCAAACTCAGGTAATATACTTCTTCTGTCTTATGTATATATCTGTATCCATATACGTACATAAGAATATTACTTTCATAATACATTAATTTATGTTCTAATGTTAACATGATCTTGTGCAGGTTTTTCCTCACCTTAACTGACCTGATAGTTCCTTGGTCCCCTTCCCAATTTGAGCTAACAGAGAATCCCTCCTTTCTCAGGTCAGTTTTGGTACCATTCAGAATTTTATGACATGTACTTAATTACACATTTTTTCCATTTGATATTAATACCATAATGGTTGGGATAGGACTAATTTCTAGTTTCAATGTATAGTTTCCAAATTTGTAGAGTCCTGTAACATTTATGTCCTCAAATATTTTTAAGAGGACTGATATTTACATTTTATGTATATGAAGTTTGACCACTATATACTTTTATGTTTCATATACTATGATGGTTTATCATGATATTTATGTATACATTTGTTTGGCATACATATCTTTCACTCGAAGTTATCCATTTGTTTAATATATTTGTTTTATTTGCCAGGACATAGATTTTCTCTGTTTTATATTACTAACTGTAATTTATATCAACTTTGTTTAATTTGCTATAATATGATATTTTCTTCCACTACAACTGTTTATACTAGCATGTCTATGTTTGTCTTACTTTTGACAAATTTTAATACTCTTTATTCCTTATTACTAGTAATACTTTACAAGTAGTCTTTGCAATTATACTTATTAATAAACATCAGATTTAGACCCCTTTCTGGGTTTAGAAATTATGATTGTTTATCTAATATATGTTCCTAAGTGTGTGTAACAAAATTGGAGACTTAACTATATTTAATTACATATGAGAATCTATCAAAAATACATGGAAAAATGGACATTGTACAACACATAGATAAGCATTTACTTAATTTTATAACACAAATGCTAAGAGTTCCATTACTAGTAGAAATTGACAGAGGCATGTTCCTCATATTTATTATTCTTATCATAAATCTATCCATAAATTCAGACTCATTCCCAATCCTTAACAATTTAATTTAATTGTAGATTCATAATAGACACATAGTGAGAAAATCACAGGAATCACATACCACTGTGTAAAGACTGATTTCCTCCCAACCACATGCTTATTCCACAACTCTCCCTTGAGCAAAGACCTATGTTCCCCAGTGTAGACAACCCCTTTGTCAGACTAGTAATGGCTTATTTAAGCCTTCTTTCCCTTAGCATGTTTCCATAATGGCATCTCGTTATTATGGGATGTTGTTTCCCATTACCTAGGATTTTCATTTTTTTTCCACAAAAGCATCTTTTAAAACTAGCTTTTCCTCAGCCTAGTTTTATTCCTACCTCTTCTCAGTAGCTTCCCACTTTACTGAGGATTTTATTAGATGTTTTTCTCCCATCTAATAAGATTTATTTATTTAATTTTTCTCCAAGGATTTCTGGAGAGTTTTGGAAAAGTCTGGAATTCTAGTCCACCTTCATGGATAAGAATTCCTGGTCTCCATCACTCTGTCTTTACAGATTAATATTAAATCCGCAATTATTTATTAATTTCAAAAATAACATGTTCATACATAATTATTCCTTAGGTCCACCTAAACCTTAGGCTTATTCACTAAATATAAATGTTGTAAATAGGGGTATTACAAAGTATCCCCCTAAAATAAAACCACCGTCCTCAGTTTTGTTGATATCTCTATTTATTCATTGAATAACGTTGGGTACACTTCCTTCTTAATTTATTCCCACTCTGAGGCAGCTTCCTCAAGTACAAAGTGCTTCCACTGCACTTTCACTCGAGCACGGTTTCTTCCCATTCCAATATATGGAGTGGTTCTGGAATAAAGTCTCGTTCTATTTCCACCTATATCAAAGTCTACTCAACCACATGAGAAGGGTCATGCACATATTTTTTCAACAATGAAACATGAAAAACATTATGAAATTTAATATGACTAGGTGGAGCCAATTTGTAAGCTACTTGGCCCACTCTCTCCAAAACCTCAAAGGGCCAGAGTATGGAGGTGCTAAATTAGAACAACTGCGGGTATGCAAGGTACTTTTGTGAGTTTTAATTTTTAATTACACATGATTCAAACTTTTAATTATCATTGAATTCTTTTCTTATCCACATAACTCTTCTGGCGGTGTTGAGTTGCTTTAATATTCTGGTGGATTTGTTTCACCATCCACTACATCTCATGTAGTGCGTTAGGTCTAAGTAAAAATTTATCCTTTCTTAACTCTAGCTAAGTGGAGTGTGGAATTTTCTACCATACAAAGTTTCGAATGGACTCATTTTAATAGATGCTTGATAACTGTTATTGTAACCAAATTCTTCCAAATGCAGAAAATCTTCCCACTTGGTGGGTCTGTCCATCACATAGATGTGAAGCATGCTCTCAAATATATGGTTTTTCCTCTCTTTCTTTCCATCTGTTTGAGGATGGTAATATGTACTAAAATTCAACTTTGTCCCCATTCCCTGAAAAAGTATTTTCAAAAAGGCAGATGTAAACTTTGCATCCCTATAAGAGATAATCATCTTTGGTATACCGTTGAGTTTAAATATTTATTTCATGAAAACATTGGCCACTTGTGTTGTCCCAAAAGTGGAGTGTACATGCAGAAATGTGCTTCTTCGGTTAATGTGTCCACCACCATCATAATTGAATCATGCTAGTACTTGATACGTGGCAGTCTCGTAGTAAAGTCCAATTACTACTTCCCACTACCATTCTGGAATAAGAAGATGATTGAGTAAACAAGTAGGATGTTGATGTTCCACTTTAAATTGTTGCCATTCCAAAAACCTTTCCAAGTAATCGACTACCTCCTTATTCATTTCCGGCCAAAACATGTTTTTGCACAAGGTTGTCACCATATTTTGGTAACCCGGATGACCTAAATAAGGTCTCTTATGGTATTCATTTAAGAATTACTACTTTAAGCTGGATACATTTTGAATATATAGCCTCTGTTTGTAACTCATCAATCCTTTATGTTTCATAGTGTACCTTGAAATTTAAGCTTGCTGTAATTTTTCCTCCAATTTCACATATTGAGGATCTTGCAATAACACTTCTTGAATTTGTTCTTCCTAGTCAAATTTTACACTACTCCATGTATATGCCAAAAATTAATGAGAATGTCTACTTAAGGCATCAAAAATTCAGTTTTCCTTTCCTTTTATGTGTTTTATTTCCATATCAAATTCGCTAAGGAAATCTAACCATCTTGCTTGCCTTGCATTTAAATCTGGTTGACTAAAGAAATAATTCAGACTTATATGATTCATCATCAATAAAAATTTCTTACCCAACAGATAGTGTCGCCACATTTTTAATGCATGTATGAAAACAACCAATTCCAAGTCATAGACTGCATAATTTTTCTCATCCCTCTTTGAATTCCTGGACTCATAAGATATTACTACATTATCTAGGAGAAATACTCCTCCAAGGCCTTCTATACAAGCATCAATACACACAACAAACTCTTTAGTTGGATCAACAAATTTTAGAATAGGTGTAGTGGTTAGTTTTTGTTTTAGTTGTTCAAAACTCTCTTGGCGCTTGGCTGTCCACTCAAATTTCACTTCCTTTTTCTACAAGGATGTGATGGGGTAAGACAATGAAGAAAATCCCTCCACAAATCTGTGGTAATATTAAAAAATACCCATAAATGATCATATTGTTGGTACATCAGTGGGTAGAGGCCAATTTAAAATTTCTTGTACCTTTTCTGGATCTACTGCCAATCCTTCCTTGGAAATGAAATGTCCCAGATATTGAATCTTGGGTTTCTAAAACTCACAATTGTTGAGTTTTTCATATATTTGGTGTTATCTAAGTGTTTTTAGTACTATTCTGATATGTTCATGGTGTTCCTCTTTGTTTTTCGAGAACACCAGAATATCATCTATGAATACTAACACAAAATTATTGAGATGTTTGTGTAGAACACATTTCATAAGACACATCAAAGTAGCTGGGGTGTTTGTGAGTCCAAAGGGTAAGACTATGAACTCATAATGTCCATAATGAGTTTGGAAGGATGTCTTATGGATATATTAGTCTTTAATATGGAGATGATGATAATCAGTTCTCAAGTCAATTTTTGAGAATATGGTTTCCCCCCTTACTTGATCAAATAGATCATCTATTCGTGGAAGAGGGTACCAGTTCTTAATGGTTAACTTGTTTAACTATCTGTAATCTATGCACATCCAGAAGGTTCCATCCTTATTCTTCACAAAAAAAACTGGCGCTCCCCATAGAGACACACTTGGTCTAATATACCTTTTGTTTAAAAATTCTTGTAACTGAAGTGTCAGTTCTAACAGTTCTGGAGTATTCATTCTATAAGGTGCTCAGGAAATTGGAGTAGCCCCTGGTACCATCTCAATAGAAAATTCAATGTCTCTTCGAGGAAGAAGTTGATGAATTTATTTAGGAAATACATCCTGAAAATCCTTGATCACCGGTAAGCTTTATATAGGTTCCATTTATGTTTGTTATTCGAAATCACTAGTACATATGGTCAATTTTCTGACACTTTAGTTCCGACAGTTTTGACGTATTATCATAAAGTTACCCAATTTTTCTCAATTTTTTTAATCACACCACGCAATATCGCTCTTGCGACATTGCGAAAAAGCATTGCTATTGGGACACACCCGGCTAGGGTGTCGCAACAACGGCACTAATAGAAGACAATGTCGCTAAATCGACATCCATATTTTGTGCGTCGGTATACCAATGTTCATGAGTGTTATGATATGCTACATGACCTACAGATGTATGAATTATTCCTATTGGTCTCATAGTGAGCTAGTGATATTATTATAGTTAGAATCATTTTTCTCTTCGTAATATTATTTCTAAGCATAGTAAGATTAGTTGCATTAGGAATCTAGTGATCATAGTGAATGAGTAATAGGGCTTCTTGCTTCATTAGTCATAGTTTCATTAGGAATAGCGCTAGTATCCCAATCATGTGACAAGATCAAATAACATTCCCCTATGTTTCTATTTTATTAATATTACTAGTCATGGCGAGATGTATGTAGGTTGGGAATTGTCATTGTCCCGAGGGTTTTAGAGCTTAGGTTAAGACTTTTCATTGTGAAGGGTTTACATAGGAGAAATACAAGGAGAACTTGGTAATGATAGATTGACCGACCCTAAATTTCACAAGAATTTCCCAACTCTTCGAATGACATGAAGGGCATGCTGTAGGTAAGCTTTGCATTTTCCTTATAGTTTATATGTCTAATCTACTTCTTTCATTCATTGTTTTTTTCTTTTGTAAGAGGGATTTTCTCGAGATTACCCTCTCAAAACTTTTTGAGGGTTTTACCATATCTTCCATCTCAAAAAAAATATATTTAAGAAGTAATAGGGTTCTTTTCAAAACGTTTTGAGGGTTTCACTATATATTCCATCTCAAATTTCTTCGATTTAAGTAGCAACATGGTTCTTCTATTGAATTTTCATTGAAAAACCTCCTTGCTTTCAATGGGGTATTTTTATTTAAGTTGGAACCTATTGAAGTATATTACTATTCTACATTTTCTTGATGTTTGAAAAATTGGAATTTAAGACCAATGTTTTGTTTGGCACATTTTATCGGTAGATGGTGTGAATAATTCTTTGTGGAGATGACAATCAATTTATGGTTTTTTCATTTGACCATTTAGGAAGCATCTACTTCCAAATATTCAATCCCAAATTCGTTGGTATGGAGGATTTATTGGTTACATTTATTTACAAGTGGTAGGGAGGGTTTTATTCACACAGTCATTTCCTTGTTGGGTTATTCATGTATGGGTAGATTGAGTCTTCCCACACTCGCCATCTCTATAAATGATATGTAACATGAATGAGCCCCTCAATGGCATCAATATTACTGATGTTTATTTCACATTCAAAATAGCCAAGGAATCCCATGTTTCCCTTGTACTACTCTATGTTTCCTCGATTAAAAACACTAACGATCACCACAAGTGAAGTTACAAGAAAAGGAACCAACAAATATCTCTTCCTTATACACAAGGGATCCCTGCATGAAATCAAAATCTTGGTATGAACAAGGAGAAATTATGGAGTGTGTGAGTGCTTTATGGGTCGACCAAAGGATCTATGTTATTCAATTTCTAGTTGGTCCTTCTAATGATGGAGTTGTTATAAGTGATATTTTTGTAATTGGATTTCAAAGATCTCTTACTTAGGCCTCAGAAAAGAGATGACATCCAATTGTAATGAAAAATATGCTTCTCTTGCATTTTTCCTAAAAATTTTAAGATCAACCCTAACTAAGAGAGTTAATTATGATAGGACTGTCTTTTGACAAGTCATTGAAGTTTAAATAGATTGAGGACCCATTAAAAACTCAGGAAAACCTGGTTTTCAAATGAAACAAAGTGTCACCATCCTCATGTGATCCCTTATTCATATTATGTAAATCTTGATTACAAAACCATGGTCACTCCACAGTGCAACATTCGAATCTATCTGGCTGAGGAATATGATCAGGAACCTCACAAGTAACCAGTTCCAAATTATTTTGATTACCACATAGGCGCATAAGAGGTGTAATATCCAATTCTTTCTTCTGGCTGGGAGGAAAAAAAGGCTATGCAAAACTACAATTTGCCAGTCATTCCTTCTTTGGAGGACATTGGAAGATTTCCAACCAAACAAAACTCCTTAACTGATGAGTCTAACCATAACTTTTTAAGCCTAATATAAAATTTCTTTTAGTATCATTAAATCCCTTCCATTTTTTAAGATTTACAAAAACATGGCTCTAGAGTGAAGGACTTCATGCAATTTGTGAGTGTCAAACATAAAAATATGTTTATCAAACTTCCACTTGTAGTCCCTCTAAATTGGGGCCTCAATTAAGCAATTTGTTATAATAATAAATCCTCTTCAAGTAGAAGAAATTTTCTATAGTTTCTATACAATATTATTCAGATACAACTTGGGTAATATTCACATTGTAGGGAATTCATCGAGATATTTAAGAAATACATTTACAATTTCCACATCATTTATTACTTCACAAGGATAACTACTGCCATTGATGACCATATTTATTACATGATCTAAAATGAACACAGAAAATCATTGCATGGAATTTTATGTGAAATTATCATCACGTTATTTTTTTCTATAGATGCTATACAATATTCTCCACTAGAAACTTTGGTAATGTTCACACATTCAGTAATTCATAAAGCATTTTGAGAAATGCATATACAATTTTATGCACCTTTTATTATTTCACAAGGAAAACCTCTACCAACCTCTACCATTGATGACCATATTTATTATACAGACATGGATGAAAAATGTTTCTTCTCGAAACTTCATTCAATATCTCAAAAAAAAACATTTATAAGAATATATCCAAAGTAGAATAATATATATTATTATATTTCCATTGTAAGGAACATAATGAACTATAGAAACCTCTATGAACTAAATATACCTGCTTTCCAGTCTCAAGCACCATCCCCTTAGGAACCATCTTCAGTGAATCAATTTAGACAACTTGGAAGACATACTTCAACCTCAACACAACATACATTGCTATGAATTAAACTGAGATCTATCCCTTCATAACATATATTTTGTCACTCTAGATTCCATATCATTAGTTAGCATTATATAATTTACAACAAAATACTTAGAAGATTTAGAACTAAAACTGTTGCGATCAAAACCATTGCATATAAAATTAAAATTTAGTCGACTAGGAATGGATGAAAAAATCTAGTTGATAAAAAATTTATAAGGCCTACTAGGATATTCTCCTGAGAGAAGTGGCATGCAAATCCTAATCAAATACTTCTTTTAGGACTAATATATTTCCCATGGTAACTAAATTTGAGGTCAAACGTATCATAGGAGCTTCAAAGTTTTATGCTAGAATAAATGTTACATATGGCATATTAAACACGTGAAAATATTTTTTATGTGAAATAAGCACCGATCTCCAAATAAATTGAAGTTTTATTTCTTAAAAAATTCTAAGCTTCCAAATTCATCCATCAAAATAAATTATAAACTTGTCCTCAAAGAGGCTATAGGTCATCCTTTTCATCACAAAAACCTACAGCAACCATTGAAAAATTGAAATCTTTAGATTTAGGCTATGAGACAACCCTTTCCAAAGTAGCCTTCGTCAAGTATCAGAAATGAATGGATAAAATTAGTTGTAGGTTGATTTATATTGTTAGTAAGATTTTTTAAGACCTAACAAAGCCACTATCCTCATTCAGAGTTTTCGTTTCTTGAAAATGTTGGATTGTTGAAACTACTCTTCACCATTTCTATATAGGGTTTGCAAATTGGTGCTCCTTGCTCAACACTTACCCTCAGACCATCATTTACCTTTGGGATTATTATTTAACCAACAACCTTTACATCTGCCTCCAAAAACCATATGCATATTTTATAAGATATGGGGAAATTGCTGTCGTAGAAAATTCAAATTTAGCAAATTAGCACTAAATGCAATTTGGGAATTTTCCACCAGAGTGATTTTCTCTCATTTTGCACTCCAGTTGACCCTGGAATATATTGACTTGTTTCTCCTTCTTAATTTTTATGATCTACAA
Organism: Pinus albicaulis; assembly: GCA_034641835.2. Taxonomy (NCBI): domain Eukaryota; kingdom Viridiplantae; phylum Streptophyta; class Pinopsida; order Pinales; family Pinaceae; genus Pinus; species Pinus albicaulis. The sequence goes on from CM076574.1 coordinate 1,102,729,523, forward strand.
ATTAAAGTTCCTCTATTATTTCCTTCAACATTTCTACTGATATATTGAAACAAATGAAGCTAGTTTAGGGCATCAGATCTCAATGCCCCACTGACTAAATATGGAGATGAAGTTCAGAATCTCTTAGTTTTTAGGGATCTTGCAACCTCCATTGACTATACATGTGTTGTGTTTTGATAACCATCATGCATGGTTTCATATGTATAGATCCATGAATGTTATAAACAATTTCAGGTCTATATGACTATAGTTTTTACCATTCATTATTACATGATACACAAAGGAAGAGAATTTATACTCAACATAACAATGTGATTGGAACCATGAATGTGATTTTTGCTATCAAAGAATTTAGCCTAGAATTCCATTTGGTTAAATAGGGTACCATGGAATAATATGCTATATTCTCTCTACTTCTTATAGTTTCACAAAATATTATGGGAACTCATAACACATTTGGGTGAAATGAAGCTCTTTCATCTATGAATGCATTGGCCAAGTGCCGTAGGTTGGAGGGTTCAAGTGATTTTCCCATTTATCCTTAATGACCTAGAGAAAAGGATTGTACTCACTATATTATGCCAAGAACGTGCAAATTTGGAGCTGACTGTGTAGAAATTTGCTGAATAATGATCAATTATCCACCGAGACTATCCTGATCACTTACAATTCGAATTCATATGCAATACATAATCTCTTCCACTCAGATCATCACACATGCAGAAAATAAAACAAGCGATAACACATCAAATCATCATACACATTAACACAGTATGTATGGGGAAAGCTTATAGCTGAAAACCCCGCAGCTATTGTGTATATTATAATGGAGAAATCATGTAAAAAACTCAGTACAATACTCCTCACAAGTACTCAGTACTTTCTCATGAAGTTACACACAAACTAGCTCAGTTTTGAACAGGTTACTGGTTCAAAACTCACCACTAATCGCCTTTCCTCTATTGCGCAATCATGGCTTGTCTAAATAGAGATCCAAGGTTCGAATCTCCTTGGATTGACAGCACAATCATCATGGGCAATTCCTCCAAGTGTGGTGCAAATCTCATGCACAACTGATGTCGCCACTGATAGCTAACTCCACCCTTTCATCTACCTCTTTCACTGGTCTCCACTGAACTGATCATGCACTGTAGTGAACTGATGTGTTCTTGAGTTGAATAATGAGTTAATAATTAATGAATTAAATAATATTTAATTCACTCCACTCATAACTAGTTGATTATCTAGTTAAACTAATCTCAACCAGTTCAACTAAATTAAACCGAACACAACTCCACTAGTTGTCTCATTAACTCCACCAAACTTCTTCCACTGAAGTCCTAACTGAAGTCAACTATGCAAGTGCTCACAAAAACCTTGGGAATAGTGTAATTCCTCTTTCAGAAGCATGAGACACTTCCAAGGCTCGAATTGAAGTGCTCCAAGAGAGTAAACTGAAGTTTATAGTCCAAATATTATTAAGGGTAAATAATATTTGACTTCCCTATTTTAAGGAGAGGCAGTCTAAAAATAGACTTCGAACTATAGGTCCGAAAAATAGAGGTCCATCTATTTTTACCAACATGAACAATACTCCAAGAATAACATACTGCAATCCCCGGACCATGCTCCATATGTCTAAAAATAGATTTTGCGCCAGAATTTGCCTGCGGGCCCACTTAGTGAAGGCGACTTCATTTCACTAAGCTCCATCATCTTGCTGCATTCTCAACAGACTGCAAGTTTGATCATTCCCCTTTGGATTCCAACTAGTGGAATTCCAAATTAGAAATAGGTGACTGTTAACTCTATATTTATATTTAATTGTATTGGGTCGTAACTTAGCACTTACAGTATCTTGTTTTCTCTTATGTTATAAAGTTTTAGCATATAATAATATACAAGTTACTTTCGATTGTAGTATATAATAATCCCCTGATAGTATGTACATTATTTAATAAAATGCCTGATTTTGTCATCGAAAAAAATTGCAGATTGTCCAATATCTTCAATCATACGTATTTTGCTGACCATTCACATCTTTCCCATTTTTATGGCATTTGTGCAGTTTTATGATCCGAATTTCATATCTTGTCTTCAATATATCTTTATTTAGAAACAGAAGAAAGGGTAGATTTATCTATAATTCATAAACAAAAACACGTTACACTTTTAAATGGAGACATTTCTCTCATGATTGAATGTGTGATTGTATTTCTATTCTTATTTATTCCACAATTTCTATTTTTGATTGTATGAATGAGTTGTGTTCTTTTATTCTGAACCCAAATAAATCTATTTTTTCTACTCTTTGCCCATGTAATTATCAATGGGATAAATGAACTATTTACCATATTAGGATGTTGAATCATCTCCAAACAACTTCCACTCTACATTATTCTTATTATTTTTATTAATTTATGTTGGGAAAACTTGATGTGGTTAAGTTACTAGGTTTTTGAGCTCTAGGTTTATGGGAACCTGTGGTATTAAGTCTATTGGCACATGGTATTCATGTGGAATCTTATTTAAAAGGAAAACTTAAACTAGCCTAGATCCATCTTAACTCAGGATCTACCAAGGGCCGAGAGAGATCAATTGTATTTTCTCTCTAAAGGAATTTTTAATCTCAAGACATTTGATCTCTCGTGTTTCTTGGTAGATCCAGAGTTAAGATGGATCTAGGCTGGTTTTTCCAACATAGAGTTTGAAGCTGCTCAAGTTTGATTGCTCAAGTGTTATATGTGAAGTTCCAAGGTATGTGATAGGTAGGTTCTACAAGAACAAACACAGTGAGGAAAAGGGAAGGGAAACTACAGAGATCAAATCTGTTGAACAATATACTTGCTAAGGTCACTTGGGGGAATTAAACCTAGGTGGGGAGGATAAAACTCCTACAAACTATTTGGACTAGACTAATTTGACAAAATTAGTAGATCCTTGGCTATCACAACAATTTTGAATTATATGGTCGAATTTCTATTGTATTATTTTTTGTTTTTTGTGTGTGTGTCAATCCAATTAGCCCCAAATTGCATATAATAATAATAAGCACACTTGATTACAAATCTATGTTTTTGTGAAATAAATATACATATATATTCCAGTGTGGCGAACTTATTAATGTGATATTTTATAAGTGGATTGTGGGTTGCGTGGAAATTATTTACTGGGTGCAAGTGTTAGTATGTTAGTAATTTTTCATATCAAGGCATCAATATTATTTGCCTCTAAATAGTGTGTCTGATTTTATGCTTAGATAACACATGGTAGTCTTATTAGGGAGTAATTTGTTTCACCTAGACTAGATTAAATTGATAAAATTGGTAGATCCTTGGCTATCACAATAATTATATGTTCGAAGTTCTTTTTTAGTACTTGTTAAGTTGTTATTGTTTGTCTGTGTGCCAATCTAATTAGCATAAAATGCAGATAATAAAGATAAGCACACTTGATTACACATGTATGTTTGTGAAGTAAATAGACATCCATCTTCCAGTCTGGAAAACTTTATAATGTGATATGTTCGAAGTTCTATTGTATTACTTGTTACTGTTTGTGTGTGTGCCAATCTACTTAGCATCAAATGTAGATAATAAAGATAAGCACACTTTATTACACATCTGTGTTTGTGAAGTAAATATACATTTGTCTTCTAGTGGAAAACTTATTAATGTGATATGTTATTAGTAGACCACATCCTACACACTCGAATCATAACCATATGTAGGGAAAGGATGAACCACCTCCTACACACATGCAAACCATCAGCAGTAGGAAGAATCCTACACGTGGGGAGAGGATGAACCACATCCCACTGACATGTCAACCACAAATTATAGGGAATAAACATCCTACATAGTCTTCTTACTCTTAAGTGATGATAAAAATAATGGAAATATTATCTATATTGATGGAAGACCTAAAGCTTCCAACAATATCACAGGGTTTATAAATAGCACACGACCTGGGACAAAAAACAAACAACCAAATTGCATATTTGAGGGACGTTAAGTAAACCAAGTAGTCGTGTGTGAAATAAAAAAGATAAATCTTGGGGAAGAGTTATTAGTGGATTACCATATGAATAGAGTAGATACATCCATTAGTAGTGTGTAGGTAGTTATGAAACACCTATATTTTAAAAAAATGTTACTTATTTCATTATTTTTTTATCTTTAACAATGTTTAAAATGTCATTTCACATTTCTAATTTTATTGTAATGTCGCAGAATGATTGTCGCACAAGAACAACCTCAGGACAGGTAAACAAATAACAATTTTTCTTTCAGATTAGTTTCTTTATCTTTAACAATTATATAGACACACACACACACACACACACACACACACACACACACACATATTTCATGGTTCTCATTATTTTATAATGTGGCAGGATGATCACAGAAAGGGGCCAGTCGAAGAACATGTAAAGTACCAAACTTTCTCTATATTCATGTATTTTAATTTTTTACATAATTTAAATAATGTAAATTTTGTTCAAATATGCAAACGTCTCTCCATGGTGCGTGTCACGATTCCCCAAGTCCATTTGTTTTTCTATGAAAAAATATTCAAAAATCAAACAAGGAACTTGAGTGTTTGATAGACATTATGCCTCAAACACCTGAAATAGAACAAATGATATTACAAGTTATGACCCAAATTCAGACATATGAGCTAATAACCAAAAATAAAAATGATATTTTTATTGCTACGCATAAGATCAATTGTGATAGGTTGATTTATAACTTTTGTATTAACTAAACTAACAAAAACATTCTTTCATATGTAGCATTTTGTGCAACCTATTGTCCTAAGTGTTCGTGGTAGTGGGACACAAAGGTAAGAGATTCTTGAGGAACCCCTCATACGCCTTTAGTTAGCAACCAAGAAACGCACCCCTAGGAAGACACATAGGCAACTTATGCACGTGGTGGTAGTGATGAGGGTGATATGGCTAACTTTACGATTGCATTTTCTGGAGCTACATGTGTCACCTCCACGAGGACCAATCTAGGCACGTTTTTTGTGAACAATGAAGGTGTTCCTATAAAGAAATTAAAACTCCCAAGTAATTTTGAATATTTTAACCGTTTCATGTACTCTATCTAAAACTTATTTTATCATGATTATTGTTTTTAAATTAATGACAATATATTTTTCTATGTAGGAAACAATGATTTCTATAGGGCCTTGGAGGGAAGGGCATTGGTAATTTTTGGCCCAACCATATGCACAAGGTGGAATTCCCATAATTCCAAACTAAAAAAGGAATTTCTATATTATCTAGAAGGCATTTCTGGGGTGGGCACATTTAATAGAACAATGGTCACCCGGGAAGTTAGCCAATATCTGAAATATACGCAGGACACCTATAGGAATTTATTGAAAAATAAATCTAGATATGAGTGTCCTCTCATAATTCCAGAGAGGGAGTGGAGAACACTCATCGAGGGCAGAAAAGATAAAAAGGCCAAGAAAGAATGAAAAATGCCAATTGGACCAGCAAGGTAAATTACAACTTTAATTCAATATCTTTAATTTTCTCTATGTCTAAAATAAAGGTGTGCTACATAACTGACTTTAAGCTTTTGATGATAGGTTTCCTGACACCTCGAAGGCAACCAAATCTAGGATTGACAAACAAGGCCAACACAAGATAGGCTAGGGCGGCTACTTGAAATTAGTCGCAAGAATTGTAAGTAGTTAAACATATTGTTAATTGTATCGCCTTCCAACATTTTTGTAATCCTATAAAATAACATTAAAAATACACAATCTTATGCAATGTAGGGTGAAAAATTTGGAACGGAAACCACAGAGGAAGATAGAGAGATTGATTTACATTCCAACTATCAAGTCGTGGTTGAACATTGTAAAATATTGGGACAGGTCCCAAGATCCACTATACCTGATAAGGTAAAACATTGACCTTTTAATATGTTTGTTTTCATCCATAAATTTAATGTCTAACATTTTTTTTTAAATTAGGGGAGAAACACTTTAAATGAGCCAAATAACTCATTGTAGAGCAATGTGTTGAGAGTGAAATATTTTCATAACATGATCCTCACATGCAACCTGATCATTCCAGTGAGGATCAGGCCAACAGTGCTGCTATCAGTGAGGCCCACAGCGGTAATTAATTTCTACTTATATTTCTTCTACTTATACATTGAGGGTTGTGTCCTTATAATGTTTTTAGTTTAAATGACAAAGAATGTTGCACTTGAGCATCCTACCACCGGAGAAGAAAACGGGGCAATAGTTCCAATGGCGAAAATTGGTGCACCAAGTAAATAATGTCATTGCAATTTTTTTTTATTAATATTACCGAACAACTTCAATTATATTTAAAAACTAGCAATTTAAATTTAATAATTTTTTTTTTAGGCGAAGCCCCATCACTACATGAGACCATACATCATGAGTACCCAACTAGATCAACTATGTGGGAAAGGCACCAAACATAAGTAGAGAACAATGATGTTGATGTTGTAATTAGGGGATTTAGAAATAGGAAGAAGCAAAAGAAAATTTGATTATGTAAAATATTGTATTATGATAAGACATATGATGAATGACGTACCATACTTGAAAACTTTTTTTTGTTATATAAAAACTCTTTAATAATACTATTTTTATGCCATACACTTTCAATGTTTTCTTGCATACTTTTTGTTGCATTTCTTTTTAATTAGTCATTGAATATTTTTTTTTGTGCTCATGTTCATAAAAATGAAATATAGAATGGGTATTGTGGAATTGAGAGTGATGTGAGGGGGGTGGGGGGCGAGGGGAGGGACCATAATAACTTCCACCTTCATGTGGTTGGCCCTGTTTAGTAGAGAATAATTTATTGGAGTGATTTAATCTTGTAGCAAACCTCCCTTGATCCAGCGTTGCAGCAAAAAAGTCACTGTTGACTTATTTTCTACTCTTTTAGATCGTGGAAGGCTTGTTCCAAGTTCATATGACTCCAATAAATTTTTCTTGAAATGAAGAGGAGCTTATTTAGGTATGCTTTGAAATTGTCAACATATGTTCTAACATTATCATCATAATCCATCTTAGAGTAAAAAATACTACAAATATTACTAGTATTTATTGTATAGATAATTATGGATGTTGAATAACTTGGCAACGCATATACAAATCCTTTTGCATCATGAGAAATAACAACTAGCAGCATAGAAGGGTTCCTGGATTTGTTACAATGGATTGAGGTGGATATTTCACTCTCAGACTTGATTATGAGAAGGAATAATGGGATAGAGAAACTGGCCACCTTAAAGGAGTTGCCAAAAACAACATATGTAATACTTTGGGTCTTCATTTGATATTGTGTGTGTGAATTTGTGTCACTGTGATTATGTGGTGTGCATGTTCCTTCTCAGTGTTTCGATAAATTTGAAAGTTCCATTTTCAAAATCTCTATTGTTGTCAATTTTGTTTTTTCTGGTGATGTAGACAAGTAGAAATAATATCTATAACCTAAATGTCAAATAATTACTGTGTTTCTGTGTCCTAATGTTTTCTTTGTTATGGAAAGCTATTTGAGACATTCAATTATTTGTAGATTGTGTCCAAAGATCTATTTAAGCCAGTACGTTCCCACAAATACCTAGACAAGGATGCAACTCCACATTATCACAAATCTATCAAATTTTATGACAGCGTTGTAAACCAACTTGTCAACTAGGGTCATGTCTTGGATATTTTTTCTTGTGCGCTTGACCAGGTTCGCAGTGTCACATTTTGTAAGTTTCTTTACACTTCTTAATTCAAGATGAAGGTTTTTCATAATTATGATATGGTTTTTTGTATGTGTTTTTTCCTCTATTTGATTGTAAGTTCGAACATGCTTTTAAACATGGAAACCTTTTTTGTTTTTATACTATTAATATATTGAAATATACCACAGTTTATGAATTGAAGTTTCATGTGAATAAATAACATATTGTTACAGTCATATTTTAATATTATAGAGCGTGTAAGGTTTTGGCACCATCTTGGTGGTTTACATCATATTTTGAAATGGAAGCATTCATTCTTCTTGTTTTGACTATGTGTAGGAAGAATGATGCCAGAATCATGTCCCCATCAAATGTTAATTTTCCCATTTGCGTTTCAAGGGTAAAATATTTGTCTTTGGTGCAATTAATTTCTCTGTAGTTGTTATGTAAATAATGACCACATATGACATCATTTTCATTAAGTTGCATGAGTGTTGGTTGTAATATTGTATGTTGGAATCATAGCTACAAGAATTTAACTTGCTTTATTCCTTTTAGAGTTTCACCATGTCCCCATTACTTCAATCAATTGATTGCTTGGTTATATAATTGTCAACCCACAACACAAGAAATAACCATTTTCTAGCTTGCATTTTTTGATTGGGTCATTGTCTAGGGTCTTTGTGGAACTCTATGCATTCCCATATTCCTTTGGCCATGCTGCCTTATACCTTCAAAAAAATTTACATGGGTTAAAGTAATATGTTGATATTACTAGCGAGTAAGAATGGATCATAATCTCAGTTGAAACTGCATAGCTTACCTTGTGTAACAATTTATTGAGTAAAATAAAGTCCCCATAAAACTGTTGGTTTTCCCATTTGAGTTTCTTAGGTAAAAATATCTATCTTTGGTGCAATTAATAACACTGTAGTTGTTATGATGGGTTTTTCTATGATGCATAAATAATAATAATATATAACATGATTATGAATAAGTTGTAGGATTGTTGGTTGTAATATTGTATGAATTGTAGCTACAACAATTGAAATTTCTTTATTACTTTGGTGTTTCACCACAACTTGATTGCTTCAATCAATTGAATGTATGGTTATATAATTGTGAAGCTACAAAACAAAAAAACCATTTTTTGGCTTCCCTTATTTGATTGTGTCATTGGCTAGGGACTTTGTTAGTGAGTAAGAATGGATCAAAATATTACTTGAAATTGCATAGCTCACCTTTGTAACACTTTATTGAGAAAAATATAATCCCCATCAAATGTTTGTTTTCCCATTTGAGTTTCTAGGGTGAAGATATATGTCTTTGGTGCAATTAATTTATCTGTTATTTTTACGATCATTTTTTTTATGTTATGTAACTAATAATACATATAACATAATTATGATTATGTTGCGGCATTGTTGGTTATAATATTATATCTTGACATTGTAGTTGCAACAAGCGAAATTCCTTTATTCCTTTGGGATTTTCACCACAGCCCCATTGCACCAACCAATTCAATGCCTCTTCATATAATTGTGAAGCTACAACACAAAAAAACCACTTGTTGGCTTCCATGATTTGATTTGGTTATAGGCTAGAGTCTTTGTGGAACTCTGTGCATTCCCATATTCCTTTGAATAGGATGCCTCATACCCTAAATTTAATGTATGGGAATCATGGTAGCTTGAATTCCCATGTTTTTGTTATTTGGATAATTACCCACAATATTTTCTTAACTAATTGATGTATTGAAATGACCCCTGACATACACAGATTATTTTGGTTAATGTGTGGTTGGCTTAAAGTATAATCACCTATTCTTGATTCTTAGCTATTTTCAATAAAATTACTCTGAAGGCCATCATGAATTGGAAAACTTATAATTAATTTGATTTTTGAATTCTCTACATTCAAAACAAATTTTAAATTGATGACATGATTTTCTTGGATTTCTTGGGTAATGCCCTTGCGTATGCATTGTTTATGAAATTTCTAAGCAACAGCAATACCACTTGGAAATTCAAATAGGAGTCCATTTTACTATTTTTAGGCGGTGTTGTAACCTACAACAATGTGAGGAAGTAGCTACCTACAGACATGCTTTTTATTAATGCTTGGGGCTTAACTCTTAACAGATTCCTTGAGATATGTTTGTAACTTTGTATATGATGAACACTTGCTTCACGTGAATGGGTAGAGTTATAAATCCTCCAACCCATCGGCGCTGCAATATAAATCACTACCCTAATGGATGAGTATCTAGCTATTGGGGTGAAGGTCTCATCATAGCCAATTATCTCCTTCTAAGAAAACCCCTTAGCCACAAATCCAACTTTGAACTTTTCCACACTAAAATCAATAGTGTGCTTAATCTTGTAAACCTATATAGAGAAACCATATATTTTCTCTCTGGCCAAAGTACAACCTCCGAGACATTGTTCTTCATAATGGAAGAGTACTCTTCCACCATGGCATCTATCCACACCTAATGCTTGGACTTCCTGAAAGCTAGAAGGCTTAGCCTTAGTTAGCTCACTCATCAACACCATATATCCATAATATCGTTGTGTTTCCCTACTCTATTTGACTGAATATATAGGAGTACCTACGTACGCTTGAGAATCTGTTAGTGTTTTCTCTACCCACTTTACCCTCTTCCTCCCTATGCTAGGAGTCTGAGCCCAAGTGAGAGAGGCCTAGATTTAACGGTGTTCCATAATCACCCTTGAGTCTTGGAGGGAACATTGGGACTCTAAAGGGATATCTAACCTGATAACTGAATTTTTCAACACTAGGGTTTTCACCATCACATGACACGTCTGCTTCCAATTCTCCATATCCCTTGTTGTGTGTGTGTATATATATATATATATATATATATATATATATATATATATATATATTAGAAACTAGATATATATGTAGATTCAAAATTGTCAAAAGTATTGCTACTAATATGGGAATGCACAAATCACTGTAGTTGTAAAGCTCTTCTCTGATGTTGTTAGTGAAGAAATATTCAATTGTATTATGAGACACACTAATATTTTTTTGTTTTCCAAGGTTGAATTTATTAGATTAACATTGGATCTATTAAATACATAGAAGAATTAAAAAATGTTGCATGAAATATTTAAGGTTAAAATTTATTTATGCAAAAAATTTTGAATCTATTTTTTCTTTTGAATGTGCAGAATCCCAAAGATATGAGGGAAGGATTTGGATCTTCATTTTTCACATAGGGAAATAGCTACTCATGGTGGAATAGAAAGGGTAAGGTAGAATTTGTATATTTATTATAGAAAGATTATACTTTTGGAGAAATGGCTTCTAAAAAGTCTCCTCGTATTTTTTCTTCTTTATGACAACCATCCATCTAGAACAATGGTTCCAGAAATTTGGCTTTTGAAAACTGGCCCCTTTTTCTTGCTAATTTATGATAACTATGCATCTAGCAAAATTTGTTTTTGTAGCAGAAAGGTGGGTATGTAATAGGTTCCTACACATGAGCTATCCACGTTCTTATTGTCTGTAGTCAGTGTTAACATTGGAACCTAACCATTATTACTCATTTATATTACATCATTTCCCCATAAATGATTTAAAATTAAAGTAATGATTAGATCCTTAAGGATGATAATTTGAAAGCATTGTTTCAAATTGGGCAACAGTTTCAACTCCCAATTTTCATTAATTAAATAGAACTGTACAACAAGATATGTACAAAATGAAGTTGATCTCAACAACCAACCTATTTAAAATCATAGGTCCAAGTATAAATAATCTAACTTGCATAATTATACAAACTTTGGGGAGAGGGGGAAACAAACAGAAGAATTTGATCTGTAGTGACTGTTGGTGTTTTGTGCAACACAACTTGTTGAGATCTCCACCCACTCCAGTGAGCCTGCAATAATTTGGAATAACTGCATGCAACAAAGGTTAATGCAGAATTTTATTAACATAACATGACTGAACATTGAGAATCCATGATCACTTTGTTGTAATGCTAGAACCAATTGACTAAGAATATTACTGTGTTTGTGTCACAATTCTAATTTTACAGTTTGATACATAACAAAATTTCCCATTGCAATTCGCATTTGGTGTTGATGATTCTTTGTTATTTTTCACCTTCGATACAGTGATTGAATTTGCATGCCCATACTTGATGAATTTTGTGTTGAATTTTTCTCGCAAGCTTGGTCGATTTGTGACTCACTCTAGGATCAAACAACCACTTAAGATTTTTTGATCTTAAACACTATTTTGCAAGTTGGGGAGTGTAAAAAATGGCAATAAAACTTTTTTGTGGAATTTTTGAGCATGTGAGGATTCATGAAATTGTTGGGGTGGAGTTTTTGTTGTATTACAGATGTAGTCTAGGTACACAATTGAGGGGACATAGCCACATTATCACCTTCGGAGTTAGGAAAATGTTGCTACCTTGGAATTATTTGTTGATGTTATGACTTTTACGCAAAAGGTTTTTGGTCAAGTCAAAGATGATAAGCCGTGTTATGAAACCAACTCCAAAAATAGAAGAAAAGAGAGATCAACACCTTAGAAATAAGCCACATAGAGGGGGAAACCTCCTTTACATTACATAAATGAATGGTTCTTGGATGATACAAATGACAAAACCTCCTTTCTATATATAGGAGTCCCTGAGGTCACAATATAATCCTAGCCAACCTAACAATAATAATGTAAGGGCACAATAATAACAATATGGGGGTTACAGGGGTACAACAATAACCATAAGGGGGCTACACTAAAAACAATACATGAATACAATATTAATATAGGGACCTAAAATGGCCTTCTCCTTCAAAAAAATGTTGTCCTCAATGCTTGAGTAGATGTGGATGCTTCTCTATAAAATTCTCATCCTCCCATGTAGAATCTTCAGTGGATAATTTCTTCCACTTAATGAGATACTCTAAAATTGATCAATTTCGTAGCTGCCAATTTCTTATTTCCGTGACTCCTTCAAGTTCCAATATCATTTTTCCTTCCCCATTAAGTTCTGGCAATATTGTTTGAACTTGAATTTTTTCACCTATAACCTTCTTTAAGCATGAAACATGCAAAATAGGATGCACTCGAGAAGAAGCAAGAAGCTCCAACTTGTATGCCATAGTACCAATATTTTGCAACACCTTGTAAGGACCATAGTATTTTGGTGATAATTTATTATCCTTCTTAGCTTGGTTGAGGGAAATTTTTTTGTATGATTGTAGCCGTAAAAATACCCAGTCTCGTGCATCAAAACATCTCTCGCTGTGATGTTGATCTGCCTATTGTTTCATTCGATTTTGTGCCAAATTTAGGTTATCCTTTAAGAGTTCGAGAAATTGTTGTTGATGCTCGATGTGATGTTCCACTACTTGAACCTTAGAATTTTCTCTTAAATATGATTTGATGGATGGTGGATGATATCCATAAAGTGTCATAAATGGGGTCATTTTTGTTGCAATATGGAAGGAAGTGTTATACCACCATTCAGCCATAGGTAACCACTTGAACCATTGTGTTTGTTTATTAGATACAAAACAACGATGATATCCTTCCAAACATTTGTTCACTATCTTAGTTTTCCCATTGGATTGAGGATGATAAGATGAGCTATGAGCTAGTTGAGTACCCAAACAAGAAAATAAGTATGTCCAAAAATTTCCAGTAAAAATGGGATCTCTGTCGCTTACAATAATATTTGGGTTTCCATGTAGCTTTTGAATTGTTTCCATAAATGTGGTAGCAACTGTACTTGCTTTAAATATATGAGATAATGCACAAAAGTGTGCATACTTGGTAAGTCTATCAACTACCACCATGATGACACTCTTGTCCATCGGACTTAGGTAAACCTATAATTAAATCCATTGAAATCTTCTCCCAACATTGACTTGGAATGTTTAAAGGTTGTAGAAGGCTAGGGGTCTTAATTTTCTCAAATTTATTTTGCTGGAAAACCAAACATTCTGTGAGAAAATTTTGAATATTAGATTTAAGGCCATCCCAAAAAAAAAAAAATCTTCACCCTCTAGTAAGTTTTTAAAATTCCTGAGTTTCCTCCTAAAGGAGAAGTGTGCAATTCGAAAAGAAAATTTTCTTTTAGTTGGGAATTCTTACAAAGATATAAGTGATATTTGTACCATAAGGAATCATTTTTCCAAGTAAATGTATCATATGTACTAGGATCTTGCTGCAAAATTTGAATGAGTGTCCATACTTCTTTGTCCTTTTTCCATTCATCTCTTTCTTTGGTTATCCAATCTGGTTCGATAATAGAAATGGAACAAAGCAATAATTCCACATGCTCATCCTTTCTTGAGAGTGCATCTGCAACAAAATTTAGCTTCCCTTTTTTGTAGATGATTTCAAAGTCATAACCCAACATCTTTTTGACCCATTTTTTCTTCTCTTCTGAAGATAGTCTTTGTTCCAAAAATTAGTTAAGACTATCATGACCAAGTTTTACCTTGAAGTGTCTTCCCATTTGGTAGTGTCGCCATTTAGTTAGTGCATGTAGTATTGAAAACATTTCCTTCTCGTAAATATATTTCTATAAATACTTTTGATGCAGTAAAACTGCATATTTCAAAATTGCGTGGATATGTGGGTTATGGCCTACTTTAGACATATAGGAAACCAAATCAATGCCGATCTATATGAAGTGAACCATTTAAAATAATAAAATGTGGTCAACTCATTGACCCATCAAATCTCATCCTTCAACACATCCATACCATCAACATGCCCACCCAGTATCCCAAATGTAGACCTTTTCTTCCAAATATCTGGAACTGATGTCACCCTAATGTGGGACATTCCAATAGCCCACAAATTGTTCTCAACAACAAAACAATTGGATGCTTCCAAAGGGCAGCCATGTTCAAGCATTCAAATAACTATCCATTATTGCATGTCTCGTCTCTAAAGAATGCAACTGTAACTGCATCAGCCGTGGTATCCTTCACACATTATCATCAAAGATACGAACCTCCCTGAATCTTTGATCATCACATCCCACTTTAATTAACTCCTCGATTTGACAGTGCGATAAGACCATTGGTGGTTTCTCAAAACCACCTCTCAATTCTATGCGAAAGTTGATGATTGTTTTGAACCAAAATCATTTCACTGTTTCTCTTCTTTGTCGATTCCTGAATCCAAGCAAAACAAGTTCCAACCACTTCCAATGTGCCTTCGACTCGATCCGGAACATTTCCCACACACTGATTTCTTTAATACGACTCCCTGTTGAGCTTTTAACTTATCTTTATTATCTGTGTATGCATCACTCCATACAACAATTCTTTCTATAAATTGACATTATTATTCGATCACCATCGATCCTTGTAATGATCGATGGTTGATCAATAAAATCATAACACAGAATTTAATTCATAACTCTAAATTATACATAAACAATAATCAAACATGCAAAAATCCACACAAGACACCTTTCAATTATATACAAACTCAATTACAATCTAAGGCATCTCAGCCTTAGTCACAAACTCTCCTGCAACTACATTGTATCCTCTCACTCACACTCTATATCCTCCTCACACAACAAAGATTCTTTTTATAGAATTTTTCAAGAGCGTGATTCATTTAAGATCCATGATTTCTCTCCTTCAATCTCTCAAACAAGCCCCTAAATCTCTCGTTATGCATACATGTCAGATAATTATAATTAATTAAACCTTATCAGTTTTGAAAATTTAGTTCTATTTTAACAAAATTTTCCCCGTTTTACAATGACTGTCCACGTTTTCTCCTTTCATAGATTTTGATTATGATTTTAATCAAAGTGCCTGGATTCTCCTGCATTAGACTCCTGAGGTACAAGAATTCTTATGACCTCTTGGTCATAAGTTTTCTTCATCGCTTAGCAATTCTACCCACATCCTTTGTGGAATTTCCCATTGTGATCTTCTCGTAACAACATTCTTGAAAAATTATACCCACATCCTCTGTGGAATTTCCCTTTGTGAGCTACAACAAGAATTTTTAGTAGCAAGTCCTCCCTGCTACCAGATACTTCACCAAGCTTCTCTCCTCTTATCCCAGTCTTTCGGCATCTCTTTGGTTCTCTCCTCTGGAACCATTAGGTTGCTGCAATATTCTCACCTTCCTCTCCTGCTACCTTCACAAAATAAAATAAAAAATCACAAGATTTACAAATATTTAACATAAATGTACCTCTTCTTCCTCACATACAAGCTCCTTCTCACAGGAAATCCTTTCCTCACTCTAATACCACTTTGATGCAGTAAAACTGCATATTTCATAATTGCATGGATCTGTGGGTTATGGCCCACTTTATACATGTAGGAAACCAAATCAATGTCGATCTATATGAAGTGAACCATTTAAAATATTAAAATGTGGTCAACTTGTTGACCCATCAAATCTCATCCTTCAACACATCCATACCATCAACATGCCCACCCGGCATCCCAAATGCAGACCCTTTCTTCCAAATATCTGGAACTGATGTCACCCTAACATGGGACATTCTAATAGCCCACAAATTGTTCTCGACAACAAACAATTGGAAGCTTCCAAAGGGCAGCCATGTTCAAGCATTCAAAGAGTTGTCCATTATTACATGTCTCATCTCCAAAGAATGCAATTGTAACTGCATCAGCTGTGTTATCCTTCACACGTTACCTTCAAAGATACGAACCTCCCCGAATCTTTGATCATCACATCCCACTTTAATTAACTCCTCGATCTGAAGGTGCGATAAGACCATTGGTGGTTTCTCAAAATGGCCTCTCAATTCTGTGCAAAAGCTTATCACTGTTTTGAACCAAAATCATTTCACTGTTTCTCTTCTTTGTGGATTCCTGGTTCCTAGCAGAGCAGGTTCCAACCGCTTCCACTGTGCCTTTGACTCGATCCAAAACATTGCCCACATGCTTATTTATTTAGTATGACTCCCTCTTTAGCTTTTAAGTTATCTTTCTTATCTGTGTATGCATCACTCCATACAACAATTCTTTCTATAAATTGAAATTATTATTGGATCACCATCGATCCTTGTAATGATCAATGGTCGATCAATAA
Organism: Pinus albicaulis; assembly: GCA_034641835.2. Taxonomy (NCBI): domain Eukaryota; kingdom Viridiplantae; phylum Streptophyta; class Pinopsida; order Pinales; family Pinaceae; genus Pinus; species Pinus albicaulis. The sequence goes on from CM076574.1 coordinate 1,102,746,355, forward strand.
ACTCATAACACAGAATTTAATTCATAACTCTAAATTATACATAAAAAATAATCAAACATGTAGAAATCCACACAAGACGACTTTCAATTATATACAAACTCAATTACAGTCTAAGGCATCTCAGCCTTAGTCACAAATTATCCTGCAACTACATTGTATCCTCTCACTCACACTCTATATCCTCCTCACACAACAAAGATTATTTTTATAGAATTTGTCAAGAGCGTGAATCATTTAAGATCCATGTTTTCTCTCCTTCAATCTCTCAAACAAGCCCCTAAATATCTCATTATGCATACATGGAAGATAATTATAATTAATTAAACCTTATCAGTTTTGACAATTTAGTTATGTTTTAACAAAATTTGCGCCATATTAAAATGACTATCCATGTTTTCTCCTTTCACAGCTTTCGATTTTGATTTTAATGAAAATGCTTGGATGCTCCTGCATCAACTTTCCTTTGATTGGACGACTTTCAAAAGCAATGGGTCTTCATTATTGCATTAAAACAACACCAATTCCATTTCCCGAGGCATCACATTCCAAAATAAATGTTTTTGTGAAGTGTTTCGTATCTAAGACTAGTGCTAGGCATATTTCCTCTTTAAGATGTTCAAAGGCCTTAGTTGCTTCAGGATTACATGAAAATTCATCTTTCATCAATAATGTTGTTGGAGGTGCTTCTATTCCCCCATAATTCTTAACAAACTTGTGATAATACCCTGTTAACGTGAGAAATCATCGCATCTCCTTTATGGTTGTGGGGACTTTCAATTCCTTAATGGCTTTAATTTTGTTAGGGTCTACCTTAACACCCATGTGAGATAAAATATGACCCAGATATTCCACCTATTGTACTCCAAAGAAACATTTGGAGGTTTTTTCATATAATTGTTTCTCCTCCAATAGTTTCAACACCCTGTCAACATGTTGAACATGATCCTTCCAAGACCTATTGTAGAATGGTGTATCATCAAAAAATACTAACAAAATTTTTCTAAGGAAGGGTTCGAAAATGGAATTTATCAACCCCTAAAATGTAGAAGGTGCATTATTAAGGCCAAAAGGCATGACCAAACATTCATAATGAACCTCATGAGTTCGAAATGTTGTTTTTGGAATATCTTCAGTCTTCATTCTAATTTGATGATATCCTGAATAAAGATCCAACTTGGTATAATAAATTGATCCATGTAATACATCCAATAATTCATTAATCACAAGAATGGTAAATTTATATTTAATAGTGAGCTTATTGATCTCCCTATAATCTGGACACATGCACCATGATCCATCCTTCTTGTGCACCAATACTACTGGAGCAGAGAAAGAACTTTGACTAGGTTGAATTATACCATCCTCTAACATTTGTGCAATCATACATTCAATTTCTCTCTTTTGGACATAAGGATACCTGTAAGGACTAATGTTTGGAGGAACACTTTCTGAAATCAAATGAATAGCAAGATCATTATCATGAATAGGTGGGAGTCCTTTGGCAGTTTCAAACCCCTTAGAATGATTTTTAAAGACTTTTTGGAGATCTAGAGAAATAGATGATTTTGATGTTAGAACTTCTAGTGAGAATAATTGTGCAATCATGCCTCGATCTTATTTATTCAAAATATTTGGCATGACAATAGAGCTTATTATATTTCCCATCTTCCTTGCGATACCTCGTAATTCAACTTCCTTTCCTTCCGAAATTTTTTTCAAGAAAAGTTCTTGAAAATTAAAAGATACCATCCCCAAAGATTGTAACCATTATACTCCTAGTACAACATCAACACCTCCCATTGGAATGGAAAGCATTGGACTATTCAATACATACTCCCCCATGGTTAGCTTTATATTATGGAATTTTCCAGAGAAATTTATAGTTCCTCCATTTGCAACCATCACTTGACACTCTGGTGCTAGGTATAGGGAGAAATTCAATTCCTTGGCTACCCTACAATGAATAAAATTATATTTACTACTTGAATCAATCAACAATATTACCTTTTTCTTCTTGATATGTCCTTCTATATTGATAGTTTCAGGAGTGGTAATTCATCCAAATTCATTAGAGGATATGTTCTGACTCATTACCTCTTTTTATAGGGTTTGTTCCTGGTGTATATCCTCTTCTTTTGAGCTTTCTTGTCCATTTTCTTCCTCCTCTTCAAAATCTATGTAAAATAATTTCTTCTCATCAAACTTATGACCATTAGTGCATTTTCTATGAGAATGGGAGCAATGCCCTTTTGACCTTTTTTATTCCAATTTTTTTGGTGCCAACCTTGTATGCTGTGGAATTCTAGGAGTAGCAAGACTTCCATATTTATATATGTGAGTGGTATGCTTCCTTGTCTTCGTAATTTTACATTAAAGTTTTCTTGCCAACCTGAATGCCTTCTCCAATGAATCAGGTTCCCAAAGACGAACCTCATGTTGGATGTTATCCTTTAAATTCCTTATGAAGACATCAATCATGTGTTCCTATGGAATATCAGGTACCCTTATATTCAATTTTTGGAAGTCCTCAATGTGCTCCACCATAGAGCCCTTTTGTTTGAGATTTATCAATTGGCTAAAGAAGGTGTTTCTATTTGTATCCTCATAATGTGCTATCATTTCTTCCATGAAAATTGACCAAGTGACAATTTTTTTATGGGAGCAAAGGCATTGGTACCATACAAATGTATTTTGTTCTAGATATAAAATTTCAAGGCGTAATTTTTGTGTGTTTTGCTCATTATTGAGATCAAAATATTTCTCCATTTGTAGCATCCCTATTACATGATCCTTGCCATCAAACTTCCCCATATCGATCTTTGGAATATGGTGGGTCCTCGATCCAAAATTAGATTTCATTAGATCATGATTAACATTTATTTTGTTCTCATCATGAATTTCCTCTACTATCTTTTTCCCATTAGGAATCCTGTCTTGTATCAAATTTTTCAAAAACTTCCTTCAAACCTTCAATTTATTCTTTTAGATCATTCTTCATGTCTTCCATGTTGTCTTTCATTTTCTCTTCCATGTCTTCCATGCCATTCTTCATTCCATCCATCTTATCTTCCACCTTTCTTCAAACTCCATATTAGCTTCCATTCCTTTCTTCAAACCATCCATATTAGCTTCCACTCCCTTCTTCAAACCATCCATCTTCTCTTCCATGCCTTTCGTCAAAACTTTCATTTCATTTTTTGTTGCTCTTTGCGAGAGAAAAATTTGGTGCACTTGCTCTTGTAATTTTGATATATCATGTTGCACTTCTTGATATTCATGAGTCATAGCATATTATTCTGAGGGCTTAATGGGTGTTAAATTCTTCTTAGGGGGCCTTTTACAACCCAAAACTAATATCTATGATTCGATATTCCCTTGGAATCACTTCAAACTTATTTTTGAAACAAGAATTATCCAATTTGAAAAAATACACACCCTTTTCTTTCTTTTAAGGAGCTCGATATTGAAACTGAATTATCTCTATTATTTAGGATCTTGAATATCTAAAATTCAGTCCTATAGTAACCCTATAAATCTTCTTTCTAATGCCAAAGGTCTGACTTGATCTAGATACTTCAAGAAAAAGTTATGTAAAATCTGCTACAATGACCTAATTATGGACTGTTTCAGTAGAGAGAACTTGTACGACGTACCACGTGTCACTATTTCCTCCTTAGACTCTAAAAGTGATACATAGGAAACTAAAATTCATTTAATTTTGGCCACTTTTTATAGAATTCCAATCCGATTCTAAGATAGAGTTATGACAATTTTTCCAAGGTCGCCCGTTTTAGATGAAATTCGGGAGCCTACAAAAACCCTTAGTTCCATAGATCATATCTCCGAACATATTTCGAACCAAGATCTAAATTTTTTACATGAAGTTCCTCAGAATTTCGACTTCTTGTGGTAAAATTTTCAGCTTGTGATTTTTCATAGAAACAAAGTTATAGCGAACATTCCATGATGGCCTGTTTCGAGCAATGAAACACTAGAATCCAAAGATCTAATACCAAATGTTATGAAACCAGCTCCAAGAATAGAAGAAAAGAGAGACCAATGCCTTGTAAATAAGTCACTTCGAGGGGGAATCCTACTTTATATTACATAATTAAACAATTCTTGGATGATAAAAATGAAAAAACCTCCTTTCTATATATAGGAGTCCATGGGGTCACAATATAATCCTAGTCGACCAAAAAATAATAATGTAAGGGCATAATAATAACAATATGGGGGTTACAAGGGTACAACAAGAAACATAAGGGGGCTACTCTAACAACAATAAGGGATTACACTAGTAATATAAGTACCTAACAAGCTGAGTCTCTAGGTGATAGCAACGTTATCCTTGATAGCATAATATTTGTAATTTATTAACCATTGAGGCAATTAGTCTTTGACATAGTAAAACATGATCATTGTACTTATTATATATACACATATAATTTGAGAAAGTATGGAAGCGTAAGAAACGGTGTAACTATGAGAAATAAAAAAAAAGAATTTGAGAAGGAAGTGAGCCAAGTGTTAATATGTCTCTAGTTTTATAAGAGAAACTTGTCTTGCACCTGAAAATAATCACAAGGACATCTCTACTTTATTGATAGGTTGCGTGAACTTAAAATACATTGGTATCAATGCTAGTAAAAATCATTAAGGTTGGTTGTCTTTATTGTATTTTACAACACATGATAAGCTCTTCTTTGAAAGTAGAAGTGTTGTGGAATAGTTTCAATGCACATATCAGTTTTTCCTCCTCTCAAACATGGTATTAGAGCCTAGTTTATTATGATCTGGGAGATTTGCAGGTTTGTATTAAAGTGTATGTACTTTGATGCTAGAAGAGATTGATATTTTCTTGTTGTTGTTGACATTTCTAAGAAAGTGTGGGGGGGAGATGACATTGACTTCAAGCATTCCCTTTATGAACATCAATTTGGTGTTAACTTTTGGGGTTATTGCATATGTGTTTTTACTCTTGTTAGGAGAGCATTATATCTCCAAGCTCCTTGATGATGCTTTATGGGCATATGGATGGCTCAAATGGGGTGGATTCCTAACATTAGAGTGTTTCCTTAGTCTTCTTACCTATGGGGTTGATGCCCTATTCAATTTGTTGACTAACTCATTGGGTGTAGACAATGGGGTAGCTAGTTGATAGATTAGAGGAGGTACCTACCTGGGAGGAGAATTGGGCACTTATCCATTGGATATTGGGACAAAAATTCACTTCTCAACAACCCAAATATGCTAGGTAATCCAAGAAAAAAGATACCAAGCACATGCCACCAAATTTCATCCCTTCCGGCACACTTTTCCAAGCATAAACCAAATTTGAATTTATTTTACTTACTGCAGATTTACAACAGTAAATATGACATATTATTTTAAAAATGTTTGTGAAAGAAATTCACAATTTTGGCCCTTAGTATGTCAAATTAGTATTAAAAGTATAAAAAATGGTGCAACCAAGAAATTAATGAAAGGCTACAAAATAAAATATGAAAATACACGTGTATTGGACAACTGGAAACATCATATGTGTGTATAAGGATGAAGTAAATATATATACCACGACTTTATTATCACAAAGTGATCAAAATATTTCAAGGTCAAAATAAGGGTTAGCCGTTCAAAAATAGATTCAGGGGAAGTGTCAGCTATATGCATATAATGCAAAATCATAGGTACAAAAGCAGAAGAAACTATAACAAATTTTGTTACCAAGATAGATATCAATATGCCTATCTTGATTCCACTTTCCTTTGGATATTCTGGCTGCTGAAAGTTCTTCCTGATGTATCTTTATCTCCCAATCTCCAAATTTTATATTTTGGATGGGGTAGAGCTGGCTTTTCGCTGCATATTCCTCCTCTAGTTTTCCAGCTAATGGGCGAAGCCAAATTTCAAAATAGGGTTTTTCCTTTGAACCTATATTTTCCATTGTCGTTGATTGAACTCCCGTTCCTTTATCTTCAACTCTTGGTATTTTATTTTTGACACCTTTGGTGTGTGAGTATGAGTTCATCTGATAATTGTTTTCCTAATCTTTGAACCTTTGAAGAATTTTGAAAGTGTCTCCTTGTTTCAAAGGGATTCTCTAGTTTCATTGCTTCATGTGAGGGGGGGGGGGGATATCCTTTTCTCACTTGACTAAAGACTTATTGGAAACGATTGTCTCTTTACTTTTTGAGATCCTTTGTAGGGGAAGGACCTTTCTTCAGGAAAATTTTGGTGAATTTCCATATTCATTACTGACTTTATATTTGAAATGAGTAGGATCACAATCTAGTGTTTGCACGAGTGCAATTGTGCGACCTGAACTCTTTTTATTTGGAGGCCAGCTTCAATATATACATGCACACATATAGGTGCATAAGAAATCATTCCAGTTTTGGGTAAGACTTATCTGTGAATTTTCCTAGCTTGTTTATTGTTACTAATGGCTTCTAAATATTTTTTCATCTTAGATATGCCATGGGATATGGGTAAAACGGAAAAAAACTAGGACAATATTGGGCACCTCCTCATCTCGATCAATTTCAAGGGTCCCTCTATTCAAGCAGAATCACCTAAAACATAGAAACAAGGGCCTATATATAAAGATAAAACGCCCATCTCCCTTTTACTAAAAATTGAGAGTGATGAAGCCCTAATTACTATAGAGGGAATACTAATGTCTACATTATGGGTGGGAGTTTAATGTATTCTAGATATAGTTTTCCAGTGTCGTTTGATTCAGCCAAGTCAAATGTGTAGGAAAAAGTGGTGGAGCCTCCTTTAAATGCACTTGTTGCTGGAAAGACAAAATATAAGAAAGGTGAGGTCAAAGCTAAAATTATTATCATTGATTCCATTCAAAAGCATTTGGTTTCCTGTATTTATAATTTGGGAACATATAAGAAGATGTATGATAAGTTAATTGGGATGTTCAAAGTAAACAATGCAAATCAAATCCTCTTTCTCAAGAACAAGTTGAAGAACACCCTCCTATACTAATTTATTCTTTTAAAGTAAAATAAACATATTTACTGAAGAATTCAATTTGCGCCATATTGATTTATATGATATTGCTAACATAAAAACCAAATAGTACTTATTAAGGAATCCCCTTGGATGTGGTTTTCAACAAACTCAATGAAATATTTTTTAATTTATATATATGTTTAGTGTTATTTTCATGTAAAAGTTTCAGTGTAAACAAATGCTACCCCTAATTTGTTCAAGGTCATGTGCAATATTTAAAATAAACATAATTCACACAAAGGGCTATTAAAAGGTATTTTTGTTAAATGAACATGCCCTCTATCTTATAAAAAAGGCACCAAATTCTTACTGGAGATACCTCCGTAGGGGTAGAAGTAAACATGAGATGATCATCCACTTTAGGAAGGAGCTCAACTTTCGCTTCTAGCATGATGCCAATAATTGATAAATGAGAAACAAAGATCAACGACCTCCCAAGGGAGCTAGGCTAGAATGAAAGATAGTTGAGACATTTGTCTTGCATCTTAGCTCTCTTGGGAGGTCATACATCTTCATTTATCCTTGATCAATTACTGCTATGATTCCATAAACCAAATGTGAGTTCCTTCTTAAAGTGGATGATCATCCTAGGGTTATTTCTTCCCCCAAAAGAAAATTCTAGGAGTCGCGTTGCTATTCTGACGGTTGTTTCTGTCGCACTTCTGATGGTTGTTTCCATCGCTGGTATGGCCCAACTGTCGCAACAATGTTATGCGAGTTGTTAGAATATCAATGTCTGCCTTGGCACTTCGAATGGTTGTTTCTGTCGCTGGAAAAATAATAGAGCTGGATGTGTGACAACAGATGTCGATATTGCAACACATGGCATTGGTGTTGTAATACCGATGTCTCCAAATGATGTCGGAATAGTGACAATAAACATCATGATTCAAATATTGACTAAATGAAGACACGTGTCATGGGCAGTGTTTCTCTACCGATAGTTATTAAAAGTGTCGAATATGCAAAGGTACCGAAAACAACGTTTTTCCCAACCTCAAAGTGTCGCTCTTGGGATGCCTATGTGTCGTAATAGAGATATTTTGGCTGTCAGAAATTGTGCCAAATATGATAGTGGTGCCATGTGTCCTCTCCCCATTGGACCAAATTCCACCACTTAAAAACTGCCACATCACCACAATTTCAACTAATAAAATACTGCCACATGGAAATCCCTCTTTTGCTAGATAAATCTGACCAAATTTGACCCTACCCAGTTAGGAAGCCACGTCAGCAATACGGACTGTTGACTGGGCTCCCTGTCAGCATTTTTTTGCCTTGTTGTGAAAATGGACAGAACTCATTTCTGAGAGCATACGGAGACCATTTCATGAGAATCAAAGTGCGTTGGATCAAGAATGATGAAAAATATGTGGTCGTTCAGGTTTTGTACCATTCTGAGAACTTTAGTCACCTCTTTTAGTTTTTCCTCCTCTTGAAAATATCAGTTTTCCTCCTCTCAACATGGTATCAAAGCCTAGTTTATTATGATCAGGGATATCTGCAGGTTTGTATTAAAGTGTATGTAATTTGATGGTAGAAGAGATTGAGAGTTTCTTGTTGTTTTTGGCATTGCTAAGCAAGGGTCGGGGGGGTGGGGGAGGGGGGGGGGGGGGGAGATTACATTGACTTCAAGCATTACCTTTCTGAACATCAAGTTGGTGTTAACTTTTGGGTTTACTGCATATGTTTTTTTGATCTTGTTAGGAGAGCACTATATCTTTGGGCTCCTTGATGATTCTTTGTGGGCATATGGATGGCTCAAATGGGGTGTATGCCTAACATTAGAGTGGGGGTTACAGTGGCATAATAATAACAATAATAATGTAAGGGAATAATAGTAACAAAAATAATAAGGGCATAATAATAACAATAATGGGGGTTACAGGGGTACAACAATAAACATAAGGGGGCTACACTAGCAACAATAAGGGACTACACTAGTAATATAGGGACTTAACAAGTTGAGTCTGTAGGTGATAGAAAAATTATCCTTGATAGTGTAATATTTGTAATTTATTAACCATTGAGGCAATTAGTGTTTGACATAGTGAAACTTGATCATTGCACTTCTTATATATACACATATAATTTGAGAAGGTAAGGAAGCATAAGAAAAGGTGTAAGTGTGAAAAATAAAAAAAGAATTGAGAAGGAAGTAAGCCAAGTGTTTATATGTCTGTAGTTTCTATAAGAGAAACTTGTTTTGTACCTAAAAATAATCAAAATGACATCTCTACTTTGTTGATAGGTTGCGTGAACTTAAAATACATAAGTATCAATGCTAATAAAAATCATTAAGGTTGGGTGTGTTTATTTTGTTGCACAACACATGATAAAATTTTCTTCGAAAGTAGAAGTTTTGTGGAATAATTTCAATCCACATATCAGTTTTTCCTCCTCTCGAACATGGTATCAGATCCTAGATTATTATGATCTGGGAGATTTGCAGTTTTGTATTAAAGGGTATGTACTTTTATGCTAGAAGATATTGAGAGTTTCTTGTTTTTGTTAACACTACTAAGCAAGGGTGGGGGGTGGTAGAGATTACATTGAATTCAAGCATTCCCTTTTTGAACATCAAATTCATGTTAACTTTTGGGGTTACAACATATGTGTTTTTGTTCTTGTTAGGCTAGCACTATATTTCCGAGCTCCTTGATGATGCTTTGTGGGAATATGGATGGCTCAAATGGGGCGGATGCCTGACATTAGAGTGTTTCCTTAGTCTTATTACCTATGGGGTTGATTCCCTATTCAATTTTTTGACTAACCCATTGGGTGTCGACAATGGGGTAGTTACTTGATAGATTAGAGGAGGTACCTACCTGGGAGGAGCATTCGGCACTTAGAGCTTGGAGCTTGGGACAAAAATTCACTTCTCGAAGACAAAAACAAAAAACCATAATTCACTTCTCAACAACCCAAATATGTTAGGTAATCCAAGAGAAAATATACCAAGCATATGCCACCAAATTTCATCCCTTCCGGCACACTTTTCCAAGCATAAACCAAATTTGAATTTATTTTACTTATTGCAAATTTACAAAAACAAATATGCCATAGTATATTCAAAATGTTTGTGAAAGCACTTCACAATTTTGGCCCTTAATATGTCAAATTAGTATGAAAAGTGTCGAAAATGGTGCAATCAAGAAATCAATGAAAGGCTACAAAATAAAATATGAAACTACACAAGTATTGAATAGTTGGAAACTTCATATGTGTGTATAAGGATCAAGTAAATGTAGATACCACAACTTCATTATCACAAAGTGATCAAAATATTTCAAGGTCCAAAGAAGGGTTAGCTGTTTACAAATAGGTTCAAGAGAAGTGTCAACTATAGGCATATAATGCAAAATCATAGGTAGAAAAGAAGAAGAAAGTACAACAATTTTGGTTACCAAGATAGATATCAATATGGCTATCTTGATTCCACTTTCCTTTGCATATTATGGCTGCTGAAAGTTCTTTCTGATGTATCTTGATTTCCCAAGCTCCAAATTCCATATTTTGGATGGGGTAGGGCTGGCCTTTTGCTACATATTCCTCCTCTAATTTGCTAGCTAATGGACAAAGACAAATTTCAGAATAGGGTTTTTCCTTTGAACCTATCTTTTCCATTGATGCTGATTAAACTCTCGTTCCTTTACCTTCAACTCTTGGTCTTTTATTTTTGACTCCTTTGGTGTGTGAGTATCAGTTCATCTGATAATTTTTTGCCTAATCTTTGATCCTTTGAAGAATTTTTAAATTGTCTCCTTGTTTCAAATGGATTCTCTAGTTTCACTGCTGCATGCAGGGGAGGGGATATCATTTTTTCCCCTGACTAAAGACTTCTTGGAGACTATTGTCTCTCTCTTTTTTGAGATCCTTTGTAGGGGAAGGACTTGTCTTCAAGAAAATTTTGGTGAATGGCCATATTCATTACTGACTTTACATTTGACATGAGTATGATCACAATTTGTTGTTTGCACAAGTGCAATTGTGGGACCTGAGCTCTTTTTCATTTGGAGGCCAAATTCAATATCTACATGCACACATATAGGTGCACAAGAAAACATTACAGTTTTGGCTAAGACTTATCTATGAATTTTTCTAGTTTGTTTATTGTTACGGATGCCTTCCAAATATTTTTTCATCTTAGATATTCTGTGGGAGATGGGTAAAAAAGACAAAAACATGGACAATATTGGGCACCTCCTCATCTGGATCAATTTCAAGGGTCCATCTATTCAAGAAGAATCACTTGAAACCTTGAAACCAGGGCCTATATATAAAGATAAAACACCCATCTCCCTTATACTAAAAATGGAGAATGATGAAACCCTAATTACTATAGAGGGAATACTTATGTCTGCCTTATAGGTGGGAGTTTCATTGGTTCTAGATATAGTTTTCCAATGTATTTTGACTCAACCAAGTCAAATGTGTAGGAAAAAGCGATGGAGCCTCCTTCAAATGCACCTGCTGCTGGAAAGACAAATTATAAGAAAGGTGAGGTCAAAGCTAAAATTATTATCATTTCTTCCATTCAAAATAATTTGGTTGCCTATATTTATAATTTGGGAACATCTAAGGAGATATATGATAATTTAATTGGGATGTTCAAAGTAAAAATGCAAATCAAATCCTCTTTCTCAAGAACAAGTTGAAGAACTCCCCCCTATACTGATTTATTCTTTTAAAGTAAAATAAACATATTTACTGAAGAATCAAATTTGCACCATATTGATTTATATGATATTTCTAACACAAAAACCAAATAGGACTTATTAAGGCATCCCCTTGGATGTGGTTTTCAACAAACTCAATGAACTATTTTTTAATTTATAAATATGTTTAGTGTTGTTTTCATGTAAAAGTTGTAGTGTAAATAAATTCTACCCCTAATTTTTTCAAGGTCACGTGCAATCTTTAAACTAAACATAATTCAGACAAATGGCTATTAAAAGGTAGTTTTGTTAAATGAACATGGCCTCAATCTTATAAAAAAGGTACCGAAGTCTTACCAGAGATACCTCCGTAGGGGCACAAGTAAGCTTGAGATGATCATCCACTTTAGGAAGGAGATCAAATTTCGCTTCTGGCATCATGCCAATAGTTGATAAATGAGAAACGAAATCAACGACCTCCCAAGCGAGCTAGGCTAGAATTCAAGACAGTTGAGACAGTTTTCTTGCATCTTAGCTTGCTTGGGAGGTCGTACATCTTCCTAAATACTTTATCAACTATTTATATCATGTCATAAACCAAATTTGAGTTCCTTCTTAAACTGGATGATCATCTCAAAGTTACTTCTGCGCCAAAAAAAAATTATAGGAGTCATGTCACAATTCCAACGGTTGTTTCTGTCACACTTCTGACAGTTGTTTCCATCGCTGGTATGGCCCAATCATCACAACAATGTTATGCGAGTTGTGGAATAGCGATGACTATCTTGGCACATCCGACAGTTCTTTCCATTACTGAAAAACTAATATATCTGGATGTGCGATGAAAACCGTTAGTATTGCGAGACATTCTGGGAAGGAATTGGTGTCGTAATACCAACGTCTCGACATGAGGTTAGAATAGTGACAATAAACATCACAATTCAAATATTGAATAAATGAAGACACGTGTCATGTCTACTGTCGCTCTACCAATAGTTATCAGAAGTGTTGGATATGTAATGGTACTGGAAATGACGTTTTTCCCAACCTCAAAGTGTCGCTCTTGGGACGCCTATGTGTCGTAATAGAGACATTTTGGCCGTCGGAAATTGGGAAAAATATGCAAGTGGCGCCATGTGTCCTCTCCCCATTGGAACAAATTCCACCACTTAAAAATTGCCACATCACCACAAATTCGACCAATAAAATACTTCCACATGGAAATCCCTCATTTGCTAGGGAAATCTGACCAACTTTGACCCTACACAGTGAGGATGCCATGTTAGCAATACGGACTGCTGACTGGGCTCCCTGTCACCATTTTTTTGCCTCTTTGTGAAAATGGACAGAACTCATTTCTAAGAGCATACGGAGAACATTTCACATGAATCAAAGTGCATTGTATTTAGAATGACGAACACTATGTGGTCGTTCAGGTTTTGTACCATTCTGAGAACTTCGATTTTTTAGCACAAAATTGAGCACTTGATCATTCCTCCCCACTGGAAGCCTTTTGGACCCCAAAATCTCTTTCATTACTGAACATGTGGATGAGGGTATAGTTCCCTCACCCTTCTAGACTTTTCAATCGACTTAAATTTTTGAAATTTCAACAATTTGAGCATTTCATAAAAACTAATATTTTTCCCTGATTATTAAGACCCTATCTTGCTCCTATAGACACCGTAATGCTGCAATTTCCCTGAATTTTAAGAAAAAAAATATGTCCTTGAAGAAATGAACTTGTTTCCACCTTGGTCATAAATAAAAGGAAACTTGAAAATTGTCTCACCTCGAACACTTTCAACATGGTGATTTTTAGCTTGTCTTGCTTTGTACTTGTGTCGACATTTGACCAAGTGTTTTTGCCATTGCCATGTACGATTTTGAAACCAAAAACACGTACTTTTGGAACCTGCATATTCTTTTTCAAAAAAATTTGGCTCCTTATCTTTGACCTTTTCACTCTCCTACATCGAAATCTTGTTCCCATCACTCCTCAACACTGATGTGAACTAATGTATATCTTTCACATATTGTTTACCTCTTTTCAAAGGAAATATGTTAGAGCCATGAAACATATTATTACAAACATTATAAACTTAAATGAAATCAACTTGCTCATTTGATGCATCATTTTGAAATGTCTCACTCAGAATGTCATTATGTTTGAACATTAACAAAGCTAAATTTTGACTTGCATTCACTATTCTCTTCACTTCTCCTGCATGTATAAGAGACAATCATATTATTATTATGTGCTCTAATTATGTGCTTAATTCAATCCTTAAAAAAATGATACTTATTCTCATGGCGATGAAATACTGCTTTCCTGTCATAAAGATAAGGACTTCCCAAAACAATACCGCAAATCTCAAGCGGCACTACATCAAGTTCAAATTCGTTAATATAGTTTGAATTGATTACAAACCTTAGGATGCACTTCCTTGTTACATGAAAATTTGCTTTCTTTCATATCTAGCATAAAGGATAGGGTCTTGGATGTGTAACAATTTCTAGATTTAACCTCATAAGTAAGTCTTCATAAATCAAATTATTTTGAGAACCACTATGAAATAGCGTGTCTATTTTGGTATGTTTTGAAACAACTCTAATATGAAAGAGTTAAATTCTTGTATCTTCATCTCGAGTTATAGTAGAACAACTTGAATAAATAGTGCTTGCTATGTTCTGACTTTTCAAACCCATTATTGTAATCTTGGTTTCATTTCTTGAATCTGAACCTAAGTCATGTTCAATTACTGCAACAGTTTTCCCCTTATCTTTGGCTTTAAGTTTGTTCAGCTTCAACTCTGGATCAAGTTGCTAACAATGGAGTTCATCATGGCCATTTTTCAAAAAATGTTTACATGTGATTTTACCTTTCTCTATTTTAATAGAACCATTTTTTCCCCTCTTCTATTAAACTTACCCTTTGTAATGTTCCCAAATTTTAGCCTCAAAGCTAAATGGGACATTAGATTTAGCAGCATCTCTAACTGGTGAATAAATGGGTAGAAAAGCCCATAAGTCTCCTAAGGAGGAATAAAAACACTCCAAGTGTGGAAAGGGACACTCTTTACAGGTTAATAAAACACCTCCATGTGTGAACAGGGATAATATCAAGTTGGTTCAGTCCACTTTGACTAAGTCAACAACACAGTTGTGGAGGAGGAGGAATCAAAGAAGGAATAATGCAGTTTTGCAGGGAGATGAATATTTGGATGGAGATGACCAAATTGAGTGGGGCCAAGGGAAAGAAAACTCATGTTTTATTTAAGGAAGAGGATGGCAGCATTATTCTTCATGTTTTAGATTATTATTCTTGTCTGCTTAGACTTTTTCTTCCTCTTGTTGTTCAGCAGAGTAGTAGTGTTGTTTAGCACCGGGTGTTCCCAAGCGAGAATCCCACCTATTTCCTTGAGAAGCCTCTTGGGAGAGTTTTCATTCATTTTCCACATCAGGTTTTTATGCCAAGCTTTAGCCTACTTCATCAGCATAGTTTTTGCAGGTAATTATGCAGTGTTGCAGGGTGCAACAGTGGAAAGGATTGGAATCCCTCTTTCTGAGCTAGTTTCTCTTTGGAGGAAGGTTCTCTTCACTTCAGAGACCTATTTGGGGAGGTATAGAGCCTATTTAAGATATTTGGTAGCAGAAAACACATTTCCCTAACATTCCCAACACTGTTCCAGCTAGGGAATGTGTTATTTTTGGAGGCAGCTTCAGTGCATGGTCTAGTGGCTCCGTTGCAGTGTTTCCTTGTGATTGAGAGGTTCATCCTTTCATGGGAGGAAGCCCTTGAGGAATATACATCAGATCCAATGTATTTCTAGCCTTGTAAACTCTTATGCTTCAGTTTTGCAGTGGTGATTCAATGAATTTCTGAATATCACATTGTATGCAGAGTGTTCGACAAGAAACCCTTCTCGGGTTTTCTTGTAATTGTAATAAGGAGACTATATCTCAGTTTATGAGCTTGATTGTCTAATATATGAGTATATCTATTTGTTTCCTTAATTTCTGAGTTAAAACCCTCATAAAACTGTGCATTCCCTTTTGTGCATTATTTCTGAGTAGCATTGTCTGGGGTTTTTAGTCATTTTCAGCTACACTAGTGTGGGAGGTCTGTTTACCTCACCTAGTTTCATTTCTTTCTGATCTCCTCTTTCTCTTAGATGATAGAAGGTTATATCTCATGGATCCAAGTGATTCTTTATGGTTTTATGGCTTACATTTCTAGAAATGTGTTTTTTTGTGAATGCATTGCTGACCAGTCCAAAATTGAAATATCTTAAGCTATTCCCAATACTGTTATTTTTCCCCATTTTGGGATGTTACAGTGGTATAAAAGCATCAATATTGGCTCAGCCTATGGATCTCAGGCCATTATACTTTAGGGTGAAGGAGATATGGACAAAAATAAGAAGGCTTCAGTATGTGAAGGGAGAAAGGAAGATAGGCTTACAAAGCTTCTTCCAAAATCTATGCAAAGATTTCAAGGAGATCTGAAGAGGATAAGGATGGAGATGGGATCTCCAGAGGAGTTTGAATCTAGAGCTGAATCTAGATTTGCACATGGTCAGTGTGAACATGCAGCTACACACAATGATGCACATCACAGTCAAGTTCCCAGAACTATCTTGAGATGGATTAAAGGATGAAGAATGCCTAAGAGGAGAACTCTTAGTGATTTTTTCCAGGAGTACGAATCTTAAACTGAGAGGTTTATAGATCATACTGATTTCCAAGAGTTTTGCAAGATCCAGGTCGAAAAGAGCAAGCAGCAGGATGTAGATATATTTCTTCTGTCTACTTTTGGAGGCTCACCCACATGTTTAGGTGGAGCTTGGGTGAAGGAGCTAGACTCCTACTTTCAGCAGCACCATATTTCTAAAGATGAGGCCATCAGAGTTGCAGTGCTGCATTTTATAGGTAAGGCCTATGCATGGTGGATTTTTGAATCTTGTTCTTTAAAAAATGCAAACACTTCCTCTTATGCAAGATTCATTGAAACATTTGTGGGAAGGTTTGATGGGAAACTTCCTAAGACACATGAACAAGAAAAAATTGAGAGAACAAAAAATTTGCATGTGATGGGGGAAAATCCACTTCAGAAAACCATGGGAGAAGCTAACATCTTGCATTACACATTGCCGGAGGTAAGACCTCCAGTCCATATTCCTAAACAAGAGGGCATGGGGATCTCCTTTTCACAGGAGGATAAAATTGTTGAGATGTTGTCCACACACATTGATGGAGTTGAGGGAAACAACGCTGTCACATCTAGAGCACATCCAGTACCTCATGTAAAGGGAGGGGGAGCGCATGCTCCAATGGGAGGGATTCTTGTATCCTTGCAAGAAGTTCCCCAGGATCTCATACATGGAGGTCCAAGAACAATCAGTGAGCAGCATGATTGTGTAGCATTGTTGCTAGAAGGAGGAGGTAGGGAGGAAGAGCAGCATCACTTGATGAGATGCAGACACCCTTCTCTATTTCAGAAAGCTAATGCAAGGAAGAGGCAGACTGATTTCATTGTAAGAGCATGGGCAAGGTTTCCCAACCATATGTGTAGTCTACCCTTGACATTGATGTCTCACTACATGGGGGCATTCCACTTGGGAGGCCACCTGATCTAGAGTTGATGGAAGACATCTTGTCTTTGGATTCACCACTCTCAAAATTTGGAGAAGTGAAGATTTTTGAGGAGAGATTTGGCATGGGGGATGTCAAAGTAGCAGGCATCAGCATGAGGAGAGCTTCACATGCTATATCACCAGCGTTATCTCTTAGGAGGACTGATCCTTATTGGAGGTCTCAGCTCTTAGTAGAGTACTCCAAGGATCTTGGTGCATGCATGATTCTCGATGACCCATATAGAGATGATGAGTATATGGTGGATGATGTGGTCATCTATTCACATGACAAAGTCTTCTTGACTAGAGCTTCTAGTCTCAAGGAGAAGTTGATACTTGCATCACATGAGGACTTCCTTTCCATGCATTATGATGCATACCTTTCTTTGGCAGAGGAATTCACTTTGGAGGGCATCCAGCATGACATATTTTAGAATATGAAGAGATGCATAGCCCAGATGGTGACATATAGGAGGTCACAGCAACTTCCCTACTCATTGGAGGTGAGGGAGAGATTCCAGTTGAGCCATTTCAGCTCAATATCTCAAGTACATGATGGAGGAGGTATAATTTCACATTTTGTATTGTAATTATTTTCCTTGTTTGAGCAGCATGATGTATCAAGAATGATTATCTCTTCTTTCATATTATATGATGATGTACTTGTAGCTACTTGTAGCATTGATTTTGGCTATCTTTTTGGTGGTTTGTGGGGGAAGCCACATGATTCTTGGTGTCCACCATTGACACCATATTGTAACTTCATTTTCTCATCTTATGAGATGACTATGGTAGCAAAAAAGTGGTTGGTAAAGCACTTGTTATTTCTTATTTTGATGTAGGCAAAGGATGGACTGCGCTGGTTCCATGAGTGGAAATATGATTCACTCTCCAGTTGTCATTTGGCAACTTGTTTTCATTGTACTCTGCTTCCATGTATTGCTGATCTGTTTAGGCTCATGGGAAGTTTTGTTTGGAGAGTGCTGGAAGTAGTAGAGATGCCCATTGGGAGCATGATTCTCCCCACTTTACATGTTGTTCATTTCAGGAGGAACCATGAGCAAACTATGATTTCCACATCACACTTTTTCCCTTCTCGTGGGAGGAACCATTTGAATAACTTGAGGAGGCACTTCATGGCTGAATTGTTTGATGGGGGAACTTGGGCTATTCTTGGAGG
The DNA here is from genome assembly GCA_034641835.2 of Pinus albicaulis. Lineage (NCBI taxonomy): Eukaryota > Viridiplantae > Streptophyta > Pinopsida > Pinales > Pinaceae > Pinus > Pinus albicaulis. Next base: position 1,102,764,858 of record CM076574.1, read on the forward strand.
CCATGTCCTTTTAGCCCAAGGACAGAGGCAGCCCCATGTTTACCATAAATGGAGAGAGAAACCATTTGGATGGCAGTATCCAATCTCTCCATGCAGCCCCAACACATGGTATAAAATCGAGGCTGATGATTCTTTTGATGAGCTACCTAGAATGGCTCATTTCATTTGGATGATAGCCTGGGTCAGGGAGGCACTCATTCACCATGTTTTTCATCACTCTTAATTTGTGGAGGCCATGGGACAGCAAGCAGGTTTCCATTCACACTTTCCCCCTTTGATTGATGTAGACCATTTGGTTTTGCACACTTGGGAGGAAACATTGGATGACAGTTTTATTGCAGATTATCTTGATGAAATGGTGGAGGCTATTGATGGGAGGCCATAAGAGGAGGAGGGGAGAAATTTTTCTCTCCCTATACATTTTCTTGAGGACAAGCAAATATTTTGGAGGGGAGGACTGTAATGTTCCCAAACTTTAGCCTCAAAGCTAAATGGGACATTAGAGTTAGTAGCATCTCTAACTAGTGAATAAATGGGTAGAAAAGCCCATAAGTCTCCTAAGGAGGAATAAAAACACTCCAAGTGTGAAAGGGGACACTCTTTACAGCTTAATAAAACACCTCCATGTGTGAACAGGGATAATATCAAGTTGGTTCAGTCCACTTTGACTAAGTCAACAACACAGTTGTGGAGGAGGAGGAATCAAAGAAGGAATAACACATATTTGGAGGGAGATGAATATTTGGATGGAGATGACCTAATTGATTGGGGTCGAGGGAAAGAAAACTCATGTTTTATTTAAGGAAGAGGATGGCAGCATTATTCTTCATGTTTTAGATTATTATTCTTGTCTGCTCAGACTTTTTCTTCCTCTTGTTGTTTAGCAAAGTAGCAGTGTTGTTTAGCACCGGGTATTCCCGAGCGGGAATCCCACCTCTTTCCTTGAGAATCTTCTTGGGAGAGTTTGCATTCATTTTTCACATCATTCTTTTAGGCCAAGATTCATCCTACTTCATCAGCGTATTTTTTTCAGGTAATTGTGTAGTGTTGCAGGGTGCAGCAGTGGAAGGCATTGGAATCCCTCTTTCTGAGCTAGTTTCTCTTTGCAGGAAGGTTTCCTTCACTTGAGAGACCTGTTTGGGGAGGTCTAGAGCTTATTTCAGATTTGTGGTAGTAGACCACACATTTCCCTAACATTCCTAGCATTTTTCCAGCTAGGGAATGCGTTATTTTTGGAGGTAGCTTCAGTGCATGGTCTAGTGCCTCCGTTACAGTGTTTCCTTGTGATTGAGAGGTTCATCCTTTCATGGGAGGAAGCCCTTGAGGGATATACATCAGATAATATATATTTCCAGCCTTGTACACTCTTATTATTTAGTTTTGCAGTGGCGATTCAGTAAATTTATGAATATCACATTGTATGCAGAGTGTTTGACAAGAAACCCTTCCTGAGTTTTCTTGTAACTGTAATAAAGAGACTAGATCTTAGTTTATGAGCTTGATTGTCTAATATGTAAGTAGATCTATTTGTTTCCTTAATTTCTGAGTTAAAACCCTCATAAGATGGTGCAATCCTTTTTGTGCATTATTTCGGAGTAGCAATGTCTCGGGTTTTTAGTCATTTTCAGCTACACTAGTGTGGGAGGTTTGTTTACCTCACCTAGTTTCATTTCTTTCTGATCTCCTCTTTCTCTTACATGATAGAAGGTTATATCTCATGGATCCAAGTGATGGTTTACATTTTTATGGCTTGCATTTCTGGAAATGTATTTTTTTGTGATTGCATTGCTAAGCAATCCAAAATTGGAATATCTTAAGATATTCCCAATACTGCTATATCCACTATAATATCCCAAAATAGGGAAAAATAGTCCTTTCCATTACCTTCATACTAATAGAAACTATAACTTTTCTCATCTGCACTATGTTTCCCTCTTGCTTCTAGATGTATGGCTTGAATGCAAACCTCACCTTATTTTGTGGGATTTAACATGAGAATAGTATGTCTAATATAACTATGCAAACCCCCAATATAATTTAACAGATTTTCTTGAGAATAAAAATTGAAACCCAAAATAAGAGCTTTTCTGCTAAATTCCTGAGTGTAATCTTGCACACTTTCCCCTTTCAATTGTCGAAAATTATGCCAATCCATAATGGATTTTTGCATGTAACCTAAAGGGTAAAATTTATTTTTAATGGAAACAATAAAATTATACCAAGACACTAAGATCTTACCATTTCTTTTAATCTAATCTTGTGTCCTCCCTTCCCACCATACAAGTGTTGCGCCCTCCATTCTCAAGGAAGCCAGCTGAATCTTTATGTCATCCTCTTGAAGGTTATGAATTCTGCAATAAAGATCTAATTGATGAATCCAATTAACCAACTTCTCTACATTTACTTCACCATTATACATCAATACCTCAAATTCGACATCAAGTTAAAGAAAGGGTGATTTATGAGCTCCTTTTAAAGTATGTGTATGAACAAATGGAAGTGTTTTGGTAGTGGAAGATGATGACGAGGAAGGTGAAGATGGTGGTGAGGATGATTGTATATTAGATGGTGGATTATTACCATCTCCATGTCCTCCTCCTCCTGAAGAACCCTCTCCTCTAAGAGGCCTAGAACTTTCTCCTTGCATCCTTGAATTCCTCTCCTCATAGAGGACCTTAAGCATCTCAGTCATATCAAACAATGCCTTCCTGAATGCTCTCTCATCTTATGTCATGGTAGGTTCTCCTTCATGAGACATGCTCACTGAAGACTCAACTTCAAATTTAGGATGTGTTGGTGTTGAATACTTTGGAAACCTTTCCCTTCTTCCTCTTGACCCAACTACATGGATTTCAATTGGCTTCCATTCTCCTCTTTTGAGTTTTAACCTTGTAAGCATGACACAAACTTGCAAACAATTGGATCCCTTCTTGCACACTAAAAAATAAAGAAATAAATCTCTGATACCAAATATGATCTGAATGCAAGATGTTAGTAATGCTCAGCTAATTCCCTTTACATATTTTGAAAATAATGACTTATGTGTGCTCAAGGGTTCAAGTTCTCTTCCAAATGATCAAGTCTCATGAGTGTTTTTCATGTTAATTTTATGAAAAATTTAACATGAAATAAAGGCTGAAAAAATCAAATAAGAGTGTAGTACATCACCATACAACACATCAACACATGTATTTGATGAAGGAGTTAACTCCCCCTGGGTTACATCTCCTTGGTCCAACTTCCATGGCTTGGGAATTATGCTCAAATTTGTAAAATGACATGTTTATAATGTTTTTTTACTCCTGAAACCTACACTAATGAGTCCATAATTCCAAAAAATAGTCAGGTAGCATCTTTCTGCTCTTAATTTGGTCGAAAAATCCAAAAGTTATGACCTTTTCATTTTTTCCCACAATTTCTGGCCTAAATCTAGCTAACTAGACCTAAATCCAATTAGTTGGCACTAAACTGGAGGTTCTACCGGATTTTGCGGTCCGCCAAACTAATCTTGATTAGTTTAATTAAGCACATTAGTGCTAATTAAGTGTATTTATCACTTTAAATCTGTGCTTAATGATAATTATGGATTAGCGCAATAATTATGGGTTAACATTAACTAATTGAGGTTAATTATTTTAACTTCATGCTTAAGGTTTTAGCTCTCTCTAGTAGCTCCCCTGGTCATAAGCATTGGTCACATGTTGCGTTGGGGGTTGGTCCCCACTACCCCCATCAGCAACATTTGAAAACATAATAAATGTGGGTTCGTAATATAGTTAAGAACTATCATGTGGCATGGTGGTAGATGGCATGCATGTTTTGCGGGAGGTCAGAGAGTCAAACCCGTATCCTCCATCTGGTCTTCAACCCAAAACTTTTACACCTCACCACCGTGGAGGTTGGGGGGGACGTGGCGGCACTAGACTGCACCATGTGTCCTCTCCCCATTGGACCAAATTCCACCACTTATAAACTCCCACATCACCACAGATTTGACCAATAAAATACTCCCACTTGGCAGTCCCTCATTTGCTGGAGAAATTTGACCAAATTTGACGCTAGCTAGTGAGCATGCCACGTTAGCAATATAGACTGCTGACTATGCTCTTTGTCACCATTTTTTTCCTTGTTTATGCAAACGGACATAACTCAATTCTGGGAGCATACAGTCCATGTCATGTGAAACAAAGGCAAATTCAGAATGACGAATAGTACGCGGTTATTTAGCTTCGCACCATTATGAGAACTTTCATCTCTTAGCATAAAATTGAGCACTTGATCAATGTCCTATGGAAATATATATGAGAGAAAAAGCTTTCCGACTGCAGCCCTTCATACCATGTCCTAGCTTCATCCTCTAGGGTGGCCATAAACATTTTCATGAGACAATCCTCAGGAAACGCAACTCAAAAATTATGTGCATTCATATGGAATCTAGCTAAATGAAGAGAAGCATTATACTTTTTTCATCTTTAAATATGGCAAGATAAGTTAACGAATCAACACTAGGAATATTATTTCGAATGCTAGGGATGTGAGTCTGATTCATAGGGGCATACCTGACATTCCTTATGGCAATTGAACTCATCTTGGAAATAGTAAAGTCACCAAAAACTTATTCAAGGTATTGGTCTTTCAAGAGTCGAGTCGCCATGAAAACTCTAAACATTTGGACTCTTCAACACTAGACTTGCTAGATTAAATATGCACAGGCTATTGATATCCAATTATTGCTCACGATCAATAATCAAAGATTATCTTTGGCGTTCTTCTCCGAGGAAGATAAAGATTTCAACTCTCGGCAGACACACCAAAATGTTATCACTACGATGGAAAAGGTTGGGTTGTGTCAACCTCCAACCCAACATAACTATTTCAAACCAAACTTTAATTATAATTTATTCCTTATAGTCTGAGAGGGATCTCTCAAAATACCTATAATATTCTCATTATAAAACACAAAACCTCAGAAGGATAATTATGAAAGAGTATGATGACAGCCACCATTGGGCATGGAGTCAGTTAAGGAAACTCAATTACAAAAATCACTATTTTTATGGAAGCTGAGGTAAATTTTCCTTTAAAATGGTGTGAAATAAACTTTTACAGTAAAACATAGTAAATGAAGGAAGTTGGAGCATGTGACATGAATTCCAAGTAATAAAATTTCTATGAAACTAATAACTACATACAAAACATGGAGATAAACATATAAGCCAAACAAAATCTTAGGTGAAAAAGACAGTTTGTTGTAAATGTATATTAATTGAAGAATGAAATATTACAAGGGTGGTTCTCTCATTACGTCCATCAACACCTTTAAAAGTGAAAAAGTTACATATATATAGAGTGAGGTCTCCACAAAAAAAAAATTCCACCTGGGCCAGACTAGATGCACAACAAAGAGACCTATTTCTAATTGATTTATGAAACATGGATCCTTTTTAGGGATATTTCTATTTCAACAGAGTTTGAATACAAAAAGGAGTCCCCCATTATTTATGAACTCAACAACTTTTGTTGGTAACCTTCATCGAATGAAACTAAATCTTGATGTTTTGAATTGGTGGAATGTTGAGCTGGCTGCCACGTGGATCCTGACCTATTGACCTGCTGAGCCACCTCCCCAAGTTGAAATTAAAAATTTCTGCAAGAAATATGGCTAGTAAAAATTATGTAAAATAGGCCTCAACGATAAGTGCATATTTTCCAAACCCTGATAGTTGTATAAAAATTGAGAGAGACTTTTTTAGTTGAGCTTGTTTTGAACAAAAGCCTCCTTCATATTTCCAAAATTCCTTTCCATTTGGTCTGAAAGTGAGCTTGAATTTGACTACTAAAACAATCATTTCCATAACATTCGTAGCAAATACTATGTTTTGATAACTGAATTTTCTACCAAATTTGTGTGTTCTACTATTTTCCAGAAAATACTTATCCTCCTTATCATTCCTAATATCGTGTCTAGGGATTTTGATGATAAATTCTATATGGTACTATAAACACAACCAACCATATGAGATGTGTAGGAATTTACTTGGAAGCTCCTTAGATCAGACACCAAAGTTCACCGCTCACAAACATATCACACATTAGTACACCAGTATTTGATGTGGTTAAAACCCTCAATGAGGGAAACAGTCCATGGCCTGAGCCAACATGGCCACTTCAAGCAATTTATTAATGCAAAGAAAGAAAATTTACATAAAATTCTCTAAAAAGCGGTCACAGGACAAATGACCCTCCATGCTCTTTAAATAGAGATCATAAACCAATCAGGTGTTAAGCCACATATCAAGTGTCGATAATATCGAGGAGAGAATGAACTTTCGAATCACTACATATCATGAACATCAGATTATAAGTTACAAAATTACATACTAAATAAACACACTTAACCTAAATTTACACTAGACTAAGTTTTACTTAACTATTTTCTATGTGTCTGAATATCCTAACATCCCCCCTTAAGGACAACATGGGATAGGATTGAAGGATTTACAAAGGTGACACAATAGAAGAAGGAAGGAGGCATTAGAGCATATCCCAATTTAATTATAAATTTCTTGAACTCCAAGCATCAATATCCCGTTCAACATCAGTGTAGAAAACACATTGAGCTACACATACACTTCATCGGAAAGCTCATTCATGATCGTGTTCTTGAAGTGTATTATTTTTCAACCAATGATCAAGTATTTGATATCTGTACAAAGGTTCTCACAGAAGGTGGTGAAATTTGGTGTTTGATCTAAGGAACTTACCTTGTAAATTCCTACATGGTTCAATAATTGTTGGAAAGGAGGAAAGGGGTGGCATATAGTCTTCCATGTGAAAGTGGCGTAGAAGATCACAGGCACACTAGTATTTGACATGGTTAAAACCCTCAAAGAGGGAAACAATCCATGACCTGATCCAACATGACCACTTCACTAAATTTATTAATGCAAAGAAATAAAATTTACATAAGCTTCTCTGAAAAATTACCATTGCACAAATGAACCTCCATGCTCTTTAAATAGAGATCATGTACTAATCGGGTGGTAAGCCATAGATCAAGTTTCGGTAATACTGAGGAGAGAATTAACCATCGAATCACTATATATCGTGACTGTAAGATTATAAGTTACAAAAGTACACACTAAAGAAACAAAATTTACCTAACTTTACGGTACACCAAGTTATACTTAACTATTTCCTATGTGTCGGAATATCCTAACATCCCCTATTATGAACAACTTGGGATGGGATTGAAGGATTTACAAAGGTGACACAATAGGAGAAGGAAGGAGGCGTTAGAACCTATAATATGATGAGATATGTCCATTTTTATAGCAATAATTGATAAGTAAGTAGCTGGCTAAACAAAGAAACTACACATTTGAAGTGACTATGCAAGAAAATTGCCTTGAAAAGGTCACACATTGAACTACTTTTCCCTTTTAATTTTTATTTATGCCAACTTTGAAAATGATAGTGAAACAACACTTTCCAACTACCTTGATCCCAACAGATAAAATAGTTTCAAAATTTAAAAAAAAATTGGTCAAAGCAATGCCTTTATGATTGTGGGTTCTAGGCCAAGCTCTAAATAAGGCCCAGCTTGAAACATCAATTTATATTGAAGTTTTCCACTCAAATTAACCCATGTAAAAAACATTTATTAAAACTAAAGACAACGTTTTGTCAACTTAATGAGCCAGAGCGCTAGTATAATCCCTAAAGAGGAATACCTTTCAATCTGGTAAGGCTCTCTGGCAGGGAGTAACATCAGAACCTACTGGATGGGTAACAAGCACAGGAAGAATACTAAAAAAATTTCACTAACAAAATTTTACAAGACCTTCCATGTCAGTTCATGTTTCTCCTCTAAAGTTTTATCTTTTTCTTCATCTTCATGGAACTTGTTTTGGAAATCTTGAAAAAGTCCTTATCCATCTAAAGAATTTTTTTTCTTACATGCAATGTGACATTTGGGGATAATGGATAAAAAAGGTGATATGTGACTCATGATCACAATCCATCTAAAATGTAACCCATGATTTAAAAAAAAAATTAATTGCTACTAAAAAACATGGCTTTGTAGTGAAATAGGTGGCAGAAGGGACAATTTTGCTGCGGAAGTTTCGAGAACTTTCGTAATAAATAATTAGTTTTTCTAAGTGGATTTGCTATGAATTTTTGCAAAACTATCTATAAATTCCAATAATGACCAAATAATCCCAAGACACATGGAATTTTGTATTTTAACCTTTATGATTGACCCCATTTAAACTCAAATTTACTCTACAGAATGACAAGATGGCCAAATGACACTTTGTACATGAATTTTTATTTTGAGAAAATTTAAAACCCTAAGTAATTTGGCCAATTGACTCAAAAACTATTTCTAACTGTTATCATGGATAACAAACCCAAATATTATTTTCCACTAAGGTTTCTTATTGGGGTAAGAAACCCTTCCTCAATGGCATACTGATTATTGCGTTGGTCAGAAAACATGAAACTATATGTTTCATCCTTATGGTGGGGAGTGAGTCAATTGAATGAAAATCATGATAATATTTATTTAGGTGAACAAGATCTTGGAAAGATTTCAACTTTTGTATAGTTATAATAAATTCCTTATGGAATATGGCATCACAATTGAAACGTGGAATTTTTCATCAAGAAACGGTAGATCTGTTTTTGAATATCTTGTTTTCTTCACAATTTTGAACCCTCGTTTCATAGATAGTTTCATCATCTCATAATTTTATTTCTTCCATCTCTATCCAATATTTGAAATACATAAATTTTTCACTTTAGTGGTGCAAATATCTACCCCAAAAATGGTATATTGTAGAATACAATACATAGTTGAATCAAAATCACACAATTTTTGAAGAATCACCTGCAAGAAATCACATAGAAGTGCTTGAAAATCATTATTTTTTTCTTTGCCTTTTGATCATATTTTGTGCATCTCCAAAGTTTCATTAAGCTTAAGCATGATGATAGGAACATGTTTCATAACAATATCAATTATGTCTTTAGTTGAACATTGAACAACCTCATTCAAAGTCTTGTATGCTAATGTCTGCAACCTAGATTTACTGGTATCCTCCCTATGTGTTGCATCAAGAAGAACCTCCAAAATTTTCTAAATATATATATATATATATATATATATATATATATATATATATAGTTGAGAGGATTTTTCACTTGCAACTTCATAGCTTTAGGCCAGGAAATAAAATGCACCACAAACATTTTCAACAATAGAAACTACAATCCACCACAAACATTTTTCGCAACATTTGGTACATCCTTCAAGCTTTTAAGTAGCATTGACAGGATATGTGGTAAATTTGACTATGTCATTATGGGGTCTCCATTGTTAAACGGTGTAAACATTCAAATATTCTCCCAAAGGTCCATGAATTTTTTTCCTTATCATGACTATTTTCATCCATCATGGCATTGATAATCAATTTTAGAGAAACATTGACAAGAGGAGTAAGCTTATCAGGTGATGGACCCTCCATTATTGTTGTGTTCAAGGTTTTTTTTTTGTGTTCTTTTGGATCCATGCTTATAAATTTTCTGCAGATCCCAATATAGATACAAGCATCTTACTTAATTACTATAGAAAGGCAAGGTGAGGATGAGAGTTATGAGACCCTCCCTTTGCTTTAATGAAAAAATAAACATTGTTCTCTGTTGTTTTTAATTTAAGTGTTTTAATGAGAGCCCCATGGTATATTTTATTAAGACATCATTTGGAAACGACCCATGTGGATGGCATTAATGGTTTTTTAACCTTGGTAATGTGATTTAAAGAGCTCTTACCACTAGATTTCTTGTTTTCAGGATTATCAAAAAGAGTTTGTAAGAATTGTAGACAGTTTCCCCCAAGTTCAAACAGATGGTATTATGTGGCTATGTTTTATGAACCTTCCCAACATCAACATGCTAGATAGTTCTACCCCCAAGTTTTTTAGTAAGCATCTTTCAAAGATGGGATTTCACATTTGGAGGGATTATGGGGTCACAACACTATCTTGGTTGGATTGGAGGAGAATTAATAAGCCTAATATTCACTAACTTAAGACAAGAAAGTGTTTTCAAAATGATACCAGAAATTTCAAGGCCCATTTGGAAGCACTAGAGATGTAGTCATAATTACTGTAACAACTATACTCAACAACCTCAAGATGAATCTTCAACAGTATTCACAAAAGGGGATCATTGTCACCATGTCACAGAGAAGATTGCTGCTACATAGATGCCAAGGTTATTGTGAAAAAAGCAAGATCCGTCATGTTGTCATTAAACATTAGTATACAAATGTGAAATGGGGTCACCCACTGACACATAGGTCACACAGTCTATAGATTACTTCCCTTGACAGCCTATAGATTACTTCCCTTGATAGTCTCATGAAGCCCATGCCTTAAGAATTTAATAATAATAAATTTATGTTTCTCTTTACATCAAATACATAAAATCATGATTACATATGTCATTATGAAGACTGAACCTAGTTACATATTTCAACATGGACCCCCCTCCCCTGCATCATCATGCATCTCCTATATATGTGAGAATTTAAACATCTTTATTACATTACCCATCATTATAACCATGCAATTTCATAATCATATACTCTAACAAAACATGATTAGGTATCCTCATATCAAATGTTGTTGAGCCCCAACAAGATAATAAACAAATACAAACATTGGCATACATCATAATATAGGTCTACCCATCTAAGGGCCTCAATGTGGAGCATTAAAATGAGTTGAAAATTGTAAGGTTTATCCCTATTTTAACCATTCATATTGAATTTTTTTCCCACCCACTCACTGAAATATTCATTAAGTAATGAATTCTCACTTTTCATGTCTCAAAATCTAGACCAAATACATTTAATGATTTTGCTATATTCAAATACATTATTGCTGGCCCTTCCTCAATGCCTTCCCACTTGAAGTTGCACTCTGAAAACAAACACGTGGAATTTATTTACATAGTAGTCTTGTAAAAAGTTCACATAGAAGTAGACCTATTATGGAAATTCTCGGAAAACTATGGAGTAGATTCAAATTAACAATTCAATCAACTAGTTAATAAGACCAATAAAAAATACACTATACAAATATGAATAATTATGTTCTAACTTCTAAATTTATGAAATTTATTGTAGTATACAATTGGATCTACTTACAAAATTAGACAGTTGGTCTCTTGTGTAGTACATAGATCTCAACATGGTCTCCAAAGTGTCTTTCGTTATTTGTAATTTGACATCAGTTTCTCCAGATCATGAAGATTGTGTAGCTTCCTGAAGCTGCATGCGTGGAGCAAATATAAATGAATTTTCTAAAGCATTCTAGTGTAGAACATTTCCCTTAAACATAACCAATAATAAATCACATTTCGAGCATTTTTTTCGTATGAACCTCTTCTCTATCATGAATGTTAAGCCATTCTTTGATGAGCATCAAAGATCTAAGTGTATTTGACATCCACACAGTTGACCCAAACAAAATGCATTTATCTTATGTTCCAAAGACATTGAAAAAAAAATAGATGATGTTCTTCTTTTATTGCATACGATGGCATACAATACATATATTAGTATGGAAAAAGAAGGAATAATACAAAGTTGTAAAAAAAAAATTGCATGAAGCAAAAGCACATATAAATCTTAAATTTTCACTCATTTTTTCCAATGCCAGTTTTGTACATATATATGTGAGTTATTTCACAGCCACTGCATGACCAAGTTACAAAATCTCAAATTTCCAGTTCTCTCACAAATAGACAGATAGCATGTAACTATCAGTTACAGTAAATTTTTTAAGTGTCTAATAATCAATCTCGCTTTCTACAATAGAAATCACAAATCTTGCCCCAAGTGGCCTCTTATTATTCATAAATTCTAGAGAATATTAGCCATCATTCTTGTGCAAAAACACTGGTATTAAAGTGAGTTCAAAGCACTCTCTCATGTCCAAAACCTTTAGGTTTGATAGTTTATCAAATTCTACGAGAAGATCCTTCAAAGAGCTGCACAGTCAAATATCAAGAAATTCTAGTTATTGAAGTCTGCAAATGGAAGGAGGAAGCATTGAAAAGCTTGGACTTGCAGAAAATATCAGTAACCTAAGTGACGTTAAATTTCCCAAGTCATCAGGTAAATTTTGGATAAGATGACAATTCGTGACAAACAACCTTTCCACGGAAATGAAACTGCATATGTTTGCTGGCAATTCCTCCAAATCGCTACAGTGATCAAAGATAATTTCTACAAACTTAAGAAACACTAGGACTTACAACTTTTAAAATAGAGTCATATTTCCCAAGTCCTCACAAAGGCATACAGAGAATTTTTCCAAGTTCTCCTAGGATCTACAGTACTCGTAAAGAGGAGGTAGTATCAACTTCTCAAGGAATACAGACTTAAGTTGGGTAACTAACAAAAATATTGATAGGCCTTTAAGTACTTCATGCTTTGAATTGTAATTGTACATTATAAGAACCTTAAGTTTTGGCATGGTCTGTAAAATGTTGGAAGATAGTATTGAGTTGCATCAAAGAACAAAGCCAGAGCTTTCACCTCAAAAAAATATATTTGATACCAATCTTGTTCTTCCCTTGAACCTATAGTAAAGTCCCAGAAATGCAAAAGTCGGAAAGCTGAGACAGTGAGATGCTATGCTGATAAAAATGCTTCCTTATTAAATTTGAAAAATTAGTAAATTGAACAAATAATTATTCAATGCTTATGTAGGGAAAAGAAAATAAGTTTTAGGGATGACCTATATGAATTGAAACAAATTGAACCTGAGATGTACGCTCTAGTGCCAACCAATTTGTGGGAATACCATCCTCTTTAGCAGGCATGAAAAGCCCCTTATGAACGACACTATCTTGGCTAGCCAGAGTCGGACATATGCAACGCTAAATCATGCATCACATCATTTTGAGTAAAGAAAAGCTCACTAGCATAATCAACTGAGATGCCTAGACTCATGATACATCAAAAATTTTATTAACCAAAGGTAGTGATCTGAAAAACACCTTTATCTTTACCAGCTAACACATTGATTTATCTTACCTTCTTGATTTCTGATTTTTTTTTTGCCTCAACGTTTTTTCAAAGATGGTGCTCATAAAAGACTTTAAAATTAAGTTGAGATACAAATATGAAGAATGAGAATAAAAAAACAATCAACAAATTTATTCAAGGCGGCAAATTTAAGCAACTTCCTCACCTTGAATTGCTTGTGATATTTAGGAGATTTCAACTTGCAAGTTCTAATAATAACACAAAAGAATATTTCCTATCCATTCCATGGGCATATACCAAAATATCCAGCAATGAATCTACATAGATCTTTCTACCCTTGGGAAATGCCCCCAAGTCCATAAATTCCTTTGTTTAATCATCAAGGACATCAATACTTGTTTCCAAGCAATGGAGCAGATCCTCTCTATGATGTTTTGATATAGATTCTGCTCTTGAAAATTTCTTCTTAGCGTTTTCCCAAATTGGGTGTGGCTCATTGCATAAAGAGCTTCCAATCACCTTGAGGGAAAGTGGTAAACCCATACAGACTGCTTCAACCGATAAATATTTTAGTAGTTAAACATGTTAATCTTCTGTAGAAATATAGAGCATTAAAAAATTTTCTGGAGTTGTTAACTCTCCGATTTTAGACCTATAAAACCATTTATCTGTCAAAGGGACATAAATTCAATCTGAGTGTGAACATTGTATAATAGGATGCAAAGCATTCGAGTAGGATAGAGAAACAGCCAGTTAGGGTATGAGATTTTGAATATTATGTCATATTCATATCTGTTTAACAAAAACTTCATCATTTCTTGTTGGAATCGAAGGTTGTCCAAAGGCCTAGAAACAAAAATGAGACAAGGCATCATCCTTCTACAACATGGGCATGTTATACACATGACTGATGTCTGTATATGGAATAGTGAGATCCTATCTGGTTATGATAACTGTTTTGCAACCCTATGCTTCAAACAACAATTGTTTCACATCTAATTTTGACCAAACATCATCCAAAATCACCAACGTCCGTGGATTTCCTTTTAAACTGAGTTTCTTCTGTAGTTGGTTGTGCGCATCCTCAATGTTATGAAAAAAAGGCCTTCGACCTCTGATTATTTTATCCCACATAATCTCCAAAGGGCCCATTGCATTTGGAAAATGTGCAACAGTTATGAAAACTATATTGTTTTGGAAGAAATCTAATAATCACAATGAGAATAAGTACTGAAAAAACTGAAAGGGAAGCAATAAAATGGAAGCTCGGTGTCACGATTAAAACAGGGGAGTTGTTCTTACCTTTGACTTTGGGATCGTTGCAAGGGGCTAATGAAATGGTATTTTAATCGCTTCCACCCATCCCTTCAACCCCAATGATACTAACTCCCTTCTTGAATAGGAAATGTTTGACATCACTAACAATATTATTCAAACCCACTACAAATTTTGGCATACTCCAGACTTGGGAGCTGTCGCTGCTGGTGAACTGCTCAGACTGTTCAGACATTGTGGTATCATGTGAACCATCAATGGTGCTCTAAAATAGTTCATTTGTGCTCATTTGATGAAGCATGAATGAGTTGGAGCTGGCATCATTAGTCATCTTGACATTAACCCTTTCCATTATAAGCCGAACCATTTCTTCAATAAGTTTAGATTGTTCGCTAAAACCCTTGAAATCCACATCTGGGTTGTGGACATCAAGGGTATGGAAGAAATTGTTGACATTATTTTCTATCTTTTGGATCTTCTTTCCATAGTGAGACCTTCTGTATAAATTAAAGCTGCTCATACGCTCTAATTTTTTTACTATGTGAAGGCCATCTTATCCGAATAGTAAGGAAGAGAGAGGATATGTGGCTTGAATCTACAACTGGAGGAATAGAAAGAACTGCAAGAACCACGTGCATATTGGGGATGGCCAGAAGGGAGAAGGACTCCAAAGGTTCACCTTCTATAAGAAAATTGTCTTTCTTCGTTTCCATAACTAAGACGGGGCATAGCCATCCATCAAATCAATTGATGAAAAACATGAAGAAACTATAGGGTTGTGGGCAATGGTTTCCTAAGCAACGAACTACTTAGCATTGCTCAGTTGCTCTACCATGCAATGATTTATTTTTTTGATATTATTGGCACAGGATATAAGGGCCCTACTTATGACAGGTTCAGGTAAGCAATTCTTCAAAAGGAAAAGAGAAATAACAACACTAGATTGGAAGAACTTAAAAAGTAAAGGGAAACAAAAGGTGCACAATAATGTCTTGTGGTTATAAGGATAGGAAGAGTAAGACCCTCCTAACTTTTTCAGTTTATTGTCCCAAAGGAGCAATGTTTATTAAATCCAGCTACGCATTTGCATGAATAAAATATGGGGCATTGTTAAATGAATTTTTGAATGCATTTATCCAAGAGATTCATGTGCAACATGTTGTACAAGTCATAATAGATAATTCTTCTAGTTCTAATTATGTGGTCACTGACAAGATGTTAATGGAGAAACACCCTACATTCATTTGGACTTCCGGTGTTGCTCATTATATCGACCTAATTGTTGAGGACATGGGCAAAATTTACTTTATCAAGGATGATTAATCAGTGGGGAACATCACATAATTGTTATATAACCATGCATATGATCTTAGCCTAATGAGGAAATTGAAAAGAAATGTATATAAGTCATTTCTTATTTTCTTATTTTATGTAGTTATGTGGTGGGAAAATTATGCTAGAAAAGCACCAAATTTATAGATTTTTTCCATATCAATGCCTAGCCAGACTTGTGCTTAAATTCACACTCACAAGTTGAAGTGTGTTTAAAAAAATACACAAAGGTGCAACATGTTATAATATCTGTCTTAATAATACAGTCTACATCTAATACAATCCTTGATTATGGCTGAAGCAAATTGAGAAAACACTTGATAGGGACACCATTTCCTTATAGAAAATATTGACGCAGGGTATAAATGGTTGGCGACGGAATAGCCATGTTATGGAGAAGTCATTTAAATTGTTAGATGAAGATGAGCAGGATTAGGCGATAGGTTGCATAGGAAAATGTCCTACAACGAACAGAAAAGGAGAATAGGAAAGTCAGATGCTAGCCTCTCTACCTATACAGACTGAGATACCAATTAGTAAGCATTCGAATGTTATTGCAAGATGTTCCTCTACTAGAGGATGACATGTTACCTTTGCCCATCAAAAATGGATTCCAGAGGTAATTCTCCTCCACCCATCAGCCAATGATGGACTCCAGAGACAAAAATCCCCAAACCTCACTTCTTTTAAGGATTCTATGGATTATTTTAGGGATGTTGGGAATCCAAAGTGGCTA
Source organism: Pinus albicaulis (assembly GCA_034641835.2). NCBI lineage: Eukaryota > Viridiplantae > Streptophyta > Pinopsida > Pinales > Pinaceae > Pinus > Pinus albicaulis. The sequence goes on from CM076574.1 coordinate 1,102,781,264, forward strand.
ATTTTGAGCATTCAACAAGGAAACCAGCGTAAGGCAACCATAGGACTCTGCCCTTTAACTATGAGGGACTCTAGAGATGGAGATCTCCTCCCTTATTCAATTCAAACAGACATGCAAATCGCCTCTTAATTGCAAGTAAAATAGAAATGTGAGCAATAAATATAAATTTTCCTGTGTATACAAACTCCAGAGACCAGATAAGGGAGAATAACAAGTGATTTTTCTCAGACAGTCACCAATGGGATAATCAAGTTTCTCTGTAATAGTTCTTCAGTAAAAGAATTATACCTTCATTCCGTCCTTGCATTTTCTAGTTGGGGCACCAAAAAGAAGAAGCAGGGCTTTTTTGACATCCTCGTGTCTAAATATTTCGGGAGCTAAAGAACACACAAGCTTGTTATAGATGTCACCATCCTTAGCAACCAGCATGGCAAGAAGTTCTATTTGTTCTTGTTCATCACCTTGTAAAATGTACCTACAGCTATTTTAAATTAATGATTAAAATAAGAAATATAGAGAAAACATGGATCAAATAAAAACTTCACTAAATGGCACATTTTAAAAAACTGCATATGCTAGACATGTGCAACCAAAGAAAAATTGCTAATGTACCTGCACTAGATGTGGAACTTTACATATCTATATAAAATAATACCTGTTAAGTAATACCACCATCATCAAAGTAATACCTGTAAAAAAGTGAAGCAGCAGCTTGACCCACAATAAGTGACAAAATGTTGAATATTACAAGCACCCAAAGGGTCTTCCTTTTTCCTGCAAATATATTTCTATTTGGGCCTCTTCCTAGATCTGCATCCCTGATCAAACCAGTGCTTGAAGTTCCAATATCTCAAGGTCAGTCAAATTATATTACAACAACTTGCAGATATACAGTTCAATCAAATATAAAATTAATTTGAAAGATTTAATAGACATACCTTCTTTTACTGCATCCCTGATCAAACCAGGGCCTGAAGTTCCAATCTCTGTAATTTAGTCAAATTATATTACAACAGCTTGCAGATAGACAGTTCGGTCAAATATAAAATTAATCTGAAAATTTTTACAGACATACCTTCTTGTACCCTGTTGTGGCTTTCTGGAATAACACCCATCTGAATATCACCCATTAGAAATGAATTACCAGTGTGCATCAAGAAAATTACTTGGCTTGTGGATGTATCACCAAGAATTACTAGGCTTGTGGATGTATCACCAAGAAAAAGTATACAACACCTCATGAGTTGTTATCTTTAAAGAAATACATACTGAAACATAAACACTGTGATGAATCTCAGACTTAGAAGAAGGAAACTAGGAACTAGGGCTAAACGAATTGCAGTAGTGATAATGGAGCAAGATAGGTAGACTTTGATAGCTTTCAGGGCTTTGTCATTGTAGTGTAGGATGAGAAATGGAATTAGAATGAGCATTTAGATAATGAATTCATTCTATAAGAAGAAAATAACACAACATAATTGCCCTTACAAAACAGAGCATAAATTGATTGATGAATTATGTTTATAACTCTTTAGAACAACCAGTGAAAGCATAAGATATGAAATGGACTTGAGAAGGCATTCAAGGAAATGAAACACAAAGGAGATACAATGCTATAAAGCCATACCACATGAATCCCAAAATTCTTACTACAACTGCCTCTATATTATCAAAAAAAATATCCAATTACAATAGCTCTCTTGTGATATATCCAATATCCAACCCCCCTCTATTACATAAACATTTCTTTTATAGGCCAAATTACAAGGGCCTATTTTTCCAAAACAGTAAATGTATTTTTGCAAAAATAAAAATAAAAATGATATCAAGGTGGCCAAAATATAAATACTTGCAAACAAACTTTGAAGGCACATTTTAGCTACAAACTCTGATTTATATGTCCAATTTGAAAAATAGGAAATTCAACTACCACAAAAAAATTCAAAATAAAATTCACTTCATGTGTTAGCCATTGCTCTGGTGTAAATTTGTTGACTTGAGTGAACATAAACCATCCTGATTGAACCTCATGCCATTAGATCCTTGATATCCTTTCTAGCAAGTGAACCATTAATCTAAAAGGTCAAGGAAAAAATTAACATTAGTGATAAGAACCACATACTTTTCTTCAAAACATATTCATAAAAAAAGGAACCAATTGTTCTTGCTTTTCGTGATTAAATGGACCAACTTCAGAGGAACCACAGTAGAAGGCATCCAACATAAGTGTTGAAGTGAGGGATGCCCTTATATTCAAATTATATATATTTGTTGAGGTAAGGGGTACATATAGTTATATAGGTATGTAATTATATTGTTTTTATGGAAGAAATACCAAATTAATGTTTGAATAAAACAAAACTATAAAAAGATGAATGGCTAGTGAAAGAAACTTACACCAAAAAGTAGGTAGCAAAAAAAGGTTGAGTTATCTCGAACATTCACCATTTGAAGTATTCACTAGACCTAAAGCCAAAAAGTACAAAATTAACATCATATTAATACAAACAAATCAACAAAAATATAACCAAAAACTATTTATAAATAATCCAACATATGGAAATACATAAGGAAAGTGAAAGTAGAATGTTTTGAAAATTAACCTTGTTCAAAATTTTCACAAAATCTTAAAAGCTTTGTAATCAATTTCTTTTAATTTGTATGTATCATTCTTAGCATTATACGATAAGTTTGTGATTGCTATAACATGTTCAAGTTGTACAAAAGCATGATCAGTCAAATCATACTTATACATGTGCTGCCCTTTATTCCACTATACCAACATAATTAAAGCTCGATGCCTTCTAATCTATCCAAAAGGTTGATGTCATTATGGTAATCAAACACCCTATTACCATCCTTCTTCCTTATTCTTTGAACCCTTCCAATGTACCATATTCCACAAGAAACACCTTGTTTTGTACTTCGAGGAACACCTTTTCTTGCAGTACGTTCAGTGGGGGGAATTGAGTTGTTTTCAAACAACACCCCACAATCTGATCCAATTCCAAAGCCAATTGAAACACCCTTTTGTAGAGTATTCCCATCTCGCCTAAAGTATACCCCACTTCTCACTTTTGTCAACCTATCTTTGGATAATGTTGGATTTCCATTTAATTGACTAACCAAACATTCTTTGAACATATCCTTACCATCAAGATTCACCACTGGTTTTATAGTTTTGCTTACATTTTCATCAGTGGAATCTAAAATTTCATCCAACTTGTGTCTCCACTCACTTTCCATTATTTGGAATTCACTTTCATTGTGTACCAATGAATATGAAGATTGAAATATAGATTTGGAACATCTCGGTGGAGAATCGTCAACTACTTCATCCACAATTCAGAATGTTGGATAATCTTTATCCTTTATCCATGGTTTAACCCACCAAGAACATTGAGTGTAATTTTCTGGTTTCATTCAAAGAGTTGATAAAATGTCTTGTGCATCTTTCAATCCATTCTTAAGGGCTTCTACAATTTTAGCGTCTATGGATATTGAATCATATTGCAACAATATGTCAATGTCTTGTATTGTTTCTTGGTGAAATTTATTCCAAATGTTTTCTTGCTTCTTATGGGATTTATTAAAATGAAGCCCTTCAGAATTTGATTCTTCTTCAACAACTCTATTAAGGGTTCCAACAACATGAAGCAAGTCAGTGAAATCATAGGCCCTCTCCACTCCAACCATTCCACCAACTTTGCTAAAGAAGTTCTCACATACATCTGACCCAGTCAAGTGCAAAGCACATGGCAAGTTAGAGTATTGATCTTGAAACAATATCATCAACAAAACTGCAAAATGGCAAGAAATTCTCACATCTTGATATGCCTCTTTGTTGATGAAATTTATGTTGACATTAGTATGATATTTTTTTTGTACGCAACAAAACCATAATGCGAAGAAATGATAAACTCGTGAATAATTTCGCACTCTTTCCCAGAGACTCAAACTATGAGACATAAAAATGTCAATGTAGTCAGCAACAATCATTAGGTAAGTCTCTGTATCTAGTGTCCTCTCTAACTTTCCACTTGGTGTACTTCTCAACTCTTTCAAACACCTCTGAAGATGCCTTGAAGCAATGTGTTGTGCGGAACCCCAATTTTTTCGATCCATCTTATTTATATCTTCACACTTAAGTTGGTGATCATCCACTTTAAAAGTGTGATAAACCATTGTGACATGGCCAAAAATTATATACTCATTTCCTAAAACCAATTCTCATCGACCGCTAAACAAAGGATTCACTAGATTTTTGTCGTTGTGGATGTAATTTTGGTAATGCAATCCTGTTACATTGCAACCATTGTACAACCCATTTAGCCTCCACCGTTCCAAAGTAATTTGATATCGAATACCTAATGTTGAAGAATAATCCTTCAACATAAGTTGTCTTCTTCTTCTATCTCCATCTGAGGAATGACAACAATAGGTCCCAAATTGTTTTCTACGTGTTTCTTCCATATAAATTCTACCTTTTTCCATTGTTGATAAAAAAAAATTGCATTGAATTTATTTCATGTTGGATGAACAACCACAACCAAACGAGGAAGTTTTTCATGTAAAGAGTTTGCAATAATAACACATGCATAATGCCCAATAACATTGTTTTTAAAAGAATTTGTTATAATCTCATAGCCTGCATATCCCTCACCAACTATCACCAAGAAATGTGATTGGCATTGATGTTCTTCTTTCAAACCACAAAACCCCACCAGTGTATCGCTTTTTGCTACCCACCTAACATATTTTTTCACAATTGTTTCATCTTCATCAAGGCATACAGGAATTGGTCCATATATACCATGTTTGGCTTTATAAGAAGCATAAATTTTTCCAACTTCCTCAAAAATGTGTTTGTGCTCCCCTGGGATATATGTCAATGACTTTCTAACTTGCCTTAAAGTTGTATATATTGAAAGAACATCCATATTCAAGCTAATAAATTTATGTAATCTAGGACCTCCCCATAACTTGATCATCTCATAAATGGATTTTGTGGATGTACTATACCTTCTCCCTCTTTTTTCATGAATCAAGTTATGAAATATATCCTTGAAAATTTCCCAAACTGCATCTTTACCCTATAATTTTCCTTTCTTATGTGCATCACAAACATTCTTACAAAACCTAAAGACATCCTTCATTTCTACCAATTCAAACAACTTTTCCTTTAGAGATCTCATTCTAATAGAGAGTGTAGCAACCTTTGTCCTCTCCCACCAAAGAGCTCACATTGTTGATCTATGGTTAGCATTTGTAACCCTTGAAGAATTCTTCAATTCATTTTGATTCAAATACTCCAATCTTATACCTTTTCCTGTATCTCGTTCACTTCTTTTATTGGTGCACCTTGATTCACGATATAATCGCATCCTGAAGTCATTACATTCTGGAACCAACTTACAAAATCTACATGTTAATAAATCAAAAGGGATCCCTGTTTCATAACCCCTCTGGCAATGAATATTCCTATATGTACCATCAATACGACATTCAATACCCTCATAACATAGCATGATCTTGGTATGCTTCTCTATGGCCCATAATTTTCCACCCCTTTGATCATCCATTAGGACCTTTGCTTCCAATCTTTGCCCATTTCTATCAATATAAGCATACCAATACCCCCAACATTGTAGTAACAAGGGAGACAATTGAGCTATAATAAGATTACAACACAATAAAAAACAAATAAATTAGAAGTACAATAAATAAAATAATATACAAATTCATATTCAAGTTTAGTCTAAACTATTAATTAACCACTAATTAACACACTTGAAGTAGAAGAAGTTTCACTTGTAGAACCCCTATGTAATACGGATGGTGATGATTGCACTAAAAACCTATTCAAACTTTGTTGTGACTTATCATTGGTAGGCTTCTTATGTCTCCCAACTGTGCCACTCCTCAACCCAATCTCCTGATGTGAAGCCTCATTTGTAGTAGCAGTAGTGTGCTTCTTTGATTTCATGTGTTCATTTAGAGAACTGATAATATTACCACTTGTCGGCACTAAACAAAACCATTTATTGCATTGTGTACATTCGAATCTCACTTTTTTCATGTCCTTATAGTCTACAAGTGTTGCTTCCACCACATTAAGCAAATTAGGCTCTTGTGTCTTATTGAAATCATCTAGAAGTTTGATTTCTTGATCTATATGAAATCGATCTCCAACCACCGTTGTTTGTTGTGCTTTGTTACGTGAAGGAATTTCACTACCACTTGGCATTGAAAGGAGTTGTTGATGGGACATTGTTTTCATATGATGGTTTTTGAAGTTGCGCATTATTCACACTACCAAGGATACATCACCTGTTCCATAATCAATGCCACAAATTTCACAATGGATATTTATTTTAGATTCTCCCTTTTCTTAATATACTTTGAGAGTAAGTTTCTCATTGACAAACTCTTCCATTAAACTTTTCACTTTTTTAACCAATATTTCAATACACAAGGATCAACAATTGTGGCCTCTTCCACTGACAAAGGCATAATTTCAACCTTTGGTTTTTTATGCATAGGTTCCTCCACATTCTCTTCAATGTTTTCAAAGATTGGCATTGTTTCTACTGCATTTGAACCCCTTGTTTCCACATCAAATTTTCCTAGTTTCCTCTTGATGCATAAAAGTGTTGTATAAAATTTCCATTTCTTCTCTTGTTTTGGATTTAAAGCTAATCCATCCTGGATAAAATCAGAAGGGTCTTCAACGATTCCCTCATCCACAATTTCATCATGGATTTCAACAAATGTACAACCTTCTAGACACCTGACAATGGCAATGACATGTTTCTCTTCATCGATAGTAATTTTATAAGACAAGTCCATCTATTTTTGCACATAAATAAATGAAAAAGTAAGTAAAATTCCACAAACATATTGGTTTATTGTGAAAAAAAGAGCAAGGAAGCAAGGTATGCACTTTCAATTCAAACCTCCAAAAAACATGAATAACTCTTACTATTGTGATGAAACACCTTGATTCAAAATGTACTATCGTCGGATTCCTCAAATGGAACTAAAAACAGAAATAAAATAGAGTACTAAAACAAATTTGAGAGTTGATTTATTGAGTAAAACATTGAAAAACTTATAAGAAAGCTTAGGCCCTAAATCTGCCTCAATTCTGGCCTTATTTACATCATTTTGTTTTCCTAAAGAGGTCAAAACCATGTCAAAACCAAACCATCATAGCTTTTACTGTTCACTGGTATGAAATGAATTTTATTCATCATTGACTATCATTTGGTAGCCATGAAAAGACCCACAGCTTATATGAAAGCTGTATGGACCATATATTGTCTAATCTACACACTCGCCTATCTTTTGGATGGACTGAAACCCATCTTGCATTGAGAATAAGGGCTGATGGACGCCATTGATGCAATGAATGCTATATCTGCCATAAATTATATTTCTGCAGAGACCAACTGAAACTAATCAAACCTACACCTAATATTCCAAAGGGTAAATACTAAATAGAGCAGGGAATCTCAAGCACTGCCAAATCCCAATGAGGATCAAACTAAATAGCTACAATCACCAAATAAGGTAGCATGCCAATGAATCGACCCCTGAACGAGAAGTAAATATTGGTCCTAAATGTGCTTCCAACAAAGGCATATTTCAAACCATATTGTATTGTACCCCTAAAATATAAAAGACCATGTTTTGCAACTATCCTATGAATATGCCTCAGCTCAACTATGAACTAGATCAAGGTTTTCACTATGAAAAATACATCAAGTATCTAATCAATTGTCTATACAAAAAAGGATCTACCATATCTGAGTCCAAGTCAGCATGCAACCTAGAATTGGCATAATTGCGGTGACTATGGATTTACAAACAATCATTTGGAATCTTTTGAAGGTCTCAATCATGTACTTTCCATGCCAAAGAAAAACCTCACTTGTACTTGGCCACACCTTTGGACCCAAGAAACAATACATCAAACAAATGACTTTCATATTTAAATACTCATTCCTGCTGGGTATGTGTTATATTCAGACATTGTTTTGGGATGGTGGAAAATATGGAAAAGGCCATCATTAAGTCTGCTCTTGACCAATTTGGCCTTGGAGGGAATGCTCTAATAAGTGCAAGCCATGCAAAGACCCACACCTTATATGAAAGCTGTATGGACCATATATTGTCTAATCTACACACTCACCTATCTTTTAGATGGAATGAAACCCATCTTGCATTGAGAATAAGGGTTGATGGATGCCATTGATGCAAAAAATGATATATCTGCCAGAAATTATTTTGTTGCAAAGACCAACTGAAACTAATCAAACTTGCACCTAATCTTCCAAAGGGTAAATATTAAATAGAGCAGAGAATCTCAAGCACTGCCAAATCCCAATGAGGATCAAACTGAACAGCTACAATCACCAAATAAGGCAGCATTGAGAATAAGGGCTGATGGATGCCATTGATGCAAAAAATGATATATCTGCCAGAAATTATTTTGTTGCAAATACCAACTGAAACTAATCAAACTTGCACCTAATCTTCCAAAGGGTAAATACTAAATAGAGCAGAGAATCTCAAGCACTGCCAAATCCCAATGAGGATCAAACTGAACAGCTACAATCACCAAATAAGGCAGCATGCCAATGAATCCACCCTTGAAGGAGAAGTAAATATTGGTCCTGAATGTGCTTCCAACAAAGGCATATTTCAAACTATATTGTATTTTACCCTTAAAATATCAAAGAACATGTTTTGCAACTATCCTATGAATATGTCTTAGCTCAAATATGAACTAGATCAAGGTGTTCACGATGAAAAATACATCAAGTTTGATGTTACATCAAGTATCTAATATTGAACATTATTTTGGATTAGCGGTTTAATCGGCCCAACTAGTTAGGACCAACTAAAACAGTGACATATGATAGATCCATTTGTCATGTACCGCCCAAAGTGGCTCCTAGAAGAAATCATGCCCCATGTCTCAAGCACCTCAACTACCACCACATCCATGCATATGATTCTATCAAGGAATGAAACTAGTCAAACTCCCAAATCCCTAATCAATCCCCACACCTCGGCCTTCTTATTATCCATTGCATAAACATTTTGATATGTCCTTTTTATTGTTAATCCCAATTTTCTTAACACATCAAATGCCATGATGTTGTCGGAGGTACATCAGTCCAACATACAATAAGAAATCACCAAATCACCGGTAAGCAATGACATGTAGAAAGGCATATCTTTAAAGTTATCTCCAACATAAATTTGTGGGTAATCCTCTATCATATCAACTGCATCACTAGCCTCTACTTCTTGTAAAGTATCAGTAATGTTCATAACAATAGGTCCATCTGATAGCACAACTAGTGATTTCGTAATAGTGCATCTCTACCCAAAAATCTTAAACAAGTCAACTAGAGGAACAAGGATCCTCACCTTCAATAATTATTGTGTAACATCAGAACTTACTAGTGGACGAAGAGGTAAAGTGGGTGCAACAACCTATGGAATGGTCTCAGGAGATAAATGCTTATTCTGTACTCTACTTTTAAAGTTTTCGACTTACTGTCCTTTCCTAGGTACATCAGTCTTAGGCTGGGAAGCAACTGATTCATTAATTGGAAAAATGTCTTGATCAAGAATGGTAAAAAGAAATGAATTTCTGGTTTTAATCATACATTTTTGGCTTTATCATGTACTCTTCATATAAAATATCACTACTTATTGCTACGATTGGGTTAAATCTATACTTGATGATTCTTAATCCCAATTGTCTTAGCACACCAGATGTCATGATGTTTTTGGAGGTACATCAGTCCAACATACAATAAGAAAACACCAAATCACCAGTAAGCAATGACACGTAGAATGACATATATTTAAAGTTATCTCCAACATAAATTTGTGGGTAATCATCTATCGTATCAACTGTGTCACTAGCGTCTACTTCCTGTAAAGTATCATTAATGTTCATAACAATAGGTTCATCGGATAGCACAGCTAGTGATTGCATAATAGTGCATCTCTACCAAAAAATCTTAAACAAGTCAACTAGAGGAACAAGGATCCTCACCTTCAATAATTATTGTGCAAAATCAGAACTTACTAGTGGACCAAGAGGTAAAGTGGGTGCAACAACCTATGGAATGGTCTCAGGAGATAAATGCTCATTTTGTACTCTGTTTTTAAAGTTTTTGACTTACTGTCCTTTCCTAGGTACATCAGTCTTAGGCTGGAAAGCATCTGATTCGTTAATTGGAAAAATTTCTTGATCATTTAATTTAATTTTTATTGTTTTGATATTATTTAATTTAATGTGAGCAATTCCCGCAAGAGATTTGGCCCCAATGCTAGATTCGTTAGGGAGGGCCAGAGTGCTAATCACATTTGAGAACAAGGAAGAAACCAAAAATATCAAACACACTCTACCAACAGAACAAACCTGCCAACCTATTGCAGACCATATCAATGTCATATAATAGGCAATTATCCCCACTGTGAACTTCTCAGCCTCTTTTTTCATATCTATGAACTGCCCACTAACAAAAAATCCAACAATGCATACCACAGTAGCAGCTATGGACATGAAAATTTTCATCTGCAGAACCATTGCAAAGGTCTCCTTCTTCATAACCCCATTGAATACAAGATGCATCAATGGAAGAAGCAACTGGTAGATTGCAGAAGCTGCAACAGTGCAAATGAAGCCTACTATGTACTTGGCAGTATTCACTCCCTTAGGCTTGTCACCATTTGAATGAACCACAAGCAGAATTACACCCAAAGTCAGAAAAACCAGAGAATTCAGGATATATGGAGTAATTTTCTGCATGTTCAATATCAATGCAAATACAACATTGAAGGCTAGTTAGCTTGAACAGAGAAGTGAATAGGTCGAAATGGGCATATAAGAGATACCCCATGAGTAAAACAGATTATAACTCCATGCACATGAAGGTACATGCACAATCAACTACCTGTTGCAGGTTATCTAGATTCTGGACAAACTCACTGAAATCCAAAAGTCCTTACTTAACAGTCTAAAAAAAATGAGGTTGTTTGAACTTTGTACATGGTGTAACCTTGTGTCACTCTTGTAATTAACCCATAGTAGTGTACTTGATAAAGGTTGAGTAACACTTCTTTGAATTGTTCTTTTAAGTCATGGTTCATGGGAAAGAGAGACCATCACATTGTTATAAATGCTGGTAGACCGAAGGAAATTTCATAGCACAGCCTTTAGATTTCAAATGAAGGTTTCCTAAATAGCTCTGTCAAATCCTATCTATATATACACAAACAAACAAAGTATACTTCACATATGTTTCAGGACAACTCCAATGAATTTATATGAAGGTGAATTATTTTCATAATAAGATCTATGCTATAGACTGACCTCCTTGCCCCGAGGAACCCTTTGTTTTACATACATAAGAAGAAGGAGATTTGTTAGTATGATAAAAATTAAAGAAGGGTCCACATAATGAGAATATCTACCTCATCTAGGGGTATATTAATTTTCAGAACAGAAAATGGCTTAGAGATGATTGTTGATCCTAAACTGTTGATTGTGTATAAGTTCTAACTTGGGATTAATGTCTAAAACCCTGCCTGGCTTTAGACCTTCAAGGTTGTAAAACATAATGATAATTAGACAGAGGGATAATTTTCAGGAGTTTTAAATCACCACTTACACCCTTGTATATGTCCATGAGAGCGATGTATGTGGCCCCAAAACATCATCATGCAATTGTACCTTAAACCCTCAGCAGCAAAAAGAAAGTAATAATGAAAATATGTAAGAAAAATAAAGAGGGAGTCAGTTAAGTATACTTTGCTTGAAATGGTTCTAGCCAAAATAACATTTTAGTAACAAGTTATGCCATAAGCTCCAGGTTGCGAGATTAAAATTTATATGACATCATTAAATTTCCTATTATAGAGACTGGGGGATTATTTTACCCCAGAGGAAAGGTCATAAAACTTAAAAGGTTGCTCTAGATGCAGTTTAGTCTAAATGGTATAATATTTGGTGCAGGAAATTGTTTCTATGTGTATGCAAGGAATATTCCTAAAAATGTGGATGCCTATCATGGAAGGACATGTAATCAATCCTTAGAAATCAAATTCAGCAAGCCCTAAAGGGTAGCGAGAAATGTAATTCAATCAATATCCCATCTCATAATTCTTCTTTTGCCCTAGGATTAAACCCAACAGGATAAAAAATCTAAAATAACTCTTGCATGATGATAATCGTTGAGGTCACAAGACCAATCTACATTTATTATTAGAGAGATACCTCTGGTCAATGAAGGTGATATCTTGGAATATATGAGAAATTAATGTTAAAAGCAAGAAATTACTTTTACACAATAAGATATGTATTGAATCACATGATACTCTTATGTTTCAAGAAAAAAATTTATAGTATTATGATAGAAACCCTACTCAAAAACTTTTGGAAAAAGGGAAAATTGACAACCATAAATGCCAAAGACATGGTTGGTGACATTGTCATTATTTGGAATCTAAACATGATTCTACTTCACAATTTATTTTCCATAGAAATAAGTTCAATCGCTCAATTTTACCTCATGATCCTCATAAAATGCATTCATCACCAATGTATATGGTGTGCATCTTCTTCTGGAAACACACAAATTCTTGCAGAGTCTTTCCAACTTTGTACATCTCAATGGAAATTCTCATTAGATTCTAAGAAGGGATTTAAACCATATTTCTTCCTTAGAGTAAAAGAAAAGGATAAATTTGTAGACATGATCAAGATAATGAAGCATTCAACACCTTTATCAGTGATATGAGACTAATTGATGTGGAGACCCTCAATGGGATCCATGCTTGTAACAATAAATGTGGGGGATCACAAAATGTAGTTTGCAATTGGAATATTTCTTGATTTTAAAATTATTAATGCTCTGTGGTCAAGGTATACACACCAATATTCTCCCTTCAACTAGATTAGATCATTGGCCCATATCCGTCACTCTCGACAACCCAAGTATCCCCATCAAAAAGCCCTTTAGATTTTAATTTTTTTGGCTTTCCTGCCCATACATTTATAAGAACATCAATCGATGGTGGAATCAAGATGTCATACACAAAATGACTCTAATTTATCATTTCCAACAAAGACTTAAAAACCTCAAACAACCTCTCAAGACATGGAACATGATAGTATTTTTAGACATTTTCCAAGCCCAAAAGATCTAGAATGAAGAATGGCATGCATTCAAAAACAAATTATTCATGGAAGAGACGAATCCCTTGTTGGCCAAGAGAAACATTTTTTCACCCACCCTAGTGAGTGACATCAACAAGAAAAAATACTTTGCTAGTATAAATCACAAGTGCAATGAATCAAGAAGGAGAACACAACTCGGAATTCTTCCACAAATTGATGATTTGAAATTGGAATTGTAATAGAATTACTCATCTCAAGAGCAATCAAGGTAATAAGTTAACTTATCATCAACATATTTATCACAAACCAACAAAATTTTTTAGGTCTCCCCTCTCAAAACTCAAATAGGACGGTTTCACTGCCATTCACATGATCACCAAACACATTCCCTAATTAGTCTTGAAAGAACATGTTGTCAGTCCCATGATACCCATCACTTTAATAGATGTAAAATTGAATGTCATAGATATGGATTACAGAAAATCTCCAAGTCCTCGCGTTTTCAACCCAAATTTCTTCCACCACATTTGGTTCACCATTAAAAATAAGGTCTAGGAATTAAAATAAAAGTTACACCAAATATGAGGTTCCTTTCCAACCGTAAATGCTATCTTCATAACTCTAATTCAAAAATATAACAAAGCACTCAATCTCTCCAAATTACTAGCTATTGGTCTCTATTATTTTATTTACAAATCGAGATGAGAGGGTTGTACTAGTTGTTGTTGTAATACAACAATTGCATCCTATAGATCTAGTCACCTCTTAAGGTTTCCATCTCACACCGCTACTAGATCTAACAATGGTGGGTTTTTACAATCAAGGGCTATATACCTTGGCTCATTGAGGTTTTTTACTTTTCAAATTCCACTAGATCTACCCCCTTCAACCACCAAAAAATTGTGACGTGCATATTTTTTCACTAGTGTGGTGGATTACAATCAAACTGTAAGATGCAAAATTTTGGCTCCATTTCAACATTGGGCTTATAGTAGTGATTTTATGCAGTATCGTAGGTGTTGTGCCCTCAAGAGGTTTTCATTCCATACATATCAAAGCTCTATCTTGGGAGGAAATTTTTTCCTTGCCTAGGAACTAGATTGAAGTTTGTCGTGAGAGGCCAAATTTTTATGCCATTTATGAATTGGTATCATAATAATGATTTTGAAAAGTACTGAGGAAGTTGTGAATATTTTATGTTATGATTATGTTCAAACTCACTTGGTGTCACAATCCTCATGGAAAATGGAGATCCATTGGATGTAAAATTCGCTTATTTTTTTTACAAACAATTTTTCCACTTATGTTGCTTCAAGGTGGCTTCATGGCATACTAACATTCACAGAATTAGATTTTTCGTGCAATAGCTAGCATAACAGCAAGATGCATTTGCGCAGCCACCACATTTTGGAAATCATGATGGTCATGTTCAATACCATGTAGCATGTTCTCCAACCATCATTAGTCTTCCCCTGATTTTTCTTGAAGTTTGTAAGGTACTAGATGGATCTTCTAGGGTTTTTGATGGACAACCCTATAGTCATCACCCCAGATCTACTTAAATCTCTTCTAGGTAATCCTTACTCGACCCCATATACCCAAAAAATATAGTAGGCACTATTCCTCTCCCATTATTTAATCATAAAACCTAAGTTCTAACTTTAATTTATGTTTAGTAATAGATTAGAGTTTAAAACATCTTTGCATGCATTCTTAGACATAAATGGGCTAGACATCGTAGCATATGAAGATCTAAATGTATCCCAGAATGATTGAAAGAAAAACACTCCTAATTTGTTTTCTTAAATATTTATTAGTATTTCTTAAATGGGAAGTCCTACCAACAAATTATTGTAGGTTCCAACCTTCCAGCCATAGTCAGGTATGGCTAATCCTAAGCATTTGAAAAGATTCAGCTCCTCCAGCTACTAAGGAAAATGAAACACAAATTCATATAACTGGTACTACTATAGAAAATTGCATTGGACAAGGTGGTAGTTTCTTTATAGAATGCTTAAAAAATGTCATAAGCCACACCCTAAGGGTCAAGTTCAATATAGAAAAACATGTATGATAAAGGGACATAGAAAATGAAAGGTAATGTGATACACATCCCAAGGGTTTAATTTCAATATAGCAGAACAAGTATGATAGAGGGACATGGGACACAAATCCCAAGAGCTGAGTCCAAGAGAACGATATGAGACAGATATCTCTCTAGCTACTAGTGTAGTTAAAAAAAAAATCTAGATTCCTTTTCTTCAATTATCTATGCTTAGTTGTGAATCATTTATGATGTGTAATGGGTTTTTGTATGATATACCCTCCAAATTAATTTTTACAGATACTTTAAACCAAAAAAAGACAAAAAGAGGAAAATTTTGGCAATATGCGTGGTTAATTAACAAATTTGTCACTTTGCATTGTGTATATTGATGAGAAAATGGTAGCAAGAAAGGAAAAAGTGCAACAAGAAGAAAATTCATGATTAAGTGAATTTGAGGATCATGCAAGAGAAAATATCAGATTGATGTGAGGTTTTAATTAGCATTAGTTTGAATCAGGTTATCATTGTGAGGTGAAGGTTATTGATGATCCAAAAGATATGCCAAGGAATTTTGAAGATTGAGGGAGTTGAGAGAATGACATAAGTATGTTGTGATAGTGGTGAAACATTGCCTAAGTAAATTTGAAGGATGCATATCATTGTTGTAAGTGCATAAAAGAGGTAATGAGAGGTTTGTTTCAGAGTTGCAAATGATTAGTGCATCCAAGAAATACAAGGTTAAAATGGTCATCGCAGGGACAATGTTGTGATCATGCCTTGAAGTTTATTGTCGTAAATCCACTTGAGCCTCATAATATTTTAGATGATAAATCTATGTGTAATCAATTTATATTCAAGGAGATGGTGCGGGCAAGAGAATATCATTCTAGGAATAAGATAGAGATTATGCGCCCTACAAGACTTGTATCGACTATATGCACAATTCCTTGATAATGTGCAACAAAGGGACATATTAGTCCATTCATGAAAAGTTTATTTTAGTGTGCATTTTGCAGGTATCATATTTTCACTATGTTGTGATGATAGTTACCAAGGGCATGTCGAACCAAATTACAAGCGCATGGGAGCTTGTGCACTACGCTGGAGGCATTATAATGTTGCGAAGAAAAACATTACAACTGAATTATGTATGCAAGCATGTGGAAGAAGGAATAGACTACAAAACATGCACGGATATATGATACTTTATTGTGCAAATGAATTTTCTTTTCATCACAAAAGGTTTGACCTTTAAAAATGGAAAACCAAATCGAAAAGGAAGAATTAAAGGACTTTTTCAAAATGGATGGCTAATCAACATATTGGAAAGACAAAAGATGTTTGGAATGATCAACATACACAAAGACTAAGTCAAAAGATTAGCACATAATGGAAAACAATATGTTATAGGGTGTTGAGATGAGTGCACATGAATATACTACAATAGGGCCATGTACATATTACCATACAATTCAAATGGATATATGTTCTTACACAAGCCAATATAATGCAATGGAGTGTGTGGCTGCTATACAACAATTGATCTTGTAACACTATATCAAGTCATGTGAAGACACTCTATTAAATTCTCAAAGAATGATGATAAAAGGCAGTGGTAAGGTGATTTGTTAAAACATTTTAGAAGCATTGAGAAATATACCATATATCATGTTGCATTGTAATGACATGCTTGGGGTACAATGAAATGAGCGATACACTATAATATATGTGTGGAGTGATATTCCCTGCGGTACAGTGAGATCTATCTAACACTACAATTACAAGGGATTAGGAGAACAATGGAAGATACTACAGGTTGTATTGTGGACATAATACCATTTTAATTACAATAAAATACCCATCCAATATTAGCAAATTAGGATACTCACATCAGTGCACAAAAATTCCATCATGGAGGATACAAACTGCAAAGTGCAGAGCGCAAGTGTAGAATTTAGAGCCTATGCCACCGAGTTGTGATAATGCGACCAAAGGCACTGGTGCCAGTGCAACTTAGAGCAACAAGATCTATTATTCTACTACTAATATCACACATGAAAACTCTAACAGGTAGGGTGTCGATTCAGCTTCTAGGGAAACTAAAGGTGTCCATGATATAGTGATAACAAGTGAGCAGAAGCAGCAAGACAACGATCAAATGGATGTCTTTGCAAGTTCTCCCTAGTATTTTCTTTTCAATTTATAGTATATGTGGATTCTCTTCTTCTAAGTTTGAAAGATAATAAGCTACAACATCTCTTGGGTCGCTTTCGAAAGGACTTTGAAGGAGAACCCTCAGTTTTGCTTCATCCTAGAACTCTATCTATCATGGAGAACAATAGTACTGAAAACTTACAGAATAAACCAGTGATGAAGGTATTAACTATTTGAAATTTGCAAATGTTAAATTGATTGCATGCAGTGTTTTAATATAATTTCACATTGTGTGATTGAGAGATTTGACATATACTCTATATTCTATACCCTGCAGTCTACAAAAATAAAATTTGACAATCGTTTACAGTAGACACAATTGGTAGCTGCAAGCTCAAGAGGCACCATCTTCTCTGCAAATGATGCTTCAACAGCCAACAATATATTGTCTAATCATGTTGCAAAAAGTTGGGAGATTGTTGTGACCATTGTTAATAATAGTAGAGAAATGAAGAATAGCCAACTTGAAGAAGGAGAAATACCCTTCGACAAGGACCACGAATCTAACTGTGACCCTGATGTTGCATTTTCCTACATTGTAAGTGTCCACGATGTTCTTTTCTAACTGCATTACAAAGTGATGAAAAGGGCCATAGTTTAATTGTTCCATTCCATTCAAAGGTTGCATGGAAACCAGGCAGAAAGGTGGATAAGGCAGAAACCAGTCACCTGTTTATGAAGTTCTTGGCATGAGATGGAAAGTTGCTTGAATTCTGAGTCGATCTGCTCGAATGCCCAATAGATATCTTATTTATTCGTTCTCTTCCTCTTGCTGAGTCGATCTCCAGGTCTTCTTCTTTCGAAGTTGATCTCCAGGTTGAATAACTCTCAATCTGATTTAATAGGTTACAACAGGGACCTACTGCTCTCTTACTGAATCGAAAGGAAACCTCACATAAATCAATCAAAGGGTAAGCATCCCTCACTGATCTTTAGTCCCTAGGAGTTATTTGCTGAGGTTCTTTAGAGACGAACCCCCTCTCACAGACCAACCCTCTCCTCTGCGCGATATATTGAAGCTGAAAATACCTGCCTAACCCTACTCCCCCAGTCGAAGCACAATATTATCTCCCTAACCATCTCCTCTTACCTCCTCCGCGATGGTTGATAGGAACCAGAACAGTCGAAGCAGAAAATCGAAGCCAGTTCTCTGAGATGGTTGATAGGAACCAGACCACCAGTCGAAGTAGAAAATCGAAGCCAGTCCTCCGCGCGATATTACCTCTATAACCCTCTTCTCCCACCTCCTCTGCGATGGTTGATAGGAACCAGAACAATCGAACCAGAAAAATGAATTTACCTCCATAACCCTCTCCTCCCACCTCCTCCGCACTCTTTGCCTTCCCACAGCCTTCACTTACGCGCTTGGCCCAACAAAATAATAAAAATTACATCAAAATATTTATATTTTTATATCATAAATAAAAACCCACTCACCCCTAGTTATATAAGAAATATAATGTTTTTTAATTTTTGATTTTTTTTACCCCAATATGAATGCACGTGATATAATATTGGTTTGTCAGTGACGCCCCCGTGGGTTAGCTACTACTGCAATATACTTATACTTCCCTCAATGTGTCTTCTAAAAGTGTGCAAAATGGAACAACCATCTTCAATTTTATACAAGTTACAATGAAGAGAAACTCAAGTAAGTAATTTCATATGGTGATGCATTTATTTGGATATAGTTCTTTTGCAACCTATTTTTATTATTTATGTATGTTTGTTTTCAATTTTGAGGGAATGTGCCCGTTTCATGGCCAACTTCCACAAAATTTCATAGAGCACATAATGAGGTCTTTATGCTAAATTTTCAAGCAGAAGATTTAGTTTTGTAGGAATTAAGCCACCTACCATCATACTTGAGTGATTATAGATTATATTATATTTTTTGGGTTGTGCTTGTCATTTGGTTGATTATGATTTTAGATTCTTTGTTGTATAGTTTTGGTGCTACCTCATTCAATTACAATTAAAATTTAAACAATGGAGGTAGCTGATTTTTGTAGATTGAGTCCCTAACATCATGTTTCCTTGAGGAAATTTCAGTAATTGAAGTCCAATTATATTTTAATTATTGGATTTAAAATTTTGTAATTGAAGTCCAATTATATTCTAATTATTGGGTTTAAAATTTTGTAATTGAAGTCCAATTATATTTCAGTTATTCGGTTTGAAATTTGTAATTAAAGTCGAATTATATTTCAGTTATTCGGTTTGAAATTTGTAATTAAAGTCTAATTATATTTCAATTATTGAGTAAAAAAGAAACATAACATATGATCAAAACACACCCTAAACAAAATTGATTTTTTTTTACTTATTTCTTCTATGCTACCACCTTAAGTGTTTCCTTTGCAACATGTGGTGCAATTGCTAGGTTTTATTTTATTGTTATGTAATTTGACCAAGTCAAAATGTTAAACAAGAGAGGACATTACAACATCTTCATACTCATTGGACAACACCTCTAGGCCCAATGAATGGTTACATCAAATGGATACTCCTAGGAGCATGCCTCCATATCCTTAAACCAACCTAAATCTAAATCCATCTTAACTCTAGATCTAAGCGATTTAGAGGGATCAAATGGCTTTCTGGATCTAACTCGAAGCTTGGTAGATCCAGAAAAGATGGATCTAGGCAAGCTTGATTTGCCCTTTAAATAGGCAAAAATACTTTGGGTTTTCAATATTATGGGTCAATATGATGGACCATTTCTTTTATTATTATTATTTTGATTTTATACAGTGATTTTTTTTTTTATCTTTTTATTTTATTTTGACCAAATGAAAATGTTTACTTTACATTACATTATTATTATTTTTTTAATGTAATTTGCCTAGAATATCTCTAATTAAAATTAAAATTAAATTATAGCTTTATTTTTATTTTTATTTCTATTTTTACCAAGGTATATATGAACCTCAGATTCTCCAATCCAAAACACAACTCTTCTATTTTTACGGTCTCTTGAGAAGAGATTTTTAGTTTATTGAAGATCTTTGCCGATCACACTGTTTGCAAGTGTTTGCAAATCTTTTGACCAGAGATTGTTTTTTATTTTATTGAAAGGCAAAATTTGCTGTTCACTGAAAATGGAAACAGAAAGAGAAGATCTGCAAGAGTACTCAATGTGGTGGTCTCAATTGCCCAAGAATCTGCAAGAGAAGGTGTTGGCATGGTTGCCATTGGAAAAGTTGTGTAGATATTGCGGAGTCTGTAAAGAGTGGAATGCCCTCTTTTCATCGCCAGAATTCATATCTAAGGATTGGGTTGCCGCACCTCCCAACAAAAAACCATGGCTTGTATTGCAGCGTGAGTCACAACAATTGGATTGTAAGGCGTACTGCTCCTTCACAAACACCTGGAAAACACTCTCGTTTGCCTCCTTACGGCAAAAGATCGGCGGAAGGCCTTTTCTTGGCATTATGTGGTGGAGAGAGAAAACGAAAATGAACACTGAGCTTTGGAGTTGTTATGATGTCATTTAGTACAAATTAGTGATACACATAAAAGTTAATAGTAGTTTTCCATATTTAACTTCCACAAAATGCAAGGGGGAATTCCTTGGTAGCAATTGAGGTTCCTCTCAACTTTTTTTTCCATATTTAGATTAGACAAAATGCAATGGAGAAATTAATTGATAACAATTAATGTTGGACCTAACTTTCCACTTTTTATGAACATGTGGTTAAAATTCTTTTAATAATATTAATATTAAATTTAATATTGTGATATTAATTTTAATTTACTATAGCACTTAGTTATCATTTGTTGTTATGAAATTAAATAGTAATTCTTTTTACGAATACAACTCTAATGTGTTAAATGATGGAATAATGTTCAGTCATTGGGTTATTTCTACAATGGTAATTATTGTTTAAGCCTCCTGTAACCCTATTTTTTTCTCACATCTACAAACCCTAGAAACCTGAGCGAGCCACCTCCTCCTCGTGCTGGTGTTGCTCAAAAAGTTGTTTGGACTCATCCTCTGTCTCGCTCCACGAACAGGAAGCGCCCGAGATGGTAATGTCCTCCTGGAACCTGCCCCTTTCTCAGATTCAGGTTGGTTTTATTTTTCTAAATCCGTCACAACCCTTTTACTCATAGATTTTTCTAAATCCGGCACAGGGATTCCTCCTGTTGTTCAGATGACTGTGAGATTTTTTCAATTTCATGAACATACAGATTTAGGGTTTCATAATAATAATAACAGTTAGAAAATTGTGTGGGCTCGTCTTCTGTGTCGCTCCACAAAAATTTCAGGAAGCGCTCGAAGGTAATGTGGTTGTGGAACGTGCCCCCTCTCAGACTTGTTGGTGTTCCCCTCTCAGTTCACAGTTGGTTTAGTTTTAGTCCTGCGTAAGCCCACTCTTGTGTTCAGTTGTTGTGGATTTTTCAATTTCTTTCATGAACATCTGATTAGGTTTTCATAAAAATGGGTTAAGAAAGTTATTGGGCTGCCGTCTTCTGGCTCCACGAAAATTTGAGGAAGCCCTAGAAGCTAATATAGATGTGGAACGTGCCCCCTCTCTCAGATTCCGGTTGGTTTTAGTTTTCAGAATCCGTCACAACCCTTTTTCTCATAGATTTATCCCATAGCGCAGGGATTCCTCCTCTCGTTCAGATTGCTGTGAGATTTTTTCAATTTCATGAACATACAGATTTAAGGTTTGATAATAATAGTAATGAGAGTTAGAAAATTTTGTATAAATGAACGACTGTGTGTAGGCCGAAAGTTGCAAGTATTTACTGTGCAAGATGTTGGGTACGCGAATAAAAACATAAAATGGTAAGGCAAATTCGCTTCGTCTGCAGCTGCTTCACCTTCATATTCAACTATGAAATTTAAATTAGAGAACTCCCGCAATGAGTCCCCACAATGGTCTAGTGATGACACAGATGGCCTTTACATGTAATAGATCTATGTTATAGCACTCAGACAGGGATTCTTCCTGCTCTTCAGATTGTTGTGAGATTTTTTCAATTTCTTGTACATATGGATTTAGGGTTTCATAATAATAAACACTGTTACAAGGTTTTGTATAAATGAACAGTTGTGTGTAGGGCCAACAGTGGCAAGTATTTAGTGTGCAAGATATTGAGAATTAGAATAAAAATGGAGAAGGAGATGTCAAATTTGCTTTGTGGACAGGCGTAAAACCTTCCATTTTATTCTCAAATCATAGTAGGCCTTCCTCTTCAACCATGAAATTTAAAGTAGGGCACCTAGATTAGCTCCAGTTAACTTACTGCTTGCATGTGATGTGCACTTGCTTAGTTAAGTTAACTTATTGCTTGCATGTGGCACATGTACACATTAACATAAGATAAAGCACACTTAGCTTTAGTTAGCTTTAGTTATTGCATGTACAACTAAGCTTAACTTAGTTGCTTTTATGTATTTATTCTAAAACTAATATAGGAGAATCAATTTCATTCTATTCTCAATTCTTGTTCGCTTCCTTCCTTCTTTTGCAAGCTTGTTTATTGTTTTGCAGATCTAGATTCTTGTTTCTCAAAAATCTTACATGGTATCAGAGCCTAGGGATTTGTAATCAGTGCACAAGTAATTTTATTTGCAGGTTCAGAAGATTGAAGCAACAACAAAGAATGGAGTCTAAATTGGAGTTTCCACAATCGGAAATTCTTACTCCATATAATTATTTCGAATGGAAGCCAAAGATTCAACTTCATCTCAAAAGTAGAGGCTTATTTCGAATAACCATGGAAACGGAAGTTGAACCAACATCGGCAATGGAGAAAACAAGATATTTCAATCGCATGGACGAGGCCTTCGACATCCTATGTTTATCTATCTCTCCGGAATTGCTATTTCATGTTGAATCATGTTCAACTCCAAATGAAGTATGGAAAATTTTGGAAGGATTGTTTGGAAAACATGATGAAATGCAAGGTCACATTCTCGAAAATGAGTTAAACTCATTAGATCCGAGAAATTTTGAGAACATTCAAGATTTTTTCACAAGGTATAAAGCCTTGTTGGTTCAGCTGAAAGGATGCGGGATCGACAAATCCAAGCAAGAAAATCAGTTGATTCTTTCCATTTTATCAAAACTTGGTCCAGAGTATGCAGTACTCGTCTCTACATTCCACACAGTCAGATCTGCAACTGGTGCAGCTTGGAAGATGCCCTCACTGAATTCTTTTATTCAGTCTTTGATGCATGAGCAAGATAAGCTCATCAAAATGGGCACACTTAAAAATTCTAAAGCGCATGCACTTACTGTGCATGCAAAAGGAAAGGCAAATTCCAAAGACCATCAGAAAGGAAAAGGGAAGAAGGATCCTGATCCAAGAAAGGGAGGAAATCCCAAACCCCCTGATGGATCATCTGGCTCAAAGGAAAGGAAAGGAACGAAAGGGCAATCAATGTGCAATTATTTCCACCGTGGTTTTCATCCTGAATCTGCATGCATGAAGAAGACTATAGATCTTATGGCGCAGACACTCCAGCAACACAATCTTGGAGACCACATTCCTGAGAATGCCAAGAAGAAGTTTGGAGGAAAAGCACCAGATCCAAGAGGTAATGGGCATGCTTTGATTGCTCTTCATTCTGCACCGCAAGAATGGATCATCGATTCAGGAGCTTCACATCATATGGCTTCTTCAAAGGAATCATTTTCTTCTCTACATGCATACTCAGGTCCTCCCATTCTCATGGGGGATAATTCTGCAGTTGCAACATCTGGACAAGGAAGAGTGCAATTCGAAGATGGAAGTTTTGAAAATGTCTTGCATATTCCAAGGCTTTCTGTGAATCTTCTCTCAGTGTATCAGATGACACACACAGGCAACGGAAGGAAAGTGGAATTTACCCCAGATTCTGTGAGCATTTATGACATGCAAACCAATTTGAAGATTGCATCTGGCAAGGTAAATGATCAATCTCGTTTGTATACATTTTCTGATTTTGTTCCTCAATCAGATTCTATTTTGCTACTTACGCATGCAAATGAAGAAAGTAGGATTTGGCACGAAAGATTTGGGCACTTGAATTTCAGATATATGCAACAGCTTAGTAAGCAAGGGATGGTCAAAGGATTGCCAACCATTGAATTTTCAGATGGTGTTTGTAATGGATGTGCTCTTGGAAAGCATCCACAAGAAAAATTCGAGAAGGGGCATGCATGGAGAGCCTCTTCACCTTTGGAACTTGTACACAGTGATCTCATGGGTCCATTTCTGGTGCTTTCAATGAGAAAAGCAAGATATGTGTTGTCATTTATAGATGATTACACGAGATTCACTTGGGTTTACTTCTTGAAACTCAAGTCTGAAGTTTTTCAACATCTAAAGATTTTCAAAGCGCATGCGGAAAATCAGTCTGGAAAACGCATCAAGATACTCCGCACATATAATGGGACGGAATATGTCAACAAAGATATCAAGAATCTCTGTAATGAAGCAGGCATACAGTTGCAGCATACGGTTCCTTACACTCCACAGCAAAATGGCGTGGCTGAAAGGAAAAATCGATCTTTGAAAGAGATGGATAATTGCATGTTGCATGCAAGATCTCTTCCGTCGAAATTGTGGGCTGAAGCTATCAATTGTGCCTCATACATCCAGAACAGATCTCCTCACAAATCTGTTACTAGAAAAACACCTTTTGAGGCTTGGACTGGCATGCAACCTGAAGTTAGTCATTTCCGCATTTTTGGATCTCGAGCATGGGCCCGCATTCCTCCAGAGAAGAGAAAGGCTTTGGAGCCTCAAAGAAAAGCATGCATGTTTGTTGGATATTCTGATGAAGTCAAAGGGTACAGATTGCTTGATATCCACACTGAAGAGCTCTTTATTGAAAGGAGTGTAAAGTTTGACGAAGATATTTCGCATGCACCAGCAGATGAACTTGTTACCAAGGTTCCATCACCACTCATTGATGAGTATGCAGACGAAACTTTAGATCAGCATTCTGATGAAGATGAGTCTTTTCTCGTGACCCCTGTTAGACAACCAGTTGTTGAACATCGAGATCATACTTCTGCATGTAGTTCGGAAGATTCTCGACCACCTTCAACACAAAAATGGCGCATCATGAGTGATATCTTTGACGATCCTGCCTCTATCCCTTTGTTTGAGGAAGATCCGCAAGCACTCTTAGCTATGGAGCCATCCATGCCCATGCATGCTTATATGATGCATGGATCTGATCCACAAACTTATGCAGAAGAAAATGGGCATCTTGAATGGGAAGCCGCCATGGATGAGGAATATAACTCTCTCACTGAGAACCAGACTTGGGATTTGGTTCCGCTACCTTCCAATCGCAAACTTGTGAGATGCAAGTGGGTTTACTGGACCAAGAAAGCATCAAATGGCCAAGTTAGTTGATATAAGGTACGATTGGTAGCAAAAGTTTTTCAGCAAGTACATGGTGTTGACTATGATGAGACTCTTGCTCCAGTGGCAAAAATGGATTCCATTCGGCTAGCTCTCTCCATTGCAGCAGCGAGAGGATGGGAGGTGCATCATATGGATGTGAAGAATGCCTTTCTTCATGGTGATCTCAAGGAGGAAATCTACATGGAGCAGCCACCGGGATACATGCACAATTCATCTCTGGTATGAAAACTAAAGAAGTCTCTCTATGGCCTCAAGTAGGCACCTAGAGCATGGTATGCAAAGATGGATTCTTATTTGTTATCTCAAAATTTTGTACGCTGCAAATCTGATTCCAATGTTTATTTTCTGAAGAAAATTGACTCCTTGTTGATCATAGTACTCTACGTAGATGATCTTTTGATAACAGGTAGTTCAGCTTCTATCATTACTAACATCAAAACTGCATTGCATAAGCGGTTTTCTATGACAGACATGGGCTTGCTAAATTTCTTCCTTGGACTAGAGATCCATCAGAGTGATTCTGGCATTACCATTTCTCAACCAAAATATGCCAGAGATCTTTTGGCACGATTTCACATGAGTGACTGCAAGCGAGCAGCCACACCTTTCCTATCAGGGATAAAGCTTGAGAATGGCAAAGACACACCATTGGTTGATTGCACATTGTACCGCCAGCTTGTGGGAAGTCTTCTTTATCTCACTCACTCCCGTCCTGATCTCTCCTATGCTGTCGGAGCAGTTTCCAGATACATGCAGGAGCCACATGAGTTACACTGGAACGCTGCAAAGCGCATCCTTCGATATGTCCAGGGGACAATCACCTATGGGACTCATTATGCAGCCAATTGTCCATTGAATCTCATCGGGTTCACAGATTCAGAGTGGGTTGGTGACACCATTGATCGCAAGTCTACTTCCGGTTATGTACTTAGTTTGGGATCCGGCCCAATTTGTTGGTCAAGCAAGAAGCAGGCTGCCATTGCTTTATCATCAGCAGAGGCCGAGTATCGAGGAGCAGTCAATGCCACTATTAAGGCAATTTGGCTACAACATTTCCTATCTGAGCTTGGGATCAGTGTCCATCATCCAACTGTCATCTGGTGCGATAATCAAAGTACGCTAAAGTTTTGCAGAGATCCAGTGCAGCGGCAGCGGACCAAACACATCGAGATCCACATGCACTTCATTAGAGAACTCATTCATGATGGGATCCTCGATCTTCAGTACTGTCCTAGTTCCGAGCAGATCGCTGATATCTTCACCAAGACTTTCCCTGAGCAGAAGTTTCGATTCCTGCGAGATCGTCTCGGGGTGAAGGACACGACTGCATAGCAGTTGTCTTTTCTCTACTTTGCATTATATTTTGAGGGGGGGTTTTCTTCCCACTGGGTTTTCCCTCTTTCCTCCTTTTTTTTAATGCATTGTATATGGGTACCTAAAATGGCTGTGTTGCCGGGACTCATTCATTTCGCATCACACTCACCTAAGTTATGCTTAAGGGGGGGTGTTGGTGTACATGCACTTAAACTAGCTGTGTTGGTGTACATGCACCTAGATTAGCTCCAGTTAACTTACTGCTTGCATGTGATGTGCACTTGCTTAGTTAAGTTAACTTATTGCTTGCATGTGGCACATGTACACATTAACATAAGATAAAGCACAC